>WNWU01000062.1:156163-170318 GCA_012654045.1 Ptyas mucosa | reverse complement strand
CTGTCCTGTCCTGTCCTGTCCTGTCCTGTCCTGTCCTGTCCTGTCCTATCCTATCCTATCCTATCCTATCCTATCCTATCCTATCCTATTCTTCTGTTCTGTTCTGTTCTACTCTACTCTACTCTACTCTACTCTACTCTACTCTACTCTACTCTACTCTACTCTACTCTATGTTTATAACCATGTCAGAGAAAATTGGGAATGTTCACTTTCTTACTTTTTTTCTTCTTCCTTATTCTTTTTCTCCTTTCCCCTCTCTATTTTTTCCTTTTATTTATTTTGTTTTTATGTTTGATCTCTCACGGAAATTCAATAAGGTATATTAAAAAGCCAAATTAATTAAGCAATATTAATTATTCATAGCTCACAGTTCACTAGTACAATATTCCCATGTTGTCTCATAACTTTTTAGCCAGTAAAAATGACACAAAATCATACAATGCCCCTTAATGCCCCTTTATGTCCAATTCATACTTCCTAGTTAATCAAGGTTTACCTTAACCAGCATGATAAATGGGGCACTTTAAAGCAATCTGTCCAAAAATTAGAGCATTGGTTTGAGAGAATTAATATTTTTCCCCCCACAAATAAATGTTTAAACCAATTCTAGGGAATTCGTTGTTGCTAATAGCCTTCAATCTGAATTAATCAGCTTTTTCTTTAAAGGCTTTTTAAGAAGGTTCATTTACTCCTCCTCATCTTTACTCTATCCTTCCAATATTTGAGGGGCTGCCACAGAGAAGAGGGGGTCAAGCTGTTTTCCAAAGCACCTGAAGGCCAGACAAGGAATAATGGAAACTGACCAAGGAGAGATTCAACCTAGAAATGAGGAGGAACTTTCTGACAGTGAGAACAATCAACCAATGGAACAGAAGTTGCCTTCGGAAGTGGTGGGAGCTTCCTCACTTGAGACTTTCAAGAAAAGATTGGACTGCCATTTGTCAGAAATGGTATAGGGCAGTGATGGCTAACCTTTTTGCCATCACGTGCCAAAAGCAGGGGGAGCTCGGTGGGGTCACACGCCCACGTGCCCACATCCATAATTCTAGGTGCCCCCCCGTGCTCCCCCCACTTTGGCACGTGACTGCATGGTGGGCCCGGTAGCCCTGTTTTTTGCTCTCCCCGGGCTCCAGAACCTTTCTAGGAGCCTGGGGAGGGCAAAAATGGCCTTCCCCACTCTCCCCAGAGGCCCTTCAGAGGCCAGAAACAGTGTGTTTTCTGACTTTTGGTGGGCCCAGAAGGCTCGAAAATCAGCTGGCTGGTGCACGCATGCGTGCCGGAGCTGAGCTCACGTGCCCACCGATATGGCTCCGCGTGCCACCTGTGGCACCCGTGCCATAGGTTCGCCATCATGGGTATAGGGCAATGATGGCTAATCTTTTTGCCATTGTGTGCCAAAAGCAGGGGGAGTAGGGGGGGGTCTCACCTGTGTGTGCCCACAGACATAATTCAATGCGCCCTCTCCCTGTGCAGAGGGTTGCAGGAGGCTGTTACAGCCATGGTCCCCCAGGCTCCATTTTCACTGTCAGAGGGCTCTGAAAACAAACTAAAAAAAACAAAAACAAAAGGAGAAATGTTTCCCCTTTTGCATTTGAGAATGCGAGAAGGGACAGGAAAGGAGAAGGGCAGGGGTGAAATCCAGCAGGTTCTGACAGGTTCTGGAGAACCGGTAGCGGAAATTTTGAGTAGTTCGGAGAACCGGCAAATACCACCTCTGGCTGGTCCCTGAGTGAGGTGGGAATGGAGATTTTGCAACATCCTTCCCCCTGCCATGCCCACCAAGCCACACCCACAGAACTGGTAGTAAAAAAAAAAAAAAAGAATTCCGCCAGTGGAAGAAAGGGAAAGAGGAAAGAGGAAGAAAAAGAAGGAAAAATGGAAAGAGAGAAAGGAAGGAAAAATAAGGAAAGAGGGGAAGGGAAAAAGAAAAGGAAGGAAGGAAGGAAGGAAGGAAGGAAGGAAGGAAAGAAGGAAGGAAGGAAGGTGAGAGGGAGGGAGGGAGGAAATCTAGTTGGAAGGAAGGAAGAAAAGAAGGAGGGAGGGAGGGAGAGGAAAGGAATAAAGGAAGAAGAAGGAAGGAAGGAAAGAAAGAAAGAAAGAAAGAAAGAAAAGAAGGAAAGAAAAGAAGGAAGGAAGGAAGAAAAGGAAGAAAAAGGAAGGGAGGGAGAGAGGGAGGAGGAAGAAATGGAAGAAGGGAATAAAGAAAGAAAAAAGAAAGAAAGAGAGGGAGGGAGGGAAAGAAAGGAAGGAAGGAAAGAAGAAAGGAAGGATATTATAATGAGAGTGAGGGAGGGTCTAGGGAAGTCCTCCCTTAGCACAGGTGTCCTCAACACGAGTGATGTCATGCTGGCCATGACCACACCCACTGCGGCCACGCCCACCCCAGCCCTCTGAGGTCAAACATAATCCTGATGCGGCCCTAAATGAAATCGAGTTTGAAGCACCCCTGTTTTAGAAATACAGTACGTATCCACCACTGTTGAGATTAGAGAAAGAGAAAAAAAACGATGACCAGCCTGGATATCAGTAAATCTTCCAAATCGCAGTTTGAAAATCCCTACATTGCAATTAATTTCATCATGCTTTAAAAAAAAAAAATGCTGCATTTGGGTTTTTTTGGGGTAAATTTCAGTTATTCAAACATGAATAGAAAAAGATTTCCCTTAGTTTACAATCTCCCCAAAGTTAAACGCTCCTTATTTTAAACGACAGTCCAAGTTCAAACCCGACAGATGTACAAATGTTTTCATTAAAAAAAAAAAAAAAAAAAGCTGTATATTATATTCCTCAAACAACAATCCTAATTCTGACTGGGATAATCCCGGCTTTTAGATTTAGTCCTTTCAAAATTGCACAAATGTCCTCCCACAAGGGCATCCCACAAGCTGAACGCTTATACAGGAACTAGATCATCATACAAATGTGCTGGATGAAAGGAAGAGTGCATTTTCAAAACAAAGTTGATGGGATAGAAAAAAAAATAAATAGAGAGAGAGGAAATTTTAAGAATACAAATTTGCCAGCAGGGAAAACATGTGTGAAATATACTTGATTAAAAAAAAAATCAAAAGAATTGTTGGCATTTTGAATGGTAAGCTTAAGTAATTTCTGTGCATCCATATTGAAAATATGTACTGTATTTTTTGGATTATAAAATGCACCTGACTATAAGACACACCTAAATTTAGAAGAGGAAAACAACAAAAAAAGTTTTTGGCCTACCTTTTGGGGGGGCCTTTTTTCAGCCATTTTCCAGGGCTTTTTTTTTTGGCCCATTTTCAAGGCTTTTTTCATCCTGTTTTGGGGCTTTTTTGGCCCATTTTCAAGGCTTTCTTCATCCCATTTTGAGGCTTTTTTGGTCCATTTTTGAGGGTTTTTTCATCCCATTTTGAGGCTTTTTTGGTCCATTTTTGAGACTTTTTTCATCTCATTTTGAGGCTTTTGGGGTCCATTTTTGAGGTTTTTTTCCAGCCTGTTTTGGGGGCTTTTGGGGCCCATTTTCTGAAAAAGAACCTCAAAAATGGGCCAAAACCCCCCCCAAATGGGCTGAAAAGCACTTAAAATAGGCCCAAAAAAGCCAAAAAACAAGTTAAAAAAAGCCTCGAAAATGGCCCAAAAAAAGGCCCGAAAACAGACCGTGTGGAGGCCAAAAAAAAAATTCCGGTGGGTGGCCGGACCTTTGTCAATATTCAGTCTATACGACAGACAGACATTTTCTTCCCCTTTTGGGAGACAAAAAAATGCATCTTATAGTCCAAAAAATACGGTAGTCACAATTCATGTATAGAAAACGTAGGTTGTGTCGCTTTCGAAGGAAGCGGGATGACAGATTTAAATGTCTTTCTTCCTTTGTTCCAGGGTGACTCTAGATTTCTCTTCAGTTCTAGGTTGCTTCTCTCCTTGGTTAGTTTCCAACCTCTCTTTCTAGTCTTGCCTTTTGGTGCTTGGAAAAACAGTTCGATCTCCTGCAAAGACAAGGGGGGTCAAACTATTGTCCAAAGCACCAGAAGGCAAGACAAGAAACAATGGTTGGAAACTAACCAAGGAGAGAAGCAATCTAAAAGTAAGGAGAATTTTCTTAATGGTGAGAACAATCAACCAGTAGAATCCTCAGATGTTGTGGGTGCTCCATCACTGCAGGCTTTCAAAAACTCATCCTCTTTGTATATTTTGAAGTGTTTTATTAATTGAAACTGATCCTAGATCAGTGATGGCTAACCTTTTTGCCATCGCATACCAGGAAGGGGGTGGGTGACAGATGCCCTAATTAAATCATGAGCCTCGAGCCAACCTTCAAAAGAAATCCAGTTATTTATTAGGAGCTTCACGTCGTCACATTCCTAAGTGAAGCCAGCTCTGACCCTATGTAATTTATGCCCCGGTTATAACCCTGTTTCTCCCCTCCCCCCCAGGGTGTGTCATCAATCACATTGGCCAATGGAGCAATTTCACGGGTTGTAGAGGTCACTCCCCTCCAGTTGCTGTGGGTAACCCTTGGAGACAGCCTTGAGAGAGATAAGCGTGGAATGTGCATCTGTCTTTGGCTGCTGTGCTGTTTCGTCGGTTTGCCATCCACCCTGGCCTATAACAACTTGAGAGCAGGCCAGGGATGCTTTGCGAGTTGACATATGCATGATCATAATACCTACTGAAAATAGTACTTTGAGCTCATTTTTGCCAGCACTGGAAATATAAAAGAAATAAACTACAGTTTTCATGTAGCAGACTTGCAAGATCCATCAAAATGGACTTCAACCACTGTTTGGATGAGTGGAGGTTAATCTAACATGACTTATTTAGAAAGTCTGTGGTTTCTTCAAAACTGGAAAAAAAGGTAAGTGTACTTCTCATTCTAGATTGATTGTTTCATCCCAATCATCTCCTGATTGTTCTATAACCATGTGACCAGTCATTTCCATCACCGGTCACTTCAAAGTCTATGATGACTCTCAGAAATGTGTTGTTATAGAAAATTGTGAGCAAAAATTAATGCAGATGGATCTTCTGCTTGAAATACTGTGTTGTGACTCTGACCCCCGAGCCCATCGTATCGGAGGGAGAAGGCTTTGAAAGTAAAGGAGAGGAGTTGGCCAGGACTCCCTCTCCAGGACCCTCATCTCTGGCAATGCCTCAGGTATCTCCCGAAGGAGAAGAGATTGTCCAGGAGCCAAGTATCCCCGAGCAGTCGCAGTCGGACAGTGACGGAGATAAGTCTTGGCCGGATCCACGCCAGCATTGGAGAGACAAGCACACGCAACAGAAAAGGAGGCATGCCAGAGATTAAGCTGAGTCACTGGACCACACCCCACAGGGGATAAAAGGGGGTGTGGTGGCCATTCAGGCTCTGTGACGGACAAAGCTAAACAACTAGCGAGTCGCTCTGAAACTACGTTATCTGCCTGCCTTGGATTTAATACGGACTGGACTTGACAACTCTTTGGACTTTGTGTATTTGTTTTGGTTCATCTGTCGGAGGAAGAACACCTCCCTCTGTGAGTAAAGTTCTTGGCAAGCAGCTACTGGGTTGCTGCCAATCCTGTTAAGGCAGGAATTTATTATCTGCAAGTTTTATTTAACCCCCAGCTGACTGCTTGTGTGTGTGTGTGAGACGGGGACAGAACTTACTGTAGAAGACTTCCTTACGAAAAAGGATCAATTTTATAAGGATTCACCCAGACTACCGTACATTTTGAAGTATAAGGCACACTTCCCCCTCACCAAAGAGGGTGGAAATGTTGGTGTGTCTTATACACCAAATACAGCCATTTTTGGCCTCATGAAACCCCGCCCCGCATGTCCCATTTTCGCTAAATACAGGCCCATTTTTCAAAACAATGGGATGTGCAGAGGGCTTGGGAGGCATGCAGAGTGCTCCTAGGGGCCGGGGAGGGCAAAAACACCATGCATGGGGGTTGCAGAGTGCTCCTGGGGTCCAGGGAGGGCAAAAACCGGATGCGCGGAGGCCAAAAACTATTTTTTTCCTTGTTTTCCTCTTCGAAATCTTGGTGCGTCTGATACTCCGGTGCGTCTTATTGTCCAAAAAATACGGTAATTTGGAACTTACAGCTGTGCGTGGTGAATAAATGTTTGGACATCCTCAAAACACTGTGGCCCTAAGGAAAATATTTAAAATTTTAGAAATAAGCAAATGAGATTTTGCAAAACGTTGCAGCCAAAATTAAACTCCTTACTGGATGATCACCATTGGTGATCTTCCCAGCTGGCTTCCAACAAGCAAAATAAATGGAGGAAGATGGATTTGCTTAATGATCCCAGCAAAAAAAATGGTCATAAAATCAGGCATGACCCACTTAATGACCAACTCAGTTCAAATTGGTGTCTTAAGTCAAGGACCTCTGTATGCCAGGTTCTTCTGACATAATGGATCCTATTTACTAGAAAGATAAGCAGATTCTTCCCTGCTATTGCCTATCCTGCAATCTGATTGAGACCTAACCGTAGCAATTTCGGTACCTGCTTATGGCTTATCTGATACCATGAATACCAAGAAACTTGTCTCTTTCATGGTGGATGAAGTCTTCTGAGAAGAATGGCATAAGGTTTATAATAGACAAATATTGCAACCTTAGATAATTACAGTGACTCAATCAAATAGTGTTCGAAATTGTGTTTCTATAAAGCACTAAACAGAGCAAACAGAGAGTACCGTCACCATGTGCTTTACTGCTCAATTATGTAACTGTAACAGAAAACAGGAAACTCTACTTAGAACGAAAGAGCATAAAGTATATACCATAGACCCAAACTTGTAAACACTGCCATCTAGTGGCTGAATAATATTGTAGTTGTTGCATAGAAATGCATTCCAACAATGAATCCCAACAAATAGACAATCATCTATTATAATCAAGTATTTAATTTCATAAACTTAGAATATGGATTAACCATTAAGAACATGGTTCATTCTTAAACATGCTTACCTAGAATATGGATGCAAGTAATATATCAGGGTTCCGATGGATTCACTAATTAAATCATGAGCCTCAAGCCAAGCTTCAAAAGAAATCCAGTTATTTATTAGGAGCTTCATGTCAGCACGTTCCAAGTGAAGCGAACTCTGACCCCACATAATTTACACCTCAATCATGACCCTGTTTCCCCCCTCCCCCCAGGGTGTATCATCAGTCACATTTGCCAATTTCGCGGGTTGTAGAGATCACTCCCCTCCGGCTGCTGTGGGTAACCCTGGGAGACAGCCTTGAGAGAGATATGTCTGGAATGTGCTTTTGTTTTTGGCTGCCATGCTGCTTTGCCATTTTCCCATCCCCCTTGCCTATGGCAACTCGAGAGCAGGCCAGGGATGTTTTGCGAGTTGACATGGTAACTATCTTCATTCATCATATTGAAAACCACAGACTTATAAAAAAAAATAAAAGTAGGCATGACCTTAACTGAACTAAAAAGGAATTTAAACTACTCCTTATTTAAATGGAAGCCACAAGCCTAGCTTTTTGTACACAGCAGAAGATTGAGAACGACAGCAGTTTCTACTAAAAGTGACCAGCCGTTATAGATCAGCAGGCACCTTCATTTTCAGATACTTGCTTGCTCTGAAAAGCTTGAAAGCAACCTTGAAATTATTTTTGCCACTTATCAAGTTCTACAGGCACCTCCAACTTTTGGTGATGGAATAGAAATTAAGACATGCTTAGAGGAACAGCACATTTTTCAATGCCAATTATTATTATTCTTGAAATCCAGATTGGGATTCTGCATGGCTAATTTTTTTTAAAAAAGAAATGAAGAGTATGCAAGAAAGTCACGAAATGAAGTGGTCAGGAGAAGATATATATATATTTTTTGCTAGATATACATAGAGCAGTCTATTTTTGGTTTTGCCCTTAGGTTTGTTGCTGGTTCTTTCTAAAGATTCTTTCTAAAGAACTTTCTAAAGCTAACACATGTTTTTGAGTCAAAAGGAGGAGAAGGGGGTTACATGATACCAGTGTTCCAATATTTGAGGGGCTGCCACAAGGAAGAAGGAAGTCAACCCAGTGATGGGATTCAGCTGGTTCAGGGCAGTTCAGGTGAACCGGTTGTTAAATTGCTGGCTGGCTTCTCTCCTCCCCTCCCTGTCCCTTCCAGGAGTCCCCCCGCAGCCCGTTTTTTCTCCCAGGGCAGTGGTGAAATCTAAAATTTGTTACTACCGGTTCTGTGGGCGTGGCTTGGTGGGGGGGGGGTAATGTGACTGGGTGGGTGTGGCCAATTTTTTTTTTTACTTTTAAAACCATTTTTTCTACAACCTCTTTGGTGAAGAGGTTGTAAAAAAAATGCTTTCAAAAGGCTCTGATGATCCCAGCTGAGTTGCCTGATCGGCAGAGGCTTTTTTTCTTTTAAAAGCCTCTGCTGATCAGGCAACTCAGCTTGGATTGTCAGAGGCATTTAAAAGAAAAAAAGCCTGTGCCAATCAGGCAACTCAGCTTGGATCGTCAGAGGCATTTAAGAGAAAAAAGCCTCTGCTGATCAGACAACTCAGCTTGGATCATCAGAGGCATTTAAAAGAAAAAAAGCCTCTGCCGATCAGGCAACTCAGCTTGGATCGTCAGAGGCATTTAAAAGAAAAAAAGCCTCTGCTGATCAGGCAATTCAGCTGGGATCATCAGAGGCTTTTAAAAACATTTGACAATCCCAGCTGAGCTGCACGATCATCAGAGGCTTTTTTTTTTTACTTTTAAAAGCATTTTTTCAGCTGAAGAAGTTGTAGAAAAAATGCTTTTAAATTTTTTTTAAAAAGCCTCTGATGACTGTGCAGCTCAGCTGGGCGGGGGGGGGGGGCAGGGATTTTTGCTACCAGTTCTCCTAACCACCCACCTCCATCGCTACCGGATCGGGTGATCCGGTCCAAACCGGGAGCATTTCACCCCTGCCCAGGAGGCTGCAGAGAGGCCTACTAGGCCCAAAACGGGGCACGGGGAAGTGCGGCATGCCCCCCCCCCCCCGCAACCCGTTTTTCCTCCCTGGAGGCTGCAGGGAGGTCTACAAGGCCCAAAACGGGGCATGAGGGGGCAGCGTCTCCCCTGCGGCCTGTTTTTGCTCCCAGCAGGGTGTAGGAGGCCGAATGCTGCCTGTCACACACCCCTGGCCACACCCACCATGGCCACACCCATCCATCCAGTCCATTAGGGCAGAGAATCAGTTGTTAAATTATTTGATTTATTTATTTATTTATTTATTTGACCCACCACTGGGTCTACCTACCCTCCAAAGCACCTGAAGGCAGGAGAAAAAGCAATGGATGGAAACTAATCAAGGAGAAATCCAACCCTAGGGCTAAAGAGGACTTTCCTCACAGTTAGTAAAAGCATTTTGTTAACCGCCTGACTAGCAAACCCAAGAAAAGCAGACACACCCAGGCATTTTAAAATCCCAAAAGCAAAACTTTATTAGATACACCATTTTGGTGTAGTTTATATTATTATGAAAAAAACCAAAAAGTTGTGATTTGATGCAGGGGTGGTATTCACTTACCTTCGCTACCGGTTAGCTTTCTGCACATGCACAGATCATCAGAAACAGGATGTGATGACGTCCAGGTAGGTGGGCGGAGCCTCCTGCAGCCGCCGCTACCAGTTTGCCTGAGCCAGATAGAATCAGCTAAATCTCACCACTGATTTGATGTTAGTGCCCTATTTTACTGCAACAGAGAGAGTCAGAAGTCAGTGCTTCTTTTTCTTTTTCCTAATCCACCCTCACTTTTCTCCCCCCCTTCCTCCCCATTGTTTTCCTATTTTCTTTTCTATTTTGCATCTTATTTTATCTTAATAAAAATGTTAATGAGACCCACCATTTCAGTACTGAAGAATTAAAAACCAGCTCTGAGGTTTTCCCATGCAAAACTACGTAGTAATTAATTTTTGCCTTCTTCCCACCCGTAGTGATCACACTGGCCAATTAAGAATCAGTTCTTTGTTTTGAGAACAGTTCATTTCTTTATTGGACACCTGCAGTAGTGACCTTGGCTCACACAGTCTATTCTTAGATTGTCTGCATTCTTTCTCACCCTTCCCTCCTTGTTCGTTGGCAAATGGAATAGCGATAAAGGTTCAAATGGCTCAAAACTGTTTCACACTTGATACATTTGCTGCTCACTGGGCCTATGGTTATTATATCTGGGTGGCAAAAGGTCCATATAACCAATTAAACCAGTTTCCCCCCTATAAAACTGTCCTAGTTAGCCTTGCCTGTGTAATTACTATTTCACATTAAATATATACAGATAGTCCTTGACTTACAACAATAATGACTGTTCAAAGTTACAAGAGCACTTTAAAAAGTGACCATTTTTCACACTTACTGTGTTTTTCGGAGTATAAGACGCACCTTTTCCCCCCCTAAAATGGGGTGAAAATTTGGGTGCATCTTATACACCAAATGTAGCCCCGCCCACCCACTGGTCCCCACCCTTTGGCCTCTGCCTCCCAGCAATTTACCTCCTTGCAAGCAAACAGCAAGAAAAAACAGCTCCTTTCAACTTCAGCACAGCCTAATTAGCACAAGTTGATTGTCCATTGCATCAGCCTCCCAACTCTCAGCTGTTTCAGGCTGCAGGGATTGCCATGGCCTATTGCTGCACAGCAAGGAGGTAAATTGCTGGGAGCAGATTTTTTTTTTCTTGTGCTAATCAAGCTATGCTGAAAACGAAAATGAAAGTAAAGCAGGCTGTTTGGTGTTTGCTGCAATGAGGCAAAATTGCTGGGAGGCAGAGGCAGGTTTCTTTTTTTTTTAAATTTGATTTATATGCCGCCCTTCTCCGGAGACTCAGGGCGGCTTACAAGGCGTTAAGCAATAGCCTTCATACTTTTGTATATTTATACAAAGTCAGCTTATTGCCCCCACAAACTGGGTCCTCAATTTACCTACCTTAGAAAGGATGGAAGGCTGAGTCAACCTTGAGCCTTGGTGAGATTCGAACCTGCAATAATTGAAGGCAGCTGATGTTAACAACAGGGCTTTAGACCACTGTACTATCCAAGGCTCTTATTCTTGTTTTCCTCACCAAAAAGGTAGGTGCGTCTTATAGTCTGGAGTGTCTTATACTCCGAAAAATATGGTGTGACAAGGGAAAGGAAGGGAGGAAGGAAGAAGGAAGGAAGGAAGGAAGGGAGGGAGGGAGGGAGGGAGGGAGGAAGGAAGGAAGGAAGGAAGGAAGGGAGGGAGGAAGGGAGGGAGGGAAGGAGGGAGGGAAGGAGGAGGGAAGGAGGAGGGAAGGAAGGAAGGAAAGGAAGAAAAAGGAAGGAAGAGAGAGAGGGAAGGAGGAAGGAAGGAGGGAAGGAAGGAAAGAAAGAAAGAAAAAGGAAGGAAGAGAGGGAGGGAGGGAAGGAGGAAGGAAGGAAGGAAGGCCTTATGTTCCACAAGGTGAGTGGCATTTGCCACTTCAGTTAATATATGAAGCCTGACACACACAGTTGTGGTTTCACAGTATATATGTTCTGTTAGTCCTAGAGTACTCCATCTGAAAACGTACGAGCACCAACATCCATAAGTCATAGGAGTTTGAAGAAATATGTATCGCTGCACATTTGTTCTTCAGAAGAACATGTGTTGTTGTGTTTTTTTTTTCAACTAGATCATTCATTGGAATGACATATTGTTTGCTTCCTAGAACAACAGTTAATCACTCAATTGCTCACGGACATTTTCCGACGTTCTTTTTGAGGCAACGTCCAGTAAGTATCCCTATGCTTTTATGCACTATGTGTTCAGAGATAGCATGAGAAATTTGGAATAAAATAATAATAGACAGTTATTATAATGAGAGAAGTTAGAAAAACTAGATAGTTATTTTCACCAAGATACATACTACTGGTATTATATAAAAGCCGGACACTCACAATGGAATGGAATGTAGTGGAATAGAATAGAGTGGAGTGGAGTGGAGTGGAATGGAATGTAGTGGAATAGAATAGAGTGGAGTGGAGTGAAGTGGAGTGGAATGGAATGGAATGGAATGGAATGGAATGGAATGGAATGGAATGGAATGGAATGGAATGGAATGGAATGGAATGGAATGGAATAGAATAGAATAGAATAGAATAGAATAGAATAGAATAGAATAGAATAGAATAGAATAGAATAGAATAGAATAGAATAGAATAGAATAGAATATCAGAGTTGGAAGGGACCTTGGAGGTCTTCTGGTCCAACCCCCTGCTTAGGCAGGAAACCCTACACCACTTCAGACAAATGGTTATCCAACACCTTCTTAAAAACTTCCAGTGTTGGAGCATTCACAACTTCTGGAGGCAAGTTGTTCCACTGATTAATTGTTCTAACTGTCAGGAAATTTCTCCTTAGTTCTAAGTTGCTTTTGTCTTTGATTAGTTTCCACCCATTCCTTCTTGTCCTGCCCTCAGGTGCTTTGGAGAATAGCTTGACTCCCTCTTCTTTGTGGCAGCCCCTGAGATATTGGAACAATGCTATCATGTCTCCCCTGGTCCTTCTTTTCATTAAATGGGACATACCCAGTTCCTGCAACCGTTCTTCATATGTTTTAGCCTCCAGTCCACTAATCATCTTTGTTGCTCTTCTCTGCACTCTTTCTAGAGTGTCCACATCTTTTTTACATCGTGGCGACCAAAACTGAATGCAGTATTCCAAATGTGACCTCTCTTACTTTTTTATTACTTTATTACTTTTTTATTACTTTTACAAAATTGGATGAACATGTTTGCTATGAATCTGATCGTAAATAATTCATCAAATAGTTTAGTGGATGCTAACTAGGTCACAGGGGTCGGTAACCCAGGGCTCTGGAGCCGCATGTGGCTCTTTCATCCTTCCGCTGCAGCTCCCTGTCACTCAAAATATGTGTCACAACCGCCAATGTGCGACACCTGCCAGCACATTACTTATTGAGCTTTTTGACCCCCTGGTAGGCCAGCCATGGATAAATCCAAGAAAAGAAAAGTTTCAGAAGAAAATAGAATGTTTAATGGTATGTGGGCAGATTCAATTGTTTTCACTGCTGACGAGACTGGTTTACCAGTACGCTTAATATGTGTTGAGAAATTGGCAAACAGTGCAGTGTTATCTTCACTTTAGATGTCAAAAGTGCTTTGTGGCTCCTGGTGTTTTCTTTTCTGTGGAAAATGGGTCCAAATGGCTCTTTGAGTGTTTAAGGTTGCTGTTCCCTGAACTAGGAGGTTTATTATACATGCCTTTCTCACAGACATGTGAACACATGCCTGGGTGTCTGCCAGGGATGGAAGGAGAGAGGGAAATGAGTGATGTCATATATCTAGATGACATCATTGAGCACAAAGCATGAATTGAACCGAGGTGGCGCAGTGGTTAGAGTGCAGTATTGCAGCTACTTCAGCTGACTGCTAGTTCAGTAGATCAGCGGATCAAATCTCACCGGCTCAAGGTTGACTCAGCCTTCCATCCTTCCGAGGTGAGTAAAATGACCCAGATTGTTGGGGGCAATATTCTATTTAGTATACTGTCTTTGGTGTAAGCCGTCCAGAGTCCTCGGAGAGTGGGCGGCATAGAAATATGAATAATAAAAATAATAATGATAATAATAATAAATGAATGGTGTAATTTGCGTGAGTCGTAACATTCAATCGACATAAATTAGGCACTTCCGTTAATTACGTGACTAATTGTGGATTCTTCGAAAGCCCTAGGCTCCAAAACACACCCACTTGGTACAATTTAAACTGACAGAACGGGGACAAAAGAATAAATGGACTAATCACCATTTGGAATGGAAGAGAACATGCCGATATGGGACATGTCGAATATTGCTTTAGGGCAGGCTGGCTGGGGAATTCAGGAAGTTAAACACCACATAACTTAAGCTGCTGAGGTTGAGAAAAACTGCTCTAGGCAATGGTGGAACTTAGCCGATTAACAATTGATTGAGCAAAAGGAAGTAAATTTAGGACATTACTAATTCGACTTACATTCATCCCCACATTTTAAGTCCTCTGATATTTGACTGCACTCTTTCCCCCCCCCCCCAAAAAAATGCCACGTTAGCAAAAACCACGCTTGAAAGTTTCTTTAAAAATATCTCAATGCACAATATTTAACTGATATTTCTACCATGTGTTTTATGGAAGTGCCTTACCATTATCCTTCACATTTTATTTTATTTTATTTTATTTTATTTTATTTTATTTTATTTTAT
>WNWU01000062.1:95805-106768 GCA_012654045.1 Ptyas mucosa | reverse complement strand
GAAGAGAAGAGAAGAGAAGAGAAGAGAAGAGAAGAGAAGAGAAGAGACCTTGGATGTCTTCTAGTCCAGCCTCCTGCTCAAGCAGGAAACCCTATAGTATTTCAGACAAGTGGCTGTCCAGACTCTGTTTAAAAAGCTGCAGTGATAAAACACCACAACTTCTGAAGGCAAGTTCTTCCACTGGTTATCACTATTAAGAAGTTTCTCCTTCATTCCAGATTGCTTCTCTTCTTGATTAGTTTCCAACCATTGTTTCTTGTCCTGATGCTTTGGAGAATAGCTTGGCTCCCTCTTCTTTGGGGCAGCCCCTGAGATATTGGAAGACTGCTATCATGTCTCCCCTAGTCCTTCTCTTCATCAAACTAGACATACCCAGTTCCTCCAACCATTCTTCATATGTTTTAGCCTCCAGCCCACTAATCATCTTTGTTGCTCTTCTCTGCACTCTTTCTAGAGTCTCAACATCTTTTTTACATCATGGCGACCAAAACTGGATGCAGTATTCCAAGTGTGGCCTTAGCAAGGCATTATAAAGTGGTATTAACACTTCACGTGATCTTGATTCTATCCCTCTGTTTATGCAGCCCAGAACTGTGTTGGCTTTTTTGGCAGCTGCTGCACATGGCTGGCTCATATCTAAATGGTTGTCCTCTAGGACTCCAAGATTCCCCTCACAGTTACTACTATATGAAATCAATTCAAATATTTTTTTACCTTTATATGTAGCATCTAAAGTTTCTTAAGAATTGTTCCTTCTACAGAGACATACAAGATTTTTTCCTCCACTAATATCTACTAAACACAGCTGCTATTTCTCCTACAGAGAGTACTCAGCTTTTCCTCTTAATAGCTACTAAACACAGCTGTTATTAGAGATAGTAGGCAGAACTTAGCTAACTAGGCTTCATTTAAATTAATAACTAGGATGCAAGAACGTTGGGAAATCCCAGGGCTAAACTATGAAGTTAGGAAAGAACATCAAAGAAGACAATAACAAACAAATTATGTACTGGAACTAAGAAGGCACCATGGATTGGTTTACGGTTTAACCAAAAGTTAGATATGAATTGAGGGAGATTTGACTGCGTCTCAAAGTAGGGACCTAACTTGATGTTGGCTGATCTCAAAAAGCTAAACAAGGTTGGATTTCATGACAATGTGAACGGAAGTGACTAAGAAACCCAAAGGTTGCAAGGATAGACCGGGACATAGAAAAACAAAATGAAGTCATGAAAGAATCTCTTCGGGATTATTATCAACATGGAAGTCACCATCAGTCAAGTCCACTTTGAAGGGAACCCTACTTTATATGAAATGTTATGCACTGTATATAGTTGTCCGTTGAAGTTCTCAGTCTGGTCCTCTGTTGGAGCGGGAAAATACTCTCTCCTGATTGGTTGTGGGCTGATCAGCTTCCCTATGAAAGGAGCTGTGTCAGCCAGGGAGCAACAGTTGCCTCTCAGGCAGTATTGAATAAAAGAGCTGTTAGAAATCACTCTGGCCTCACCTCCATTCTTCACCCAGAACGTAACATAAAGAATAAAGGAATTCATTTTATTTAGCGTATATGAGAACATGACACATACACAATCCATGTAATTATATTTAAAACTTCTATGGCGTGTGTGGAAGAGGCCTCATAATTGATAAAATATTGAATTCAGCTATCCAGGGGACTTGCCTCTGGTGTTGTTTTGTGCAGATCTTCTAAGGAACCAGAGAAAACACGTCAGGGGAATTGTATACAATATATTTCATTCTTTGCATGTCAGTAGCACGATCGCAACAAGGGGAATCTTTCCAACCCCACCGATGCAGGGCAGAGGCAGTTCTTCCAGTGTCACACATGATTCTGTTCAATTTCATCCAAGACAGAGCAAGGCAGGTCAAAACTGGTAGCTTGGTAGAGAGATCACTAATGGTCAGAGTAGGAGTCGGCAACCCACAGCTCTGGAGCCGCATGTGGCTCTTTCACCCCTCTGCTGCGGCTCCCTGTCACTCAAAATATGCGTCATAACCATCATGGTGCGACACCTGCTGGCATTCGATTTATTGAGCTTTCCGACCCCCAGTAAGCCCACCATGGATAAATCCAAGAAAAGAAAACTTTCAGAACAATACAGAACGTTTAATTCAACTACATATGCTAGTTTTGTGGCTGCTCAAGAAATAGTCAGGCACGGGAAGGGTTTTGTGGCTCCCGGTGTTTTCTTTTCTGTGGGAAACGGGTCCAAATGGCTCTTTGTTGAGTGTTTAAGGTTGCAGACCCTTAGGTCAGGGCCATAAGAAGGTAACCTTGGACCATTCCTCTCTCCAAGCATTCTGAGGGTTAAACTAAGGTAAATGTTAAGTGAATAGATGTTTTCCATGCTGGCCTATAGGATATCAATCTTGTGATGAGCTGTACGTTGTCCTGGTGAAAAGGGTGTTCTTTGTTCAGCATCCTTAACCCTAAGAAGATGAATAAAATGCTCCTAAAGGATGGTGGCCCCCAAGATTTTTATATATAAATGTCTCTTTATTTTTCAAAATATAAACATTCCATCTTTCCTTAAACAGTGTGTCATCTTGGTACAAACATCTCCGTGCAACAACTTTCAGCATTTACATCCTCGTTCACATTAATATTAATTCTCTAATCTTAAAATTATAGTGTATTAAATAGTTGAACATTACAAGCCTGTTCATTTTTCCTCTTAACATATCTTCTAGTAAAAATACAATAATGATAGCATTAAGCATAATTATCCTCATCATCGTGATACTAACAATTTTCACCTTATTTATACCTCTGTCTTAACGTATTTTCTATTTAAACGAATTAAACGATTCTTTAATCTTCTCCTTTTGTTTCCAGTTTCCCTTTTTATCCTCTAACCATTGATAAAATACTTCCCATATCATATAATATACAGTTTGTTCTTTCTCCTTAATTGCTAGTGTTAATCTGTTCATTTCTGCACATTCTAATATTTTCCTAATCACCTTCTCCTCAATAGGAATCTCTTCACTTTTCCAGTGTTGGGCAAATACAATTGTAGCTGCAGTTAGAACATGGATAATTAAGAGCATGGCCCCCAAGAATTAATGTTAAATTTTTCTACCTCATTTTTTTAAAAATGTGTGGTTATGTGGAAAGGGGGCTCAGAAAAGATGGACCACTGAATCTGTAGGGTTAAAAGACACTTGCCATGAAGACCAGTAGTGGTTTTCAATTTTTTTTACTACCTGTTCTTTGGGCGTGGCATGGCTTGTTGGGCATGGCTTGGTAGGAGTGGCAGGAGAAGGATACTGTAAAATCTCCATTCCCTCCCCAATCCAGGGGAAAGTTACTGCAAAATCCCCATTTCCTCCCGATCAGCTGGGACTCGGGAGGCAGAGAATAGATGTGGGCAGGGACAATCAGAATTTTTACTACCGTTTCTCCGAACTATTCAAAATTTCCGCTACCGGTTCTCCAGAACTGGTCAGAACCTGCTGAAACCCACCTCTGATGAAGACCCTTTTAAAACGACTTCAGAGTTATTTTAAATGATTTTAAAGAGAAATAAGGAGCCAGAAGGAAGAATATTTGTGTGTGTAGTAATTTACAGAGATGCCGGTTATTTATGCCTTCCATTTCTAAGCTTCTATTTTATTTCCTCCCACAGATATTTAGATGTCGTATCCGTAAGCTCCCTCTCTCTGTCATATTCTAAGGTTGATTTTGATTTATAAATTCTTTCTCATTATACCATATTATTTTTCACCCACTTACTTTTCCACATAAGTTTCCATTTCGTATTTCCCATTCTATTATTATTGAAGGCATTTTTATGGTGTTTAGCTCAGATTAAATCCCAGACAATGTCAGGTGCTTTGCAATGAAGATGCCTGGTGAATTTTTAATCTCCTGTTGGCCTTATTGAGAGAATACACACACACACACACACACACACACACACACACAGAGAGAGAGAGAGAGAGAGAGAGAGAGAGAGAGAGAGAGAGAGAGACTTGCACACAAGAGACAGAAGATACTTTAAGCAAACACACATATTATTGCAACAATAAGCAAGAGAACATATCATATTCCATTGTACCATTCTTTGCATTCTAGGATATTTCCAGTAAGCTAACCCGCTGCTCCGTGAGCCGTGGTTGCACATTGGCTAGAATATAGTACTGCAGGCTACTTCTGCTGCCTGCCATCTGCCAGCAGTTCGGCAGTTCAATTCTCACCGGCTCAAGTTTATTTATTCTCGAATACAGCTCATCTGTCTGGAACCCGCACTGCATATCGGACATTAATACAATTGAGTGCGTCCAGAAATATTTCACAAGAAGAGTCCTCCGCTCCTCTGATCATCACAAAATACCCTATGCCACCAGACTTGAAATTCGGGGTTTAGAAGACTTAGAACTATGCTGCCTTCAAGTATGACTTAAGCATAGCTCATAAAATCATCTGCTACAATGTCCTACCTGTCAATGACTACTTCAGCTTCAACCACAACAATACACGAACACACAATAGATACAAACGTAAAGTGAACCACTCCAAACTCGATTGCAGAAAACATGACTTCGGTAACAGAGTGGTCAATGCCTGGAATGCACTACAAGACTCTGTGGTCTCATCCCAAAACCTCCATAACTTTAATCTAAAACTGCCTACTGTTGACCTCACCCCATTCCTAAGCGGTCGGTAAGAGCACCAGCATGCCTACCGTCCCTGTCCTAATGTTCCCTTTAATTGTAGTAATTTTATGTATTCAATCCATGCTTATACTTATATATATTATCTAATATGTACTCAACAAAATAAATAAAGAAAAGAAAATAAAGTTGGACTCAGCCTTCTATCCTCACTTTTGTTGACAGAAGTTTAGACATTAATGGCTGTGTGTTGTGTTATTTTGAGGGGACAGCACATTTACACTGTTATACAAGCTGTATACTCACTACTTTGGTTATCACCTATAAAGCCCTTTATGGCCTAGGCTCGGGATACTTGTCGGGCCCCCTGCAGCCAGCAACAATCTCCAATCGCCCGGTGCGTTCCCACAGACAGGGCCTCCTCAGGGTGCCGTCGGCCAGACAGTGTTGGCTGGCGACCCCCCAAAGGGAGAGCTTTCTTTGTGGGCGCACCCATCCTCTGGAACCAACTTCCTTTGGAGCTCTGGATGGCCCCTGACCTTCGCTCGTTCTGCCACGAGTTGAAGATCTGGTTGTTTCGTAGCCTGGACTGATGGGGGCGGGGGGTTCTTAATAGTTTTTAAATTGATTTTTAAACTGTTTTAACTTGGACTTTTGATTTCATATTGTTTTAATGTGCAATTGTGCATTTTATTGTTGTGAGCCGCCCTGAGTCCATTGGAGATAGGGCGGCATATAAATCACATTAAACTAAACTAAACTAAACTACTTTACATTGTAGCCAAGACGCATTTTTTTAGTGTCATCACATGAAAAGATATATTTAAATATTTACAAAATGTGAGGAGGTATACTCACTTCTGTTATATACTATATATACTGTATATTCAGCATACAGGTTGAATAAATCAGGGGAAAGGATAACAGCCTTGTTTCATTCTATTTTCAGTTTGGAATTGTTGATATATATATATATATATATATATATATATATATATATATATATATATATTTTTGCTGATAAAGAAATAAAGTATAAAATGGCTTGTCGTGAATGCAACTGCTTGAGGGCTCCTGGGTTGGAGCTGAAAGGCGAAAGGGAGCAGAATGCCCCCTCCCACATGTTGGGGTAGACCACGTGTCTCGGCAAAACACACACACACACACACACACACACTCACTCACACACACACACACACACACACACGTTTCTCATGAGGACCATGAGACGTTCTGGGATTTCTATAATTCTAAGCACATTCCACAACTTCAAGTGATTGACAAAATCAAAAGTTTTGCTATAATCAAGGAAAGGCACTCTGGATGTTGTTTGGAATTCACCTGTTTTCTCAGTCATCCAGCATGTAACAGCAATACCATCTAATATTTCTCAGCCTTTTCTAAAGCTAGCATGAATATTATAAAGATTGGTTTCTGGAATTGGGCATGTCTAGTTTGATGAAAAGAAGGACTAGGGGTGACATGATAGCAGTGCTCCAATCTCTCAGGGGCTGCCACAAAGAAGAGGGAGTCAAGCTATTCTCCAAAGCACCTGAAGGCAGGACAAGAAGCAATGAGTGGAAACTTAGCAAGGAGAGAAGCAACCTAGAACTAAGGAGAAATTTCCTGACAGTTAGAACAATTAATCAGTGGAACAGTTTGCCTCCAGAAGTTGTGAATGCTCCAACATTGGCAGTTAATTGGCAGTTTTTAAGGAGAGATTGGACAACTATTTGTCTCAAATAATTTAGGGTTGCTTGCTGAGCAGGGGGTTGGAATAGAAGACCATCAAGGTCCCTTCCAACTTTGCTATTCTGTTATTCTTTTGCCATTTAGAGTTCTAAACAGCATTGGGTGTACATGGGCTATTTCACATATAAAATGTGTGGCTCTTTTAATATTTAAGAGCCTTTGATGATTTTTTAGGACAGTTGTTTTCAGAGTTAAGACAAACATTACTATAATTTTTCATTGTGACTTGTGATTCACATTGTGCTGATTGATGTCAAGGATATTTGCATATTACCTTGATTTTAACAATTATCAGTACTTTTAAAATGACATCTTAACTATGCAAAGCAAAGATAATGTTTCTCTAAAATTAGTCAATTTAATTCAGTTGCATGATGCTCAGAAATCTGGCCTATTCATCTTGTGAATGATATTTTTCATCATCTTTTTCTTCCGTTGTTTTCTTCAGTTCTGTTCCTTTACTTTTTATCTCTAATTCTCGCCAGGTACACATATACATCCAAATTAGACTGTGTTGTTTCTCTGTGTCGTATAATATGTGTGGGTATATGCATAATGCTGTACTTATTTATTTACTTATTTATTTTGTCCTGTTTATGTAAGTGTATATTGGAGGTGGTGACCTTTGAGAGCTGTATGCAATGAAATCTCATTTTAATGTATGCCGATTAGTGTACATTCAAACAAAACAAACAAACAAACAGCAACAGGGTTGGAAGGGACCTTGGAGATCATCTAATCCAACCCCCTGCTCACGCAGGAGACCTATGCTAGGGATTCGAACCGCCGAACTGCCACCTTTCTGATCAACAAGCTCAGCGTCTTAGCCACTGAGCCACCTAACCAGAAAACAGAATGAGTCCAGGGTATAAAGACATTCAAAGTGACAATAAAGTTATTCAAAGTCTAAGTCTAAAAAATGGGCAGGGTGGGTGGGGAGAGAAGGAGGAGAAGGAAGACAATGAAGAGAAGAGGAGAGGAGGAGGAGGAGGAGGAGGAGGAGGAGGAGAAGGAGAAGGAGAAGGAGAAGGAGAAGGAGAAGGAGAAGGAGAAGGAGAAGGAGAAGGAGAAGGAGAAGGAGAAGGAGAAGGAGAAGGAGAAGGAGAAGGATTATTCCATCTTTTCTAAGGTAGGTAAAGTGAGGACCCAGATTGTGGGGGCAATAAGCTGACTTTGTATAAAATATACAAAAGTATGAAGGCTATTGTTTAACGCATTGTAAGACGCCCTGAGTTTCTGGAGAAGGGCGGCATATAAATCAATTTTTTTAAAAAAAAAAAGAAGAGGAGGAGGAGGAGGAGAAGGAGAAGGAGAAGGAGAAGGAGAAGGAGAAGGAGAAGAAGAAGAAGAAGAAGAAGAAGAAGAAGAAGAAGAAGAAGAAGAAGAAGAAGAAGAAGAAGAAGTCGTCATAGACCAGTCTTGATTGAAATTGCAGGTGGAATCTTCTGTTCATTCTCCATCCTTTCTCTCATTCTCTCCCTCTCTATCTATAAAGAGGGGAAAATCCCTCACTTTCCTGGCCTTGATAAATTTCAGGAAGGAACTCCTGTGTTCAGTTAAGTTTCTTGCTACTGAAACAGGTGCAACCGTTGATGGCTATATTGATCCCTGTCCTCTGGTTCAACTTCTCTTTGCAGATATTCTATATGATCTTCCACGGACATCTCATGGATGTCTCCTCTCTCATCAAACCACCTTATCCATTCTCTTCCCTTTCTTTCCCTCCACCCGCATAATCAGTTAGTAGTTTGGTTTTGTGTGTGTGTGTGTACAAATACTCTTTCTTCTGATTACTTTCTTTACTGGTTTATATCGTCCTTCGGTTCTTAAAACCAGCACTTGAAGGAGAGCTCATTGTCCTTTCTCGCTTTCTCCTGAGCTTTTTTTTTTTTTTGTCATTTAAGATACTCTTCAAGAGCAATAATAGTTCTGGAGAATTCTCAAAAGTTTCTGCTACATGCCACTCATTTAACGTATCAATCTCTCTTATTGGTGCAAATAGCTCTTTTCTCATCACCAAATTCCTGCTTGTTCAAAATGTAACATCTACCACATCTACAATCACTTGTCCTAGTGCTAATTAATTGCAAAAGTAGAAAGAGGGTTGAGACAATAATTTAATCAGAACCTAAAGCATATATGAGAAAAAAAATGTGCTCTTGGTTAATTTATTGAACCAAATATAACTGTATACCATAAATATAAATATCCTTCCTTCCTTCCTTCCTTCCTTCCTTCCTTCTTTCTTTCTTTCTTTCTTCTTTTCTTCTTCCTTTCTTGATCGCTTTAATAGTCATTAAAATTCACAAGCAGGAAAATTGGAATTGACACTCTTTCTTCTTTAATGAAGCCATCTCTTTATTTTAGCAGGGAAACTTTAAAGAGCAAATTAAGATAGAAATCTCATTTAGTTCTGATTAAAGTTAAAAATTTGCAAACAATTGGGTCTGGATTGAATTATTTGCATTGAAGGTAGAGGGTAGAAAGTACAAAGGTGTTCTCTAGTGCATATCTTTCCATTTTACCTGAACACTACTCGGTCCTTCCTGCTTTCCACTCAAAACACACAGTCTGTAGAGATTTTCAGTCATCCAAGGTTATGGTTGTCCCAAAGGTGCTTTTTCTGGAGGCAGGTGGACTTCCTTGTTTTTCTTTGAAGACGTTTCGCTTCTCATCCAAGAAGCTTCTTCAGCTCTGACTGGATGGTGGGGAAGGGAAGGATTTATACTCCTTGCACACAGCTGGTCATTTGCATCCTTTTAGAGGGTTGTTGAAGCACTTGGAGGTTTATCTGTGTCCTCAGGGTCACCTGCAGTGGTGAGTTCCTCCCGGTTCAGCCCGGTTCTCCCGAGTCGGTAGTGGTGACAATATGACATCACTGAACCGGTTCTGCCCCCACCCCACCCCCCACCCCACCGCATTATTCTTACCTTTTATTCGGCCCCACCCCCAATCTATTGCTGCCTCCTGAGTCCCAGCTGATGGCTAAAGGGAAAAAAACTGTTTAAACTCTTGCCATGGGGCTTCAAAGGGCCACCCTACAGCTGATCAGTGTTAAAAGAAAACAAATGAGTAGACCGGTGCCTGCAGAAATACATGAGTAGATCAGTGCCTGAAAAAATACATGAGTAGATCAGTGCCTGCAAAAATACATGAGTAGACCAGTGCCTGCAAAAATATATGAGTAGATCAGAGCCTGCAAAAATACATGAGTAGACCGATGCCTGCAAAATAAATGAGTAGACCAGTGCCTGCAAAAATACATGATAGACCAGTGCCTGCAAAAATACATGAGTAGACCGGTGCCTGAAAACATAAATGGGTAGACTGGTACAGCTCTGCAAGCAATTAAAAGCCTGATAGACCAGTACCTCTGCTAAATCCTAAATAATTGTCACATGCCCATCAAGCCACGCCCACAAAATAAACCATGCCAACAGAACCGGTAGTAAAAAAATTTAGAACCCAACCCTGGTCACCTGAGTGGTGCTTCTGGTTCCTGAAGTCTGCAATTTCTTTTCCTCTGGAAATCCATTCCTACTCCTACACCATTCAAAGCGTGTTCATCCCAAATTGCATAGCTAGAAGTCTCTAGAGATTCTCAGTCATCCATGTAAGGTGCTTTTCAGGAGGCAACGGGATGCTCTTGTTTTTCTTTGAAGACGTTTCACTTCTCATCCAAGTGCTTCAACAGCCGTCTCAAAGGATGAAAATGACCAGCTGTCTGCAAGGAATATAAATCCTTCCATTCCTCACCATCCAGGCAGAGCTCAAGAAGCTTCTTGAATGAGAAGCAAAACATCTTCAAAAGAAAAACAAGAAAACCCAGTTGCCTCCTGAAAAAGCACCTTTGGGACAAAACACACAGTGTTTAGCGTAAATCTAGCAAAAATCAACATTTTTGTGGGAAGAATGAATTGTTCTATATAGCACAGTAGTACCTGGATACTCAGCATTAATTTTTTCCTGCAGACGTGATGAATATCAAAAACAATGAGTACCAAACTTAAGGAATAATGTAGTGAGTCACAAGGGACAAGTTCTAGCTTATTCCCACAACACTGTCAAATTAACTACTAAGACTGTATTACTATTCCTCTTCCCATCCTTACTAGTACCTATCTCTTCCCACTTATCCATGATGCTTGTACCTTTACAACTTATATTGTTTTTATTGATTCCTAGTATGATTTGATTGCTTATTGGTATCCTATGATTATCACTAAGTGTCAGAAGAATCTTATGATTCTTGACGAATATATTTTATTTTTTCTTTGTGTACACTGAGAGCTTATGCACCGAAGACAAATTCCTTGTGTGTCCAATCACACTTGGCCAACAAAGAATTCTATTCTATTCTATTCTATTCTATTCTATTCTATTCTATTCTATTCTATTCTATTCTATTCTATTCTATTCTATTCTATTCTATTCTATTCCATTCCATTCCATTCCATTCCATTCCATTCCATTCCCTCCTCTCCCCTCCGCTCCCCTCCTCTCCTCTTCTCTCCTCTCCTCCGTTTCATTCCATTCCATTCCATTCCATTCCATTCCATTCCATTCCATTCCA
>WNWU01000062.1:32104-63578 GCA_012654045.1 Ptyas mucosa | reverse complement strand
TCTTTCTTTCTTTCTTTCTTTCTTTCTTTCTTTCTTTCTTTCTTTCTTTCTTTCTTCTAACTCAGCTACCTGTGCCTGACCACACTTGTAGGTAGATTACTATTATCCTTCTCACCTTTTCTATTACCTACTCCTATGATTAAATTACTTTCTTGTTTGTATGCACACTGAGAGTTTATGCACCAGAGATTAATATCTTGTTTGGGCAATCACACAAGATAAAGAATCTGTCTGTCTGTCCGTCTGTCTGTCTGTCATCTATCTGTCTATCTATCTATCTATCTATCTATCTATCTATCTATCTATCTATCTATCTATCATCTAATGTTTGTGTATTGTATATAGGTTTTATAATATGTTTTTATTTTTAATATTTAATAATTATTATTAAATAATTATTAAATAATTATTATTTAATAATAAACCGCCTGGAGATACCTTGTGGTAAAGTGGGCAATTAAATACATTTAATAAATTACTTATTAAATCAATCTCTCTCTCTCAAAATCTTTCTCCCTCCCTCCCTGTCTCCCTCCCTCCCCGCTCTCTCTCTCATGGGTTTTGTAATATTTCAACTTTTTTAATTGGTCAATTAATACATGACCATCACTTAAGATGGTCAATTAATACATTTAATAAATTATTTATTTTATATATAAAATAAAAAAATAAATAATGCATATGCCACCCATCTCACCATAAAAAACAACCCATTTTGTGCTCCAGATTTTTCCAGCTCAGATTGGATAGGCTTGGATGTCCTCTCTGTGTGTGTTCTGATGGAATTTCAAGAGAGCTTTTAAAGAACTTTGAATTCCCTCCACCTTTGCTGTAGATACATGGCTAATGGATAATGCTGAAGCAATGCCAATAATCTGCAAGACAGAAGGACTCCTAAATGAATTTTATATAGGAAATTGAACTCTGCTGTCATAATGTCTAGTGATCTGATTTAATTTTAATGGCAGCAGCCAAGCCAAGCCAAAAAAAAAAAGTTGTTGACATTGGATGGGAAAAAAATGAGCAATCCCTTTGAACCATCTTGAAGGTCACAATCCTCTCTTCACTCTTGACTTTGATTTAAATAGAGAGAAATCTGGTTATGGCAGTGCTTAATCGCAGCCATTCACTACAGTGACTTGCATCGTATCATTATGTTAACCTTGGCAGAAATGTATTAGGCATTAGATTATTAAGACCTTGCTAATCATTTGGCTACATCTGTACTCTTCAAATTACTCCAAGGGGTGCAATCATACAGTGCATAACAATGACCATCTTCATACTATTAGTATATGAGTACTTAAAAGAGATTCAAATCCTAATTGGAAAAACACACTGTTGGTAAAATATCGTTGCAAGTAAGCTGCGTTTCACCCACAACAGATGGAGCAGGATTGAAAAATTAGAAAAGTGGGGGAAGAAGTACTGTACTGATTAGGACAGATTTTGGAAATGTAGCAGGCAGCTGAACCAAGGCAAAGGATGTGTGAGATAAAGAATTGTTCAGCTTCTGATCTGAACAGTGAGATTTAATATCTATTTTATTTATTAAATGTATATGCCAGAGGTGGTATTCAGCCAGTTCTGTGGGTTCTGGAAAACCGGTAGCAGAAATTTTGAGTAGTTTGGAGAACCAGTAAATACTACCTCTGGTTGGCCCCACCCTCATCTATTCGCTGCCTCCCGAGTCCCAGCTGATCGGAGTCCCAGCTGATTGGCTGGGTCTTCTTTGGTTCCCCTGCACAGGAGAATGGAGCTGAAAAGCAGCTTTGTGGGGTGTGAAGGGAATGGGGATTTTATAGTATCTTTCCCCTAGAGTGCGGTGAGAATGGAGATTTTGCAGTATCCTTCCCCCCAGGAGTGGGGAGGGAATGGAGATTTTGCAGTATCCTTCCCCCCAGGAGTGGTGTGGAATTGGAGATTTTGCAGTATCCTTCCCCTGCCACACCCACCAAGCCGCGCCATACTCACCAAGCCACACCATGCCCATCAAGCCACGCCCACAGAATCGGTAGTAAAAAAAAATTGAATACCACCACTGGCATATGCCATCATAGAGGTGACACTAGGCAGCTTACAATGTAGTAAAACATAGAAATATAAAAATAGAATAGAATTCTTTATTGGTCAAGGGTGATTGGACACACAAGGAATTTGTCTTCGGTGCATAAGCTCTCACTGTACATAAAAAAATACATTCATCAAGAATCATAAGATACAACACTTAGTCATAGGATACTAAAAAAGCAATCAAATTGTACTAGGAAACTGAATAAAACAATATAAATCATAAAGGTACAAGCAACAAGGTTATAGTCCTAAGTAGGAGGAGATAGGTAATAGTAGTGGTGGGCTGCTGCCAGTTGTAACATCAACAACCCAGAACCAAAAATTTGAGCATGCCTTCCGTGCATGTGTGCGGTATCAAAAACACCAGCAATTATATAGGACGTGATAGCACTACGGCGGGTGGGCAGGGCCAGTTGCTGGTTGGAACTACCGGTTCGCCTGAACTGGTCAGAACCGGCAGCAGCCCACCATTGGGTAACAGGAAGAATAATAGTAGTGCAAACTTAGTAAATAGTTCGACAGTGTTGAGGGAAGTATTTGTTTAGCAGAGTGATGGCATTCGGGAAAAACCTGTTCATGTGTCTAGTTGTTCTGGTGTGCAGTGCCCTATAGCGTCGTTTTGAGGGTAGGAGTTGAAACAATTTATGTCCAGGATGCGAGGGGTCTGTAGAGATTTTCACAGCCCTCTTTTTGACTCATGCAATTGTAAATGTAAAAAACAGATTAAAATGACCTAAGATTCAAAGTAGAAAAGATTTGAAATTTTCTGGGGAATGGTTTATAACAATGATCGCTAACCTTTTTGCCGTCGAGTGCCAAAAGCGGGGATCGTATGGGAGGTCATGCGCATGTGTGTGCCCATACCCATAATTCAATGCCCCCCGCATTCCACCCCGCCCCACCCCCCATGCGACCCCCGCGCTTCCCCTGCTTTTGGCACACGACAGCAAAAAGATTACTGGTGGACCCGGTAGGCCTGTTTTTTGTCTTCCCCAGGCTCCAGAGGCTTTCTTGGAGCCTGGGGAGGGCGAAAATGGCCTCCCCCCCAGAGGCCCTCCAGAGGCTGGAAACAGCCCATTTCCCAACTTCCGGTGGGCCTATAACGCCCAAAAATCAGCTGGCTGGTGTGCGCATGCGCGCTGCAGCTGAGCTAGGGCAACGCTCGCGTGCCCACAGATATGGCTCCATGTGCCACCTGTGGCACGTGTGCCATAAGTTCGCCATCTTTGGTTTATAATAAGGGGGAGAAAAAAACTCAGATCAATGCCAATTGATACAATAATAATGTATTTAATTTAATTTAATATTTAAATTTATATACTGCCCTTCTCCCAAAGGACTCAGGGCAGTGAACAGCCAGAAGTAAAAAACATAGAATACAAAATTTAAGAACAATTTTAAAATATATTAAACAATTTGGCCCAACAGTTAAAACCCCCCATTTAAAATTCAAATTAAAATTACATAATTGGAGAGTTAGGCCAGCCCGGCTTGTTGAAATAAGAAAGTTTTAAGGGCCCGGCAGAAAGTACATAAATCGGGAATCATCCGTATCTCCGGGGGAGCTCATTCCAGAGGGCAGGTGCTCCCACAGAGAAGGCTCTTCCCCTGGGGGCCGTCAGTCGACATTGTTTGGCCAACGGCACCCAGAGGAGCTCCTCTCTGTGGGAGCATACTGGCCGGTGGGAGGCTCTCGTGGCAGAAGGCGGTCTCGTAAATATTCAGGTCCTAAGCCATGGAGCGCTCTAAAGGTGGTCACCAACACCTTGAATCGCATCCGGAGGACCACCGGGAGCCAGTGCAGCTCACGCAGGAGAGGTGCAGCTCACGCAGGAGAGGTGCAGCTCATGCAGGAGAGGTGTTACATGGGAGCGCCATGACGCTCCCATAATCACCCGCGCAGCCACATTCATAAGAGTATGATGCTCTTATGAAAAATAACAGCTAAGTCTGAGTCGTTGTGATCTATGATTTAAAGCGGGACTTTCCATACTTGGCAACTTAAAGACTTGTGGACTTTAACTCCCCAAATTCCTCAGCCAGCCATGGGAGTTGAAGTCCACAAATCTCAAAGTTGCCATGTTTGGAAACCCCCTAATTTAAAGAAAGTAATACCTTAGTTACTAATTGTATGTGGGTTTCCCATTGTTTCTCATTTCCTTCTCAGCGATTTAGCTAATGTAAGAAAAACTCTTTTGCTTCTCCATTGATTTTTGTTGTTGTTGTTGCTGTTGCTTAGCATGAACTTCAAATGTTCCTTCTAAGTGCACTTCGATGACTTTCTAGAGACACCCTTTTAGTATTCACAATAGTAAAGACTCCTTTGAGATAAGACCCATTCAACTCAAATAGTCTTATTAAGTGCCCTGATGCCACTTAACTTCCAATTTCAGACAACATTAGGCAAATCCAAACACTACTTTTGGTTATCTTGATTTTTCATGAGCACCCCACATTTTCTCTCAGTGTTTCTAGCAAATTGGGGTCATAAAGGTAAAGGTTCCCTTCGCATATATGTGCTAGTCATTCCCAACTCTAGGGGGCAGTGCTCATCTCTGTTTCAAAGCCAAAGAGCCAGCGGTGTCCAAAGACATCTTCATGGTCATGTGGCCGGCATGACTCAAAAGAGCCTTGGATAATACAGTGGTCTAAAGCCCTGTTATTAACATCAGCTGCCTGCAATTATTGCAGGTTCGAATCTCACCAAAGCTCAAGGTTGACTCAGCCTTCCATCCTTTCTAAGGTAGGTAAATTGAGGACCCAGTTTGTGGGGGCAATAAGCTGACTTTGTATAAATATACAAAAGTATGAAGGCTATTGCTTAGCACATTGTAAGCTGCCCTGAGTCTCCGGAGAAGGGCGGCATATAAATCAATTTTTTTTTAAAAAATGCCAAAGATGCACAGAATGCTGTTACCTTCCTACCAAAGATGGTCCCTATTTTTCTACTTGCATTTTTTACCTGCTTTCGAACTGCTAGGTTGGCAGAAGCTGGGACAAGTAACGGGAGCTCCACCCCGTTATGCAGCACTAGAGATTCGAATTGTTGAACTGCCAACCTTTCGATCGACAAGCTCAGTGTCTTAGCCACTGAGCCATCGTGACCCTCTTCCAATTTCAGACAAGATTAGGCAAATCCAAACACAGCTTTTGGTTATCTTGAATTTTCTTTAGCACCCCACATTTTCTCTGAGTGTTGCTAGCAAATCGGGGTCATATGTGTGCCCTATTTGCCTTTTAAGATTTAATTTCCTTGAAGGGCAAGTAGGGTAGACATAGGTCCTTGTGACATTTGTGAGAAAAAGGCAGGGAAAATTTCACACATGGAAGTGCCAGTAGTAGCCATCGAAAGAAATTTACAACAGAATATCAACACAGGACTCTACAGCACGGTACATACCGCTAGCTCACACTGAGTCTTAATTTTGGAGTGTTAATAAAGCGATTCAAAGCAGGTAGACTGCAGTGTGTTAATTTATTAATCACTAATTAGAAGGGGTGTGAAAAGCATGTTATTTTTAGATGAGCCTAGTAAACCCAGAAAGGTCTAGGACTTTTCAGCATGGCCAATTTACCACAGTCAACTCACTGCTGTCCACATGCCACAGCCAACTTGCCGCGGAACAAATCACGTCGGGTCAAGAATTACACTAATATCAAAGAAATGGTGGAATGGAATCATCAAAGAAAGGATGGTTTCCATCCCTCCCTCCTGGTTTCTGGAGAGTCTTGTGGAACTTTTGGATTAGTGGAACTTTTGGATTAGTTGGGTGGACTGCATGTCCTTCTGTGCCACCCAGGTGGCCTCTGTCGAAGGTACCTTTTCCACCTCACCAGGTACTGTATTCTATCCTTATGAACTTGGGAATCTAATACTCGATCAATTTCATATTGATCTTTGCCAATGGGTCTTGGCGGCAGTGGCAGAGTCCTGATGTGGAGAATGTGGTGGGGTCCTGATGTGGAGTCCTCTACTGGCTTTAGCAAACTGCTATAGATAAAATATTAATATCCGCATACAGATGGGAGGTTGAACAACTAGCCTCGTGGTGCGACCAAAACAATCTGGGACTGAACACACTCAAAACCGTAGAAATGGTGGTGGACTTTAGGAGAAACCCTCCCATACTACCACCTCTCACAATACTAGACAACACAGTATCAAGAGTAGAGACCTTCAAATTTCTAGGTTCTACCATATCTCACCCAACCTCAAAAACGTCATCAAAAAAGCACAACAAAGAATGTTCTTTCTGCACCAACTCAGAAAATTCAAACTGCCCAAGGAGCTGCTGATCCAGTTCTACAGAGGAATGATTGAGTCTGTACCTCTGCACCTCCATAACTGTCTGGTTTGGCTCTGCAACCAAACAAGACAGACACAGACTTCAGAGGATAATTAGAACTGTAGAAAAAACAATTGCTACCAACCTGCCTTCCATTGAGGACCTGTATACTGCACGAGTCAAAAAGAGGGCTGTGAAAATATTTACAGACCCCTCGCATCCTGGACATAAACTGTTTCAACTCCTACTGTCAAAATGACGCTATAGAGCACTGCACGCCAGAACAACTAGACACAAGGACAGTTTTTTCCCGAACACCATCACTCTGCTAAACAAATAATTCCCTCAACACTGTCAAAATATTCACTAAGTCTGCACTACTATTAATCTTCTCATCTTTCCTATCACCCATCTCCTCCCACTTATGACTGTATGACTGTAACCTTGTTGCTGGTATCCTTACGATTTATATTGATTGTTTCCTAATATGATTTGATTGCTTATTTGTACCTATGACTATCATTAAGTGTTGTACCTTATGATTCTTGATGAATGTATCTTTTCTATTATGTGCACTGAGAGCTTATACACCAAGACAAATTCCTTGTGTGTCCAATCATACTTGGGAAATAAAGAATTCTATTCTATTAAAACAACAACAACACTGAATTGTTAAATTATCCTGCAGTAAGTTGTCCTGAGGTGATTTTATCTTGATGGCTATGGCAAGTCGTTCCATTCTGGATTCAGAATGTTTCCTGCTTTGGAAGATTTTACATTTTGAAAGTTTTAGACTAACTTTGAAAGGGCAGGAGAGACATAGTCCAGGACAAAGTTAGAATATTCCAAATTCCTCAGAATATTCAGTTCATGGAATTGCGTTTTTCACTTCTTTAGCAATTATTAAACATTGAGCAAACCCTGCCCCAACATTTTTCTGTGCAAAATCCAATGAAGAACTGTTTTATAACAGCTTATCTGTGTCTGTTCACCAGTCTTCACTCATAAAGAGAAAATGAAATGTCTTAGATAATATTGGGAAAATTCCTTCTCCAGAGGTTACTGCTCATTATCACCATTTTTCAGAATTCTTAGTTTCTTTTGGCTATAATTGTCACCAGATATCATCTAAAAGAAAGAAAGAGTGTCAGTAGATTTGAGTAAAGGGGTACATTTCCCTCAAGACAAATCGTAATTGGCATAACAACAGAAGGATTGGGCTTTTTACATTATTCTAGCAATATTTCTCCACAGGAGATCTTCACAGCAAACATCTCCTCATGGTGAGCGGTCAACCTTTCTGAATCTTAATTCCTTAGAGAAAAACTGTCATTGTCCCTAACTCCACCACTCCCTCACGCATACTTTGAAAATGTATTGCTGTTTATTTTATTTCCGTGAACCACCTTGCTGAAGGCATCTCACAACATAAAAGCAATATTACAAAGGCGTAATGATAAAATGTAGATATAAATGTGTTAAACACAATGAAATATTTCCAGCAGTAAAATTACATTTCCTGAAACGGTTGTGCTTGCAATAATATTAATAATTTCTGTCACATCACTTTCTATAAACAAATAGGAGAATGCAAATGGCTTACAGTGTGAGCTTTAAGAAGGATTTGAAACGGATCACCTTTCAAAAACTATGGTGAATTCTTGATGATTCTGACAGCAATCTACTGTTTTCATTTTTATTTAAATCAATACCTCCCCTCTTTCTATTTGTATACTTACTCAATTGGCTTTAAAAAGAAGCACTAAATATAATCCTAATCAGAAGAAGGAAGAAGGAGGGAGAGGAGGAGGAGGGAGAAGGGGAAGAGGAAAAGGAAGAAGAAGAAGAAGAGGAGGAGGAAGAGGAAGAGGAAGAGGAAGAGGAAGAGGAAGAGGAAGAGGAAGAGGAGGAGGAGGAGGAGGAAGCGGAGGAGGAGGAGGAGGAGGAGGAGGAGGAGGAGGAGGAGGAGGAGGAGGAGGAGGAGGAAGAAGAAGAAGAAGAAGAAGAAGAAGAAGAAGAAGAAGAAGAAGAAGAAGAAGAAGAAGAAGAAGAAGAAGACTAGATAATTGATATAGCAATACCTGGAGAAAACAGAATAGAATTGAAAGACCTGGAGAAAATCACAAAATGCAAATAGCACGACTGTGGCAAAAGAAAACAAAGGTAGCACCAATAATAATAGATGCCTTGGGCGCAATCCTAAAACATCTGGAGCACCACAATCCCATCGGTATTGATAAATTCACCACCAGTCAATTGCAAAAGGCGGCTTTACTTGGAGCAGCTTCCATCCTGCAATAAGACACATTTAATACCATTGAAACCATCCAGATTTGCCTATCCCAAGTCCCTGAGAAGACTTCAATAGATGGACAAAAAACGCCAAAACCACTTTGCACATCTGGCTGAGTACGTAACGAACGATAACAATGATGTATTCAAAGTTTGGAAAAAAATACTTCTCATTTAGACGACAACAACAACAACAATTCAGGAAGAATAAAAACGGAAAATTGCAGGCAAGAAGTGGAGAAGGAATGAGAACATTGTCATAGAATAGTTGGCTTATCTTGAGGGAGTGAGGAGGAAATGATGACATTGTCACTGCCGTTACATTCTCCTACGACGATTCATTATTATTCTGGAGACGTGAGCTTTGAAAATGTCAAGAAACTGTTACAATGCCTTTCCATGATATATTTGAGTTGGCTAGAGTTATATATTGATGAATTGTCAAGAGGCAACGCTCCCAAACCAACCTGTTAAGCTTCATTTTGTTTAACGTGGAATTAGATTTTGATGATACAAAAAGTAAAGAGTCCCTTTGCGGCTCTTGTTTAAATCTTGCTAATCTCAAGTATGGTGGAAATGTAGTTTAAGCTTTGTTTGCTATTTTCTTCCCTCGGCTATGAAATGTCTTGCTGTATGTGTACAGAACAGAAGTCTGAGCTAAGCAACGATTAGACAACCCATAACAGAAGAGAGATTTATTTAATAGAGTTGGAAGGGTCTTTGGAGGTCTTCTAGTCCAACCCCCTGCTCAAGCAGGAAATCCTACACCATTTCAGACAAATCGTTGTCCAATCTCTTCTTCAGAACCTCCAGTGATGGGGAACCTCCAACTTCTTGAGGCAATTCATTCCATTGATTATTATTATTTTTTTTAAAAAAAAATATTGGTTAAAAAGAAAAAATAAACAAACATAAATACGACAATACAACATATACAACGAATAAACATAAATCAAGTCTTGCGACTTCTTTTTTTGGGATAATCACATCGGTAAAGTATATTCATAGTCTTATCTATATTTCTACACATTTACATGCAAAATAATATCTTAAACTCCTTCTTTGATTTACTATTTTTCTTAATTGGTACTCAATTTTTATCTCTATATTTCATCTCCTTTTTTGTGTCTCTATTTTTATTTTCCTTTCATTTTCTCCAACCAGTCATATCATTTTTTTTGCCATACTAGGTAATAATCTGTTTCTTCTTTTTCTTGTATTTCTTTCGTAAGTTTGTCCATTTTTGCACATTCCATAATTTTAATGATTATTTTATCTTCTGTTGGTATGACTTCATGTTTCCAATTCTGGGCAAAATCTAGCCGTGCTGCCGTTAAAATGTGAGTAATTAAGTATTTTATTTCTTTTTCGTAGTGCGCTGTGAATATTCCTAATAAACAGGTTTCTGGTTTCATTTCTACTTTCTGATTTGTGATTTCTTCTATTTGCCTCCTGATTACCTGCCAAAACTGTTTCGCTTTTTGGCAGGACCACCACATATGATTATTTTTTCTAATTGTCAGGGAGATTCACCTTGGGTCTACGTTGGCTATCTCCTTGATTAATTTCCATCCATTGCTTCTCGTCCTGCCTTCAGGTGCTTTGGAACATAAGTTGGTCCCCTCTACTTTGTGGCAGTCCCTTAGATATTGGACCACTTATCAGAATAGGTTTAGACCCCAAGAAATTGTCTTGTATGTACCCTAATGTGCAGCCAAAGTGTTGGAGATGTGATTGTTTAGATGCTACATGTTATCATATATGGTGGACTTGCAAAAAGGTGAGGGCTTTTTGGATAAAAATTTGGTGGGTTATGCAAAATGTTTTAAAGAAAAAAATACAATTTTCTCCGCAATTTTTTTTATTGGGTATAGCTAAAGACTTTACATTGGGTGAAATAAAATTGATTTTGTATATGGTGACAGCAGCTAGGTTGTTGATTGCCCAATATTGGAAGAGTGATGTCCTACCGACGGTGGACCAATGGACTCAGAAGATGGCTGGATTTGCAGAAATGGCGAAGATTTCAGCTTTTTTAAAAGATCAGACCCATGAGAAGTATATACAGGATTGGAATAAATGGATTGAGTATGTACAGAATAAGTATCAGATTAGAAAATATCATGTAGCTTTCAGCTGAGGGGGATTGATGATTATATTAGCAAATAGTGAAAAGATATGGAAGGACGATTAACATATATATTGTTTGGAATTATTAGTATTGCATATAATGGAAGTCAAGGGGGTTGGGAGGGAAAAGGGTGGGGGGAGGGTTAGGGTGGGATTGGGAGGGAATTATATCTTTTGTATATATACATGTATTTTATAATGTTGGGGAGGGGGGGGAAACGGGGGGGAAAAATTTGTATGCAAAAAACTTTTTCAATAAAAAAAAAAGAATAGGTTCATAGACTGGAATAGACATGGGAACAGGTCAGCCAATGGGGGGACTGTTTGGATAGACATGGTAACAGGTCAGCCAATGGGGGGACTGTTTGGTAACTGAAACATAGTATTTGTTGTATGGGGCCATAAGAGACAGTTTGGAGCCTGGGCGTGGCTTAACTGTATATAAGCTTGAGGGCACTAGCTTCTCTCTCCTCCATTTTGCCTCCTCCATTTTGTGCTGTGTTTGTACTTGCTATTTCTCTTCTCTACAACATGGAAAAACCTACAAGGCAGGGGTGAAATCCAGCAGGTTCTGAAAAACCGGTAGTGAAATTTTGAGCAGTGCGGAGAACCAGTAGCAGAAATTTTGAGTAGTTCGGAGAACTGGTAAATGCCACCTCCAGCTGGCCCCAGAGTGGGGTGAGAATGGAGATTTTGCAGTATTCTTCCCCTGGAGTGGAGAGGGAATGGATATTTCGCAGTATCCTTCCCCTGGAGTGGGAAGGGAATGGGGATTTTGCAGTATCCGTCCCCTGGAGTGGGAAGGGAATGGGGATTTTGCAGTATCCTTCCCCTGGAGTTTAGTTTAGTTTAGTTTTAGTTTTATTAAATTTATATACCGCCCTACTCCCGAAGGACTCAGGGCGGTGGACAGCCAAAAGATAAAATACACATAATACAAACGTTAAAAACCAATTAAAATACATTAAATGCTTTGGCCCCAAACAAATTTAAAACACCCCAATTTATGAGACAAATTTAAAAGCAATATAAAAGGGAAAGTTAGGCCAGGAGTGGGGTGGGAATGGAGTTTTTGCAGTATCCTTCCCGTGCCACACCCACCAAGCCACACCACGCCCACCAAGCCACGCCCACAGAACCGTTAGTAAAAAGAATTGGATTTCACCACTGCTACGAGGGTATTGTATATAAAGAAGTTTCTTATGTAGTTGAATCCTGCAGAATTATCTAATTGTGTCTGATTGCGTGTGCTGCAATGAACTCTGACACCACTGTTGTCATGTCAACCCCTAGAGGAAGGACGTGGCAGTCTCTGGATAAACAAAGCATAACTACATCCTAAGAAGAGTTGAACAGAATCTGCCTATGCTTGTATGCCAGAGGAATAACTTGAGAACAAAAAGTCACGTGATGTATCTAGACTTTTCCCGCCTTCGCTAAACCGGGTGTGGCCATGGCCAATGCATGACACATCTGGCCCATAGTCCAGGAGTTTGACAGCCCTGCTCTAGAGGATAAGGTGATAACAACAATTTCCACTGGATTCATATGTCCAAGACGTCATATCTTGTTTCAAGTGTTTTTAATTAACGTTGTCCAATCCTTCTTCCAAAGATTTCACAGAGGCATAGAATCAAGATCAGGTGAAGTATTAGTGCCGTGTTACAAAACCCTAGTAAGGCACACACCTGGAATACTGCCACCAATTTTGGTCACCTTACTACCAAAAAAGATGTCGAGACCTTGGAAAAAGTTCAGAGAAGAGCAACTAAGATGATCAAAGGCCTGGAGACTAAACCATAGGAAAAATGGCTTCAGGATTTGGGTTTGGCTAGTCTAAAGAAAAGAAGAATTAGGAGCAACATGATAGCAGTATTCTAGTACTTGAGGGGCTTCAACAAAGAAGAGGGGATCAAATTATTCTCCAAAGCACCAGAGGGCAGGACAAGAAACAATGGTTGGAAACCAGGGGTAGGGTCTACTTACCTTTACTACTGGTTCGCAATGGATCGCACATTCTGTCTCTCTCTCTGTGTTTCTTTCTCTGTCTCTCTCTGTCTCTGTCTCTCTGTCTCTCTCTCTGTGTGTGTCTCTCTGTCTCTCTCTCTCTCTGTGTGTGTTTCTCTGTCTCTGTTTCTCTCTAGCCACCCTAAATATTTTCCACACCACCTCATAGTGACTTTTCCAGTTAGTTGAAGCCTAAGAACATATGCTCCATATTATTCCCCTTATCAACTTCACAATGATCTTACATTTGAATTGATATTTCGAAAAGGCCAGATATGGAATAATGGATGGAAACTGAACAAGGAGAGATACGTAAATAAGGATGTGGAAATAAGGAGAAATTTTCTGACAGTGAGAGCAATCAACCAATGGAACCACTTGTCTTCAGAAGTTGTAGGAGCTTCGTCACTGGTAGCTTTCAAGAAGAGACTGGACTGCCATCTGTCTGAAATGGTGTAGGGTCTCCTGCTTGGGGTGGGGGTTGGACTAGATGACCTTCAAGGTCCCTTCCAACTCTTTTAATCTGTCTGATCTTCTTTAACTTTTCCAGCTATGTTGATAATGCATTTGAATAAACATCAGATACATGAATATCAATCATCAAAATATTGCCATGGATGCAACACAGTTTGTTGATTCCATCAATATCTATTTTTACAGTGTACAATTGTATTATTTTTTAACATTCTCACAATAAATTCTCTCTCTCTCTCTCTCTGTCTGTCTCTCTCCCTCCCTCTCCCTCCCTCCCCCCTCCTAATGCATATGTGTTTTTAAACAATCCTAAATGACCTTGGAGATATAGCATCAGAAGAAAATCTAACAACACGATTATGTGATCATGTGGAAATGAGTAAAATCGATGTATGTGGAAGAAAAGTTATGCAATCCGAAATGAATTTTTGATAGCCTTTTATTCCGCTTGATTGAACTGCTATCCGGAAATGGAAGCAAACGAAACTCTGAAATAAGAGTATAGAAATGCAGAGCTTTGAATATAATAGGAAAGAGAAAAGCTAAGCTTTTGCTGCATCAAGTCAACATCTACAGAATTATCCTAAAAAGAAAAATATTTAAGGGAAAGGTAATGCTGTAGCCTTAAGATATTGTCTTCTCTCTATTTGTCCCTTTCTCCAATTCTTTCTTAATCAAGAAGAGTTAACCAACTTTTCTAGTAAAACTGGAAACTAAAATCAGTGCTATAGGCAAATTAGAATACTTTATCATTCTATTACTTGTTTGTTGTCTTGAACTCTGGTGCTGGAGAAGACTCCTGCGAGTCCCTTGGACTGCAAGGTGATCAAACCAGTCAGAGGAGATCAACCCTGACTGCGCTTTAGAAGGCCAGATCCTGATGATGAAACTCAAACACTTTGGCCATCTAATGAGAAGGAAGGACTCACTGGAGAAGAGCCAAATGCTGGGAAAGGCTGAGGGCAAAAGAAGAACGGCAGAGAACGAGGTGGCTGGATGGAGTCACTGAAGCAGTCGATGTGAGCTTAAATGGTCTCCAGGGGATGGTAGAGGACAGGAAGGCCTGGAGGAATGTTGTCCATTGGGTCGCAATGGGTCGGACACAAGTTCACAACTAACTAACAACAACAATTTGTTTTCTAGCCAAATAATTTCCTTAAAGTAAATATTTATTTTCAGCACTTTGGATTAGAATTGCATCCAGAACCATTTCAGATCTTTCACTCTAGTCTAGATGATACCAGGGATATAGCAATATAGCACTTAGATTTATAGACCACTTCACAGGGCTTTGCAGCCCTCTCTAAGCAGTTTACAGAATCAGCATATTAACCCCAACAATCTGGGTCCTCATTTTACCGACCTCGGGAGGATGGAAAAAGAGATTTAACACATTTCCTTGTCAACCCAGCCCCAAAACTGGAAAAAAAAAAACAAGCCAAGTTATTATCTGTTCCTAGAAGTAGATTGTTCACGAGATGATAGAAAACATAAGAACATGAGCAATACCTTTGACCTATCTAATCCATCATTGTGTTTTCAGAGTGGCCAAACTAACTGCAAATGCCTTCGAAGACATTACATTGAGTGATGGCCATAAAGTTCTCCAATTGGTCCAATCCTTTTTTTTATTTTTGAAGCTAGCCAAACTGGTAGCCAGCATCCCATCTTGTGTTAGAGCAGGGGTGTCAAACTCAATTTCATTGAGGGCTGCATCACAGTTCTGTTTGACCTCTGGGGGCCCTGAGTGGGCATGGCCAGCTTGACCTCACTTGTGTCGGAGGTGCCTGTGGTAGCCCGAGCACTCTGCCAGAGTAAACGGCCTCCCAAGCTCCATTTTTGGCTGCGATGGCCTCCTGTAACCTTCTGCCAGAGAAAATGGAGCTTGGGAGAGAGATGCAGAGGTGGGTTTCAGCAGGTTCTGACCAGTTCTGGAGAACCAGCAGCAGAAATTTTGAGTACTTCGGAGAACCGGCAAATACCACCTCTGGCTGGCCCCAGAGTGGGGTGGGAATGGAGATTTTGCAATACCCTTCCCCCGGGAGTGGGGAGGGAATGGGGATTTTGTAGTATCCTTCCCCTGGAGTGGGGCGGGAATGGAGATTTTGCAGTCTCCTTTCCCTGCCACACTCACCAAGCCATTCTGAAGCTCTGTTTGGGGGCTTTTTTTCTGAAGCTTCATTGCTGATGCTTTTTTCAGCCTCTGAAATCTCCGTTCGAGAAGCTGGGTAGGGCTACATTCAGAGTATAAGACGCACCCAGATTTTTACCTTCTTTTTGGGGGGAAAAGGTGCGTCTTATACTCCAAAAAATATGGTACTTGTGAAGAGGAGTCCCAACAGTACTATATTACTTAATCAGCTACTGCAAAAGAATCTCACCCAACTGACTACATTTTCTTGGGAATGGCTTTGAGGATTCTGGGAGATATTGGCCTGATCACTTCTTGCAGCACAATAACTCGAAACATATGCCCCTCTTAACTCCTCCTTCCAGCCTAGCTGGAGTTTCTACCACAGGCAACTCCGAAACTTTTTTTTTTTCCTTACCTGTCCAGGAATGATGTAGAATCTCAATGCTGTTAGTTGAATGTCAAAATCTAGTTTGTTGGAAGACCATCAGAAAAATACCCGGGTAGATTGAAAATATAACATCCTGGAAAAAGGCTTGTATACTTTTGTCAAAAAGAGTCCATGGCAGGGGTGAAATTCAGCAGGTTCTGACAGGTTCGGGAGAACCGGTAGTGAAAATTTTGAGTACTTCGGAGAACCGGCAAATACCACCTCTGGCTGGCCCCAGAGTGGGGTGGGAATGGAGATTTTGCAGTATCCTTTTCCCAGAGTGGGGTGGGAATGGAGATTTTGCAGTATCCTTCCCCTGCCACACCTACCAAGCCACACCATGCCCATCAAGCCATGCCCACAGAACCGTAAGTAAAAAAAAAAATTAGATTTCACCACTGAATTGAACTATTCAAATAATTTTGCTGGTTGGATTCCCGGACCAATTCAGTGTGGACACTTATTAAATCATTTATGAATGATATCCTCAGATCATTTATTATACATCGAAACAGAGTAGGGTGGGAATGGAGATTTTGCAGTATCCTTCCCCTGGAGTGGGGTGGGAATGGAGATTTTGCAATTTCCTACCCCTGCTATGCCCACTAAGCCACGCCCACCAAGCCACGCCCACCAAGCCATGCCCACAGAACCAGCAGTAAAATAAATTTGAATTCCACCACTGGTCCATGGATGTGTCCATGAAGTCACCCAGAGCTTGGACTTGGACTTGATGGAAACTTCAATATGTTCACTTTTTTCCCATCCAAATGAATGCAAGCCAAGTGCAGGAATACCATACATGTGGAAAGATCCTTTCAAATAAAAATGCCCTTCGTATTTGGTTTTTTTTTCTTAGCAGAAAGTAGAAGCTCTGTAGATTTTCAGAAACAACATATGCCATATGTCATGTGTAATTACAGCATAAGTAGAGAAGGGAGTGCATTATTTATGGCCAGTGGAAAAACCACATGGTCTGTGTTGGGACATTCTTCCTCCTTTCTGTCTCTTTCAGGATTTAAAGCCCTCTCAAAAAATGTCCGTGGCATGTACTTTAAGTCACAGTGTTTCAAATAATTTTAAAGTTCAGGAATATCAACATCCAAGGCACAAGAGATTCTCTCCCCCTTCCCCGCACACTGCTTATAGTCTTTTCCTGTAAAATAAACCTGTGGATTTATTCTATCCACTGAGACCTTAAAGGAGAAAGTGTTATGGTTCACCAGCAACCTGTGGAGCTGGAGCAGAGTTGGACAACGATGAAGCTGAGGAAGAACATGGGCCAGTCCTGGAGGCTGGGGAAGGCCCAGATGAGGGCTCTGTGTCGGAGGCAGAAATGGGACCAGGGCCACCGGAGAGTGAGATGCAGACTCCGGAGCCTCCAGAGGCTGACAGTAGAGAGGCAGAGGAACAGGAGGAGCCTGTTCCTAGTGCACGTATGAGAAGAGCTGCCAGAAGGCAGGAGCAGCTAAAGCAAAGAGGACGACTCGGGAGTAGGGCCAAGAGATGATTGGCCCTTCCCATAAGGCTTAAAAGACCAGCAATGGCTCTTGGGCTCTTTGTCGGAAAACAACGTTGATAATCTTGCTGCACTTACCTTTTGTCAGAGTCTTCTGCTTTTGAACTTTTGCCCAGAGAAGCCTTTGGCAGTTTGACTATTTATACCAAGGTTGGTGATTAGACTGAAGAATTTGTGTTTATGAAGAGTTTGGTTTTTTTTTTTTTTTAAATTTGATTTATATGCCGCCCTTCTCCGGAGACTCAGGGCGGCTTACAATGCGCTAAGCAATAGCCTTCATACTTTTGTATATTTTATACAAAGTCAGCTTATTGCCCCCACAATTTACCTACCTTAGAAAGGATGGAAGGCTGAGTCAACCTTGAGCCTGGTGAGATTTGAACTTGCAGTAATTGCAGGCAGCTGGTGTTAATAACCACCACCAAGGCTCTTTTGTTTGCACTACGCTGAGAATGAGTTAATTCTCAGCTGTTCTAATAAATTCTGTTTGTTTTGGAACTGTTTGCATTGGTTACTACCTACTTGGGCCTGGGTCACAACAGAAGGCGCGAATATTAGTCTTGGTAGATCACAATTTCCCTTGTTCAGACATATGGGGTATAATCCTAGCCAGATCATTCGATCATTCATTCATTCATTCATTCATTTATTTAAATTTATATACCGCCTTTCTCCTACTGGACTCAGGGCGGTGCACAGCCAGAAATAAAAAACATTCGAATACAAAATTTAAAAATTTAAAAGAATTATAAACTTTGGCCGAAAATTTAAAAAGCCTCACAACTAAAACTCATTAGAAAATTAAAAATCTAATATCTCAAAAAGGGGGGGGGGGTTACGCCAGCCCTGCTTGATGGAAAAGAAAAGATTTTAGGGCACGGAGAAAAGATTATCATTTAATGCTTCCGGCCTCCTTTGATAAATGTAAACCAAATAGATTTAATGGTTGAATTTGTTAAAGCTGGAGTGACTGACACTGAGTTGCTAAGGGACAAAACTGTAACTACACAGACTCCTTTTTCTCCATGTCATGAGTTCAGTAGATCGTTGGTGGAGAATTGTTTCTCCTTGTTAGCTCTTTCAATCAACAATATGGAAAGCAGCGAGGCTTAAATGCCTAGATGTTAAAATATATCGAGTGCCTTGAAAATAGAATACAAACATCCCTTATTAATATTCTTGTGTAGCTATAACCTTCACAGCAGTGGTGAAATCCAAATGTTTTTACTATCAGTTCTGTGGGTGGGACATGGCGTGGGTTGGTGGGCATGGCTTGGTGGGTGTAGCAAGGGAAGGATACTGCAAAATCTCCATTCCCATCCCACTCCAGGGGAAGGATACTGCAAAATCTGAGGACCCAGATTGTGGGGGCAATAAGCTGACTTTATATAAATATACAAAAGTATGAAGGCTATTGCTTAATGCATTGTAAGCCACCCTGAGTCTCCGGAGAAGGGCGGCATCTAAATCAATTTTTTTTTTTAAAAAAAATCCCCATTCTCCCCCCAGTCTGGGTCCAGCCAGAGGTGGTATTCACCGGTTCTCCGAACTACTCAAAATTTCTGCTACCGGTTCTCCAGAACCTGTCAGAACCTGTTGAATTTCACCCCTGTTTCACAGGCACACCTATGCACCATCCTGGATTCACATTAATACTCAGAATAACAGAGTTGGAAGAGACCTTGCAGGTATTCTGGTCTAAGTCCCAGCTCAAGCAGGAGACCCTTATACCATTTCAGACAGTTGGTTGTCCAATTTCTTCTTATCTATGATTTTCCTGTAAAGTCTTAGATATTCCTTGGTTGACTGATCAAACAGAGAGATCTCAACATGATATTCCTTGGCTCAACATGCTTTCTTAAGGACCCTAACTTCAAGAGTTTGCAGAACATCTAGTTTGCCTAGGGAGAAAGAGAGACAGAGACAGAGACAGAGACACAGAGAGACAGAGAGAGGGAGGGAGGGAGAGGGAGGGAGAGGGAGAGCCTGAGGGAGAGAGGGGGAAGGAGGGAGAGAGAGGGAGAGGGAGGGAGAGTGAAGGAGAGTGACAGAGACACAGAGAGAAAGACACACACAGAGAGACAGAGAAAGACACAGAGAGAGACAGAGAGACAGAGAGAGAGAGAGAGAGAGAGAGACAGAGACAGAGGCAGAGGCAGAGAGGCAGAGAGGCAGAGAAGCAGAGAGAGGGAGGGAGGGAGGGAGAGGGAGAGGGAGATGGAGAGACCGAGGGAGGGAGGGAGGGAGAGATGGAGAGGGAGGGGGAGAGAGGGAGAGTGACAAAGACACAGAGAGACAGAGAGACAGAGGGAGAGAGGCAGAGAGGCAGAGACAGATTGAGATTGAGAGACGGAGGGAGGAAGGGGAAGAGGGAGGGAGAGAGAGGGAGGGAGAATGGGAGGGAGGGAAGGAGAGGGGACAAAGAGAGCATTACAGCCAACAATCAGCCATTTTATATCCAAAGGTCTAAGACGACATCCTACAGCTGAAGAATCGTTTAATCTCTTCTCATTGCTCTCTAGAGAGAGCCAATGAATACTAGATGGATAATTCTGAGTGGCAAAATTTGCATTGGTATATATCCTCAACCTTCCATTGATGTACCTTGACCCTGAACTGTACAAATTAAGACAGTACACTCAGTCTTTCCATGGACATTGCCTGCATCATTTAATAGGTCAGTTCTGCGATGTTAAGACATCACCTGGCAATTAAGTCCTCTGCAACGTTGACAATGACACCTCATTGCCAGATGACTCAGAGTTGGCTAAACTTAATCATCATTGCCAACTCTGGCTCCTACGCTGATCAGAAGGCAGTGAAATTATTAGATAGGTTTATGCTTATTCAGCCACTCTTGCTCAATCAGCTGTGAAGACCGTGTCAGGAGGGGATGTAAATGACTTAATTGGCGGAGGGAGAAAATCCATATAAACCACTTGAACAGAGCCATTTTTTCACAAATGATTTTTTAATCCCTGCAGAGAAGTCTGAAATGGTTTGGGAAAGCATATTGATCACAGAATTAAATCATAATGTGCCTGTCAGCCCTTGTCAGGAGAGAAATATTTTAAACTTCTGTTGTGGATCTCTACTCAAGAACTGAATTTAGGATAGATAGATTCCTTATTTAGGTGTTCCAGAGATTGATTTCTTCTTCTTCTCCTTCTCCTTCTCCTTCTTCTTCTTCTTCTTCTTTTTTTTTTTTTTGAGGTCATCTGTAGGAGATTGCCTGAAGTCTCTTCAGTTTCAGAACTCTGCACATGCGTTTCAGATTAGAATAAGCAACTTGATAACTTCGGTATATTATGTACCAGAGGTGGTATTCAGCCGGTTCGTACGGGTTCAGGCGAACTGGTAGCGGCGACTGTGGGTGGGCCTGTCCACCCGCCCGGATGTAATGCCGTCCTATTTAGCCACATTTTCAAGGCCGGGCTCATGCAAGAAGGTGTGCATGCAAGCAAAGTGCATGCACGGAACACCACATGCACGAAGCGAGCGTGAGCACAAGTGGTGAGCCGGTGCTAAGAATATTGGAACCCCACCGCTGTTATGTACACATTTTTAAAATTATTTACTTATTCATTTATCCAACATTTTTTTCTATATCTGCTCTTCTCACGAGACATGACTTGTTCATCAGACCCATCATTGTGACAAGTGACAAAAGATTATGGGAATTGTCATGTAAAAGTTTCTAAAATACTAGATTGCCTATCCCTGCTTTCAAATCAATTTCCTCAGTCAGAATGTCTGAAGAGATGTTACCGTATTTTTTGGAGTATAAGATGCACCTTTTTCCCCTCTAAAAGGGGGTGAAAATTTGGGTGTGTCTTATACATCGAATGTAGCCCTGCCCACCCACTGGCCCCCACCCTTTGGCCTCTGCCTCCCAGCAATTTACCTCTTTGCAGCAAGCAGCAAGAAGAAGAAGCCCATTTCAGCTTCAGCACAGCTTAATTAACACAAGTTGATTGTCCCTTGGATCAGCCTCCCGACTCTCAGCTGTTTCAGGCTGCAGGGATTGCTATTGCCTATTGCTGTGCTCTGCTGCTTGCTGCAAGGAGGTAAATTGCTGGGAGCAAATTTTTTTTTCCTTGTGCTAATCAAGCTATGCTGAAAATGAAAGTAAAGCAGGCTGTTTGCTCTTTGCTGCAATGAGGCAAAATTGCTGGGAGGCAGAGGCAGATTTCTTTTTCTTGTTTTCCTCACCAAAAATGGTAGGTGTGTTTTATAATCCGGAGTGTCTTATATTCCGAAAAATACGGTAGATTTTTGACAGCATGAGAACCGATAACAGCTTTATACCTATTAACTTTCCAACATACTCTTAAATCCATTATATGATCTGAAATGTACAATTATTCATCACTTAAAAATTCAGGAAGGCTATATTGTTCTGCATAATGTGTGACAAAATTCCCTTGCTTCATCGCAATCTATGTATTTTATTCGTTTTGATTTGGATTCCCCCCCCCCCTGGAATTTTCTTTTATTAGATTTATCTCATCCTATATTACCCAAATTCACTAGCGGAGTGGGACAGTGATGCGTGAATTACATTGAATAAATAAGTCTCGAAATGATCATATGAATTTGTTGAGGTTGAGTTCTTTACTTCTCCACCGTAGGATTGAAACCAGAGGTTGTATTCAGCCGGTTCGGGAAAACCAGTAGCAGAAATTGAGGGTGGAACCATAGAACCCAGCTCTATGCCATCCTATTTAGGCACATTTTTGAGGCTGGGTACTTGCACAGAAGACGCGTGCATGAGCAAAGTGCATGCACGGAAGGCCAGGATCATGTGCGGAAGGCGCACTCGAAGAGAGTGTGCGCTTGTGGGGCGAATCGGTGGTAACAAAATGTGAAACCCACCGCTGATTGAAACCATCAGCCAGGTTCAGACGAATATCTCAGTCATACCGTACCACGTTCCAGGAATTATTTTAGAATATTCAGATACTATACATTTTTTTTAAAAAAAAAAAACACCCAACTCAAAACACTTGATAAGTTTATGCTAGCAGAATAAAACGGGAAAGTTTCAGAAGAGTGCATTAACTATTTAACATTATCAATACGTTGCGTGTGAAGTAAAGTAGAAAGCACTTCCCTCGTGTCTATGGGGAAAATAACTAGGCAGCTATTTCAGATAAAGATACAGTTTTGATTTCTCTCTCTCGCTGTCTAGCTGAAAAAGAAACAGTTATGAGCGTTTGGATATTTTGAACTTGCACATTTTCTATCTTCATAGTGCAGCCTTTTCCAAGAAGTCTGATGAATTAATATTCCAAGCAAGCCATGCCCTTGTTAGACATATATTTGCAAAACTAGGAGAAATTGTAAGCACATACCAGTGTTGAAATCTAAAATTTGTTACTACCGGTTCTCTGGGCGTGGCTTGGTGGGGGGGGGGTTTAATGTGACTGGGTGGGTGTGGCCATTTTTTTTTAAACTTTTAAAACCATTTTTTCTGCAACCCCTTCGGTGAAGAGGTTGTAAAAAATGCTTTCAAAAGGCTCTGATGTTCCCAGCTGAGTTGCCTGATCGTCAGAGGCTTTTTTTTTTTCTTTTAAATGCCTCTGATGATCAGGCAACTCAGCTTGGATCGTCAGAGGCTTTTAAAAGAAAAAAAAGCCTCTGCCAATCAGGCAACTCAGCTGGAATCATCAGAGGCTTTTAAAAGCATTTTTTCTACAACCTCTGAAGAGATGATAGAAAAATGCTTTTAAAAGCCTTTGACGATCCCAGCTGAGCCGCGCGATCATCAGAGGCTTTTTTTTTTTTACTTTTAAAAGCATTTTTTTCAGCCGAAGAGGTTGTAGAAAAAATGCTTTTATTTTTTTTTAAAAAAAGCCTCTGATGATTGTGTGGCTCAGCTGGGCATGGTGGGGGAGGCAGGGATTTTTGCTACCGGTTCTCCGAACCACCCGCCTCCATAGCTACCGGATCGAGTGATCCGGTCTGAACCGGGAGCATTTCACCCCGATGCCTACCTACCTTCACAACAATCCTAGTGACTCACGTGGCCCACTTGGGAAAATTAAGTGCCCACCCCTGTTCTAGCCTGTGAATACACAGACTTTATTCTTTTTTTAAAATAATTTTTATTGGGTTATTAAGTTTTAAAAACAAAGCAAAGAAAAATGCAAAAAACAAAAAAAAACAAAAATACATTAAAAACACGTAACAAACATAACATTTCATCATGTATTATTTTACAGCTTACTGTGTTGACATGGATATGTAGTCTCTATTCTTATTCAATCTTTCATCCATGTACTTATATTGACATTAGAATCTATTTACAAAACCATCATTATCCGGTTGACGCTGTACAGCAATTTACACTTCCTGGTTTTAACCCGGTTAAATTAACATTCCGAATTGTTGTTTTGATTTTTTTTTTCTAACTAATCATATAGTTTATTCCACACTCTATAATATTCTGACTCTTCCCTCTCCTAAATTTCCAGCATCATCGTATCCATTTCGGCACATTTTTCGATTTCCATCCCTGTGCGACAGTAATCCTTGCTGCCGTAAATATACAGACTTTACACACAGACTTTAATATATGCTGCCCACCTCTACATTTTGGTTTTGATCCTGATCTGATAAAATGAATCTAGATTCAGACCGCAGTAGGCATGCCTAACCTCCTGTCATGCCCCCATCGGTGTTCTGCCCCAGCTACAGACCCCAAAGAACGCAGCACACACAAAGTCGGTTCAAACCTTAGTTTACTAAATAAACCAGTTTTTTACAACAGCGGCTGTTAATTAACTGCATTAACAGCCACCAAGAATTCAAAGAATAATACTGAAAGCTTACTGTGGTTGGCAGAATGCCCAGAAGCAATTTGCAGGAAGCAAGACAAGACACGAAGGTATGTGAACAAAGTTGTCCCCTGCAAATTGCTTCAGTCGGCGTTCCTTCTTAAATAGGCTAAGGGAGTGGCCAATTAGCCCCAAGCCTTACTCTTGAGGAGACCTCCTCCTGAGGAGCCACTCCTGCCTTTTGGCAGCTCTGCACGCCCATGTATCGAGAAGAAGCTCCTCCTCTTCTTCCTCTTCACTTAAGGGAGCTTCTGGAGGTTCTGAAGGCCCTGGCTGAATCCCCGCCTCTGGCACCACATCTTCTCCAGCCTTCTCATTGTTTGACTCGAGTGCCAGCTGCACAGGCTGCTGGCGCAGCACCACACCAGCCTCCTCGCTGTCGGAATCAGCTACTAGCTGCACAGGCTTCTGACGGGCCACAACAATCGGAGCCTGAATCTGTAAAGGAAGACGAGCTGTCACTGGAGCCAACAGAGATTGAGGGGGCAGCTTCATTGGCTTCGAAGGAATGTGGGGAGGAACATCCCAAGTCAGGCCAGGGCCTTTCAGGATTGGGACGGCTTGTAGGCAGGGAGGAAGAGGGACAGGATGACCAAGAGAGGCTAAGCAGTGAACATGAGAGACAGAGCTCAGGCGATGAGCAAGGACCACCCCCTCCTGATCCTCGAGCACGGAGAGTGGAGAGAAGGAAGGAACAACACAGACTGACCTGGATACTCAGCAGGAGAGTGCCCCGCCCCTCTTCACAAGGCACACCTGAGGACTGAGACTTAAGGAGACACTGTGGGGAGGGGCATTTGTCAGGAACAAATGCTGAATTCACGGAGTGTTGAATCCCGTTGCCGACATTTGAAGTTTCCTGGATTTCTTGCTTTCTTTCTGGCTTCCTGGAGTCTTGGAGCCTTGCTCCTTTGCTTCCTGGACTCATTGACTTTTCCTGCTGGATTTCTTGCTTTGCAGCAGTTGTGCTCATAGCATTGTGCTGGATTACTTGCAGCCAGAGGCTGCTGGAGGTCTCCGTGTGTGTGTCATCACTTTGCTCTGGGACTTGCCACAAATGTGGGAGCGTTTGGGGAAAATTTGGAGCAATAAAGGGGCAGTTTGAACTGTCAGCTGACTGTGTTGCCACTGTGCCGTGCCCTGGGTCATCACACCTCCCCACTCTTAATTTAGAAGTTCCTTATTATATTTGAAAATCAAACCTGTGGATAAGTGGAGATCAGAATAATAATTTTTTAAAAAAGCAGAAAGCAGAAAACTTGGGGTAAGACAACAGATGTTTGCCCGCGTGTATCATGAATAAATGATCTGAATCAAAAGAAAGTTGTCACAGTTGGTACCTGATATTTTTCTCATTAGTTCCAAAAGATATTGGCAATTAGAAGGATACTCTGTCTTAGTAAGGTTTTGAATGGAAGAGAGGAGGTTGTATGTATGTATGTATGTATGTATGTATGTATGTATTTATTTATTTATTTATTTATTTTCTCAAGCATATATAAGATAACAGGTAAAAGTATAAACATAATTTGGATACATGAAAAGAGTAAGTAAAAAAGAATATTAGGACAGGGATGGTAGGCACGCTGGTGCACTTATGCACGCCCGTTAAAGACCACTTAGAAATGGGGTGAGGTCAACAGTAGACAGTCTAAGGTTAAAGTTTTGGGGGTTTGGGGAAAAAGTCACAGAGTCAGGTAGTGCATTCCAGGAGTTGACCACTCTGTTGCTGAAGTCGTATTTTCTGCAATCGAGTTTGGAACGGTTTACTTTGAGTGTGTATCTATTATTTGCTTGTGTATTGTTGTGGTTGAAGCTGAAGTAGTCATTGACAGGAAGGACATTGTGGCAGATAATTTTATGTACTATGCTTAGGTCAGACTGAAGTCAGCGTAGTTCTAAGTTGTCTAAGCCTAAAATTTGGAGTTTGGTGGCATAAGATATTTTGTTCCGTGTAGATGAATGGAGGACTCTTCTCGTAAAATATCTCTGGACTCTCTCGATTGTATTTATGTTCGATATGCAGGTCGGGTTCCAGACAGATGAGCTCTATTCAAGAATTGCCTGGAACACCTGCTTACAACAACCTTCAGATCTGTTCATCCATTACTCATCAATTTGTCATTACATATGCCATGGTATTCACAAACACGTACAAGATTCTATTGTCATATTTTATTGATCTTTTATTCTCCAGTAAAGGCAAAAAGTCCTTAGGTAAACCACCTGGCTCCCCTTTTCCTCATTTAGGTAAAACAAGAATTTTAAAGAGATCATGAGAAGTGATCATATCACTTTATACTGTGGTACAATGCAATTCTTTATTGGCCAAGTGTGATTGGACACACAAGGAATTTGTCTTTGGTGCATATGCTCTCAGTGTACATAAAAAGAAAAGATACGTTCGTCAAGAATCATAAGATACAACACTTAATGATAGTCATAGGGTACAAATAAGCAATCAGGAAACAATATCAATATAAATAGTAAGGATACAGCAACAAGTTACAGTCATACAGTCATATATGCAAAATGGATATTGCATGTTGCAAAATCTCCATTCCCACCCCACTCCAGGGGGAAGGATATTGCAAAATCTCAGATCTTTGTTAACATATATATTTTTTTATAATGTCGGAGCCACATTTTCCACCAAAAAGTGCAATTTGGTGACCCAAACTTCGAAGAAACTGTTCTAACATGGTATGAAGAAGCAGAGAGTGATCTGAGTGAAGTGGAATCGGATTGCAATGAAAATTTTGTAATGGACGATGAGGAACCCACAGCCGCTGCCGATTCTGATATCAGCGATGATGAAGCTCCTGATAAAATTGATGACCAGGTCCAATCTATGTTGTGCAATCATTTCTATGGCAAGAACAAATTCAAATGGTCTTCTGCATCTTTTGGAAGCAATAGATCCAGAACCGCTAGTCACAATATTGATGTGCAGTTACCTAGACTACGGCCATCAGCTAGAGCAGTCATTATGACCTCATGTCTGTAATAGCGTAGCCGAAATAATATGCTTGTGGTTAAGGGTTAAGGTGTTCTCCCTTGAGCTGGGGGTTAAATTAGAAGATCTCCAAAGTTCCCTTACAAGTCTTACGATTCTATGTTCCGACTATGTTATCATTGTGGACACGCTATTGTTGTGACCCAGGCTCAAGTAGTTAGTATTAAATACAAACAGTTCAAAAACAAACAGACTTTATTAGAACAGCTGAGAATTAACTCATTCTCAGCGTAGTCCAAACTAAATTAAAGCAAATTCTTCAAAACACCATTCTTCAGTTTATCACCGACCTTGGGATAATTAGGCAAACTGCCAAAGGTTTTTCTTGGCAAAAGTTCAGAAGTAGAAGACGCCAACAAGAAATGAATACAGTGAAACAAGAAGCAATTCTCTCAACGTTGTTTTCCAGCAAAGAGGCCAAGAGTCGTTGCTGGTCTCTTAAGCCTTATGAGAGGGGCCAATCATCTCTTGGCCCTACTCCCGAGTCGTTCTCTCTGCTTTAGCTGCTCCTGCCTTCTGGCAGCTCTTCCTATATGTGCACTAGGAACAGGCTCCTCCTGTTCCTCTGCCTCTCTACTGTCAACCTCTGGAGGCTCTGGAGTCCGCACATCACTGCCCGATGGCCCTGGCCCCATCTCTGCCTCTGACGCAGAGCCCTCATCTGGGCCTTCCCCAACCTCCAGGACTGGCCCATGTTCTTCCTCAGCCTCATCGCTGTCCGACTCCACTGCCAGCTCCTCAGGCTGCTGGCGGACCACAACAGCTATCATTTACACACAGTCATAGTCATCCTACTGCCATAACTGAGGGAAAAGAGATTTTATGAAAGGAACTGGCCAAGAATGGGAATTGGATCTGATTAGGCTAGGAAGACTTACAGTTTGAGACCTAAGGCTATTTCAGAAGGTTGTGTTGTATGAAATGTTGTATCTAAAGAACCATTGGGAGGTAATCACCAATGATGCTCGGCTGAACTAACACTTGCGTATCACGGAAGACGGATTCCTTGGCGTAGATTCCCACCTAAGAGTTACTGCTCCCCATTTACTTGAGATTAAGTAAGCATCACTGCATAATAATATAACAGGCAGTTGTTTGACATCGCATAGAAACGCAAATGAGAATCTGATAATGCGAAAGAATGGCCTGAGATTCAGAGGTAGAGGAGAAACGCATGCACACAGTCCCTTTATGGTTTCCAGTGGTTAATTTTATTTTATGGGGTTTTTAAACAAAGGTCCTGTCGAGTAAAATGAAAGCCACTACATTTAGCAAAATTGATGGTCTTTTTCATGCAAGGTTAGGAATATTCTGATTATTATTATTTTTTTTTAATGTACATGTACTGTGCATAGAAAATTAATTCTGAATGTTCGTGTTCTACAACATTCAACAGGAGTTCCATATAGACCTTTTCCAGTAAATTTGTAACTTTTCTAATTGTTCGGTGTATGCTAAGGTACTTGTTTTAATGATTCCAAAATGAGATGCAGCTGTGGAGAGAGAGAGAGACAGAAAGAGAGAGAGAGAGAGAGAGACAGAGACAGAGACAGAGACAGAGACAGAGAGACAGACAGAGAGACAGACAGAGACAGAGACAGAGACAGAGACAGAGACAGACAGAGACAGAGACATAGACACACAGAGAGAGATGCCAGCTATCAGTATGGTCCCCAACTGTGTGATCCACAGGTAGTCCTCAATGTATGACCACAATTGAGAGAGAGAGAGACAGAGAGACAGAGACAGAGACAAAGACAGAGAGACAGAGAGAGACAGATGCCAGCTATCAGTATGGTCACCAACTGTGTGATCCACAGGTAGTCCTCAACATATGACCACAATTGAGGGGGGAGGGTTGGAGGGAGAGGGAGAGAGGGGAAAAGGGGGAGAGGGGGAGAGAAGGGGAGAGAGACAGACAGAGACAGAGAGAGACAGAGACAAAGAGACAGAGACAGAGACAGAGACAGAGACAGAGACAGAGAGACAGAGAGAGAGACACAGAGAGGGTTGTCAGCTATCTGTATGGTTCCCAACTGTGTGATCCACAGGTAGTCCTCAATCTATGACCACAATTGAGAGAGAGGGGTGGAGGGAGGGGGGAGAGAGAAAGAGAGAGGGAGGGGGACAGAGAGAGGGAGACAGAGAGACAGACAGAGAGAGAGACAGAGAGAAAGACAGAGACAGAGAGACAGGTTTGTATTAAATCATCCAGGTAAAGTTTATTTTCATTCAGGTTTGATTCCTGCTGATTTCCTGGACAATATCCACGTCAACGTCTTAGAAACAAAACAGAAGAATTTTTGCTATTATCACCTCTTGGGTTTTGTTTAGTTTTTTTCCTCCCAGCCTAGCCTAGAGCATTGGCATGCCATATAGATTCCCCTTCCAAGTATTAACCCATTGTGACCCTACTTAACTTCTGAGCCAGGCAAGGTCAGCTGTAGATTATCCAGTGTCTTCTTCAAATCAACCGGACAGGAAAATATTGACTCTCAAACCTCTCCCCTGCTTATGCAAAGCATTTAAAAGAGGCTCTTTGCAAAGCACGAGGAGTCTGAGTGAACAACATTATCTTGAAGCATTTAAAGGGAAGCATCTTTTCTTTCTTTCTTTCTTTCTTTCTTTCTTTCTTTCTTTCTTTCTTTTTTTGAAGGTTTGCTTGGTGTCATGGAAAGCTGCCTCTGTCTGTCTGTCTGTCCATATGAGTGTGCAGCATGGCATGTTTTATTGATTGCCCTAGATAATGTGTTCTCTGTGCCTGCAACTATAATTGTTTGACTCGGATGGTATAAGGCCAGGGGGTTGGACTAGAACAGCGGTCACCAACTGGTGGTCCATGGACCACTGGTGCTCCGCGAGAAAATTTTGTGGGTCCTCAGAAAAATGATGTCCATTTTTTTATATTGCACTAAATCAGGGGCCCTCAAACTACGGCCCCTGGGCCGGATACATGCAATGAATGTTTGTGTTGCTGCAGAGAGTTTCCTCCTTTGGGGTCTTCTTGTGTGGATTAGAGGGGGGTCAGAAATTCCGACTTGGGATCTGCTTCGGCCTCCTGGTGTGGGGCTTTGGGCAAAGGCTGGAAGGAAGTGCCACTGGTGGCAAAGAGCCAGAAGGCCTCGTTCCAGTGGGACTGAATCATGGCCTGGTACTGGCTGATCATCTCAGTCTGCTGAGCCTCCAGGCACCTGCCTTGCACTCCTGCAGGTCTTCCCTCTGCTTGGAAAGCCTGTGCTTGTAGTCCTCAGTGAGGTGCTTCTGCTGAGCCTCCTTCTCGGTCCGATCCAATGTGAACTGAGCCAGTTGTTTTGCCAACTCATTCTCATGGTGGCTGCTTAGCTCCAACAACTGCTTCCTGTTGGGGCCCTAAGGAGCCCGGGTGGGCAGGCAAGGAGTGGCTAGGAGGGGAGGGGCAAGTAGAGGTCGGCGAGGCGCCCCTCAATGTGAGTGACATCAAGTTGGCCACGCCCACTCAGTCACATGACCACCTAGCCACGCCCACTCAGTTGGTCATTAGGCAGATCATATTAGTAGTCCACAGGATTTTAAATTATGAATTTAGTGGTCCTTGAGGTCCGAAATGTTGGGGACCTCTGGACTAGAAGACCTCTAAGGTTCCTTCCAAGCCCCATGATGTTGTGTTTTAGGCAGGGGGGGGGGGGGGTTCCAATATTCCTACCGGTAGGGTTTCCTACCGGTTCGCACGCTCGCTTTACACATGCACATGCTTTCCATGTATATGCTTTGTTCACACATGCGCCTTCTGTGTACATGCGCCCAGCCTCAAAAACATAGCTAAATAGGAAGCCATAGAGCCAGGGCAGGTGGGCGGACCCGCCTACCATCGCCGCTACCAGTTCGCCAGAACTGGTCCAAACCAGCAGAATACCACTTCTGGTTTTAGGTAAATAGTTGAGAGGATACAGCTTTTAAAACAATTGTTTGGAGTTTTCCAGAGCATGTATCCGTTTAAAGCTTTCGTGAGGAGCATTTCACGCACGCTAATGCATTTCTCAAAAGGTCACTTTGAAACGCGTTACATAGCCTAACATCTTTTTAACATGGAATGCTTTAGTATGAAGTCTTCATATTGAAATGAATGGGTTAAACAAAGTTAAGGAGACATATAATTACATCTGTTTGGGGGTGGAAATTGTAGTTCCCATCTTTCCGGACGACAAGGAGCATTTTGAAGGATTTCTAGATGGTGCACCTTTTTAATGTGGGCTTAATGTCAGAGAGGTGACTGAGTGGTTAAGATGTTGGGCTTGTCC
>WNWU01000061.1:6084163-6099404 GCA_012654045.1 Ptyas mucosa | reverse complement strand
GTTCCATGACCCAACTAGGGAACATCATCAGTGATAGAAGGGAGAGGGGTTTGCAGAGAGGAGGAGGAAGAGGAAGAGGAGGAAGAGGAGGAGGACGACTGTGGGGGTCCTTGGTGCTCTCTGAGATTGGTGGTTTTCTTGCAGACGTTTCATTACCAAGCTAAGTAACATCATCAGTACAAATCAGCACTGATGATCACCACATCATCAACAGCACATTAGCAGTAGCAGCACTGATGATGTTAACTAGTTTGGTAACGGAACGTCTGCAAGAAAACTAGCAAACTCAGAGAGCACCATGGTGCCCACAGTCTTCCTCCTCCTCCTCTCCAAAAACCCCACTTCCTTCCAGCACTGATGATGTTACCTAGTTGGGTCATGAAACGTCTGCAAGAAAACCTCCAAGCTCAGAGAGCACCAAGGAGCCCATGGTTCACCCACTGTCAAATCCACTTGCCCCCACCCCCACCGTTTTATTTATCATTTTCCTCTACTCATAAGAAAGTGCTTAACGCACTGTAAGCCGCCCTGAGTCTCCAGAGAAGGGCGGCATATAAATCAAAAAAAAATTTTTTTTTAAAAAAAAGATATTTTTGGACGCGCACAATGAAAAAATCTGCAGTAAGATAGCAAAAATAGACAAAAGAACCATAACCTACAATTTGCCAATACGTTTCATAGCAAAAAAAAAAAAAAAGTACTATCCAAACTACAAATTGGAGGCGCTAAGATTTATTGCAATGCCTCGGTGGAACCAATGCCTCCTTTGACAGAAAAACTGAAAAGTGTTACCCAAATAATTTTATAATGGCTGCAGACAGCAAAACCAGACTAATGGCCATGTTTGCAGTTGTCGGAAATAAGCGAAGTATATAGATATTTATTATATGTTTAGCAGGCAAAACTGCATATATATCTCTATCTCCATCTCTCTATCATCTCTCTATCTCTCTATCTCTCTATCTGTTTGAAAATATTATGCATTTATGCTCATGATCAGTTCCTGGTATTCAAGGGCATCATTAACCTATGGACCAGTTTATCATGTCACATTAAGCCAAATAATGGGGTTTATTTGATTTTGGCTAAGCATAATGAACATATCTGGTTGTCCGGTGTTATTTCATGCTGATCTAGGATCAAAATAAAAGATTTGATTCCATGGAGTTGTTTGCCGTTTGCAATCTGTGCCTGCCTCGTGGATTAACGTTATGTGTGTGAACACCATTTTTCGATTTGGTTTTTTCCAATTCAGAATAGAGCTGGAAGGGACCTTGGAGGTCTTCTAGTCCAACCCCCTTTCTACCGTTTCACACAAATGACTCTTTTTAAAAAAAAAAAAAAAACTCCAGTGTTGGAGCATCTACAGCTTCTGGAGGCAAAATGTTCCCCTGAAATTAATTGTTCTCACTGTCAGGAGATTTCTCCTTAATTCTAGGTTGGCTCTCTCCTTGGTTAGTTTCCACCCATTGCATTTTGTCCTGCCTTCTGGTGCCTTGGAGAATAGGCTGACCCCCTCTTCTTTGGGGCAGCCCCTTAAATATTGGAATACTGCTTCCATGTCACCCCTAGTCCTTCTCTTCATTAGACTATGGGGTTTTCTCTAGTCTAAATTATGGGGTTTAATACAGGGGTTTTAATTGTGGGCCAAATTGATTTAAAAAAAATTTTTTTTAAAAAAATTTATATGCCGCCCTTCTCCGGAGACTCAGGGCGGCTTGCAATGCGTTAAGCAATAGCTTTCATACTTTTGTATATTTTATACTAAGTCAGCTTATTGCCCCCCACAAACTGGGTCCTCAATTTACCTACCTTAGAAAGGATGGAAGGCCGAGTCAACCTTGAGCCTTGGTGAGATTCGAACCTGCAATAACAGGTGTTAATAACAGGGTGCTTTAGACCACTGTACTGTCCAAGGCTCTTAAATTGGATTTTAATACTGTTTTAAATTTTGAATTTTTTGTATTTTATTAGCGGGCTGTTCACTGCCCCAAGTCCTTCAGGAGAGGGGCGGTATACAAATATAATAAATAATAATAATAAATTAATAATAATAATAGGAAGAAGAAGAAGAAGAGGAGGAGGAGGAGGAGGAGGAGGAAGAAGAAGAAGAGGAGGAGGAGGAGGAGGAGGAGGAAGAAGAAGAAGAGGAGGAGGAGGAGGAGGAGGAGGAAGAAGAAGAAGAGGAGGAGGAGGAGGAGGAGGAGGAAGAAGAAGAAGAGGAGGAGGAGGAGGAGGAGGAGGAAGAGAAGGAGGAGGAGGAGGACTGGCCAAACTCAATTCCTGCAACCGTTCTTTTTATGTTTTAACCTCCAGTCCCCTAATCATCTTTGTTGCTCTTCTCTGCACTTTTTCCAAAGTTTTGACATCTTTTTTGTAATATACCACTTGTTCTGAAATGGTTTAGGATGTAATGCTTGCGCAGGAGGCTGGACTAGAAGTCCTCCAAGGACCCTTCCAGCTCTATTCTGATTCTGATTCTAATTCTGGTGATGCTGTATTCCAGGTGTGGCCTTACTAAGGATTTATAAAGCGGTACTAGTACTTCATGTGATTTTGATTCTGTACCTCTACAACCAAGGATTGTATTGGCAGTTTTGGCTGCCGCCGCCACAGCTGGCTCATGTTTAAGTGACGGTCCATTAGGACTCCAAGGTCCCTCTCACAGTGACTGTTTTTGAGCCAGGTTTTGCCTAATCGGTGCTTGTGCCTTTGGGGTTTTTTTCCTGCCTAGGTGTAAAATCTTGCTTTTCTCCACATTCAATCTCATTTTGTTGGATTAAGATCCATCGTTCAAGTCTGTCGAGAGCCTTTTGGATCCCGAACTTGCCTTCTGGGGTGTTGGCTGTTCCTGCCAGTTTATTGTCATCTGCAAATTTGATAGGCTGTGGTTTGACGAACTATATTTAAAAAGACCCTGGCTTAAAATGATACGTGAATCTGAAGCCGGGTGTCTGCAACCTGTGGCTCCGGAGCCACATGCGGCTCTTTCGTCCCCCCCTGCTGTGGCTCCCTGTCCACTAAACCCACCACTTGCTGGCTCCGCCCCTGGCCCTCCCCTCCCAGTCACTCCTCACCTGGCCTGAGAAGGTAAGGGCGACGGCGGAGGAATGGAGACTCGCTCCATATTCTAGAGTGGGAGCGAAGCAGCCCTGTACTTGCCATATCTCGCAGGCGCTTATAACAGATTAACAGAATTGGAAGGGACCTTAGAGGTCATCTAGTCCAACCCCCCCGCCCAAGCAGACCCTACACCATTTCTGACCAATGGCAATCCAGTCTCTTCTTGAAAGTTTCCAGCCATGAAGCTCCCACAACTTCCAAGGCAACTTCTGTTCCATCGGTTGATTGTTCTCACTGTCACAAAATTTCTCCTTATTTTTAGGTTGAATCTCTCTTTTTTTTTAAAAAAAAATTTGATTTATATGCCGCCCTTCTCCGGAGACTCAGGGCGGCTTACAATGTATTAAGCAATAGCCTTCATACTTTTGTATATATTTATACAAAGTCAGCTTATTGCCCCCACAATCTGGGTCCTCATTTTACCGACCTTAAAAAGGACGGATGGCTGAGTCAACCTTGAGCCTGGTGAGATTCGAACTTGCAGTAATTGCAGGCAGCTGGATGTTAATCGCAGTGCTTTAGTCTACTGTGCCACCAGGCTCTTGATCCATTTCCATCTATTATTCCTTGTCTGGCCTTCGGGTGCTTTGGAAAATAGCTTGACCCCCTTCCTCCCCTCTGTGGGAGCCCCTCAGACATTGGAAGAAGACTGATATCATGTCTCCCCTGGTCCTTCTCTTCACTAAACTTCTTCACTAAAAGAAGTGTTGTAAGTCGAGGACTACCTGTATTAAAAAGAACGGTTCCCAGCCCTTCCAAACCTCTTTCGATTCTTTAAAATCCCTCCGTGCTGACGTCTAATCTAAGCACTGAGGCAAAAAAGCCCAAAAACAGGTTCTGTTAAAAAAAATATCTTTTTTTTTTTTACAGTAAGAGGCGAAACCCTTAAAGGCCTAAAATAAACACGCTGTGTCCCTCCGAGAAGCCAAAAAGGGATTGGGAGAGGGAAACACCCAGCCTCCCTTATGCAGAGAGATCCACATAAGGCAAGAGATAAATAATTCTGTGGCGGTATTTCCATCATCGCTTAAAATTAAGTTTTCGGTTCCCTGGGGCAGCGATTGCATTAACGTTAGCTAATTAGGTTTGTAACCAACTTTGTAAAGCCACATTTACGTCGGATTTTTTTTTTTGGGTGGAAAAAAGGAAGACAGAAAAAAGGGGCAAAGAAATTAAAATTCAAATGCTTCTCAACAGGCGTTTTCACTTTTCAAATTACGACAAACACAGAGAGAGAGAGAGAGAGAGAGAGACAGAGAATGAGAATAAAGCTGCTGGGTGTCACATGAAACCACGAGACAAATGGAGCCTCATCAGTCGTGGATTAAACCCATTAACCCCCATTACGGTATCAGAACCAGGCCCTAAACAGGGGGAAAAAAAAAAGACAATAAAAGGACCTGTAGGGCGACCGGTAGGCTGATGGCTAGGGTGGTGCCGGTTAATTTTCAAATAAAAGACCCAATGCAAATGCAAATGCGGAATGTCGAAGAATATAATAACGGCTCCCCCATCGACGGATTATGCCGTGTAATTATTTAAGGAACGATCATAATTCTCCAAATAGAGGGATCCCATCTCTTTTCACTTTATCCAGGGATGCTGAGTCTCAAAGATGCTCGTATGGGACAAGAGGGGAGGCAGATGATGGGGTGGCGACTAAAAGAAAATTAAATGTTTTGGGGCGCCCTGCGTGGAGTGGCTCAGAGATGGTACCAAGCCCAGCCACCCCACGGCTCTCTCTCTCTCTCTCTGGTGTGATGTGCGGCACGCACGCCGCAGAGCGCACAAAAATGATTTCTTTCTTAAATGACACTGTCTTCGAGACCCAGGAGAGGCGAGACATTTCCCAGAACCCTGAAGGAGTCGAGGAACGGCACAAATGTTGATTTTATCCTCGAGGATCATGTGGATGCAAAAAAATAAAATAAATCCTGTTTTTAAATCTTTCGTTTCAAAAAAAAAAATAAAATAAATCAGCAGCAGAAGAGCTTTCCGGAGTATCTTTTCTCTGCAAGATCTTTCAAAATCTCAGGAATATTAAAAGCGTTTTAAATGCTTTCCACCACCGGTTCGCCCCGGAGGGAGGAAAAGCTGGATCTGAAGTTTTTAGCTGAGTAAAACCAAAAAAAAGTCTAAAAAAGTTATGTAGCCGACTTACGACCGCCGTGGAGCCCAACATTTCCGTTGCTAAGCGAGACATTTGTTAAGTGAGCTTTGCCCCATTTTACGACCTTTCTTGCCACCGTTGTTAAGTGAATCATTGCGGCTGTTAAGTTACTAATGCGGTTGTTGAGCGAATCCGGCTTCCCCCGTTGACTTTGCATGTCAGAAGGTCCCGTCACCCAGGGACGCTGCGACCGTCATAAAAAGGAGTCAGTTGCCAAGCGTCTGGATTTTGATCATGTGACCACACAGGGATGCAGCTATGGTCGTTAAATGAGGAAAACGATCATAGGTCGCCTTTTTCGGTGCCGTTGTAATTTTGAAAGGTCACTAAATGAACTGTTGTAAGTCGAGGATTAGCTGAACTGTATGGCTAGTCCTCAACGTATGACCACAATTGAACCCAAAAATTTCTGTCGCTAAGCGAGTTGTTCAGTAAGTTTGGTCCCGTTTCATAGCCTTCCTTGGCCCAGTTGTTAAGTGAATCACGGAAGTTGTCATTAAGACAATTGTTAAGTGAATCTGGTTCCCTCGTTGACTTTACTGGTCAGGAGGTGGGGGAAAAGGACCCCGGTTTAGGACACGGCAGCCGTCATAAATATAAACCGTCATTAAAAAAATAAATAAAAAAGCAAGGTTCTACATTTAGGGAAGAAAAACAAAATGCACAGGTACCGTATATGTGGTACCTTGCTCAATAGTAGTAACTGTGAGGGATCTTGGAGTCCTAGTGGACAATCGTTTAAATATGAGCCAGCCATGTTCAGCAGCTGCCAAAAAAGCCAACACAGTTCTGGGCTGCATCAACAGAGGGATAGAATCAAGATCACCTGAAGTGTTAATACCACTTTATAAGGCCTTGGGAAGGCCACACTTGGAATATCGCATCCAGTTTTGGTTGCCACGATGTAAAAAAGATGTTGAGACTCTAGAAAGAGTGCAGAGAAGAGCAACGAAGATGATTAGGAGACTGGAGGCTAAAACATGAAGAACGGTTGCAGGAACTGGATATGTCTAGTCTGATGACAAGAAGGACCAAGGGAGACATGATAGCAGTCTTCCAATATCTCAGGGGCGGCCCCAAAGAAGAGGGAGTCAAGCTATTCTCCAAAGCATCTGAAGACAGAACAAGAAACAATGGATGGAAACTCATCAAGGAGAGAAGAAACCTAGAACTGAGGAGGAATTTCCTGACAGTGAGGACAATTAACCAGTGGAACAGCTTGCCACTAGAAGTTGTGAATGCTCCAACACTAGAGGTTTTTAAAACGAGATTGGATAACCATTTGTCTGAAGTGATGTAGGGTTTCCTGCCTAAGCAGGGGGTTGGACTAGAAGACCTCCAAGGTCCCTTCCAACTCTGTCACTCTATTCTATGAGTCAGATTTTGACCACGTTATCACGGGAAATGCTGCAGCCATGTCAAGTGTCAAATACGGTCACGAGTCCCTTTATTTCCAGTGCCGTCGTGAACGTCAAACGGTCACTAAGCAAAAGCTTGTAAACTGAGGACTGCCTGTAATTTGTCCTCTGTTCAAATGATGTCTCTGCGAAATTTCCGACGCTTGGAGACGGCAGGCGAATGGCAGACAATCAACCGTTTCAGATTGCGCTGAGGTTCAATCCCCCACCTCACCTGATTTATTTCTGTCAGCGTCAGCCTTGAAATCCAGCTGACAGACGACGGCAAACAGTCCCCGAGGAGTTTTTAGGGTGTTTTTCTTTTTTTAAAAAAAAGGACTTTTATTTTTTAAAAAGAGAGACCAAAAATACACGTTGTGGATTGGATGCCGAGAGGGGGGGGGGGGACCTTTTATGGTGCTCTTATATATTTCAGCCATTCCTCTCTGCCTCCTCCTTCACGTTTCCTAGCCCTTTCCAAATATCTCGGATTTTAAAAGGGGGCTATCGTCCCTGCCTTTGGTGTCACGCCAAGCTATCAAGATACCTAGGTGTGATTTTTTTGTTGTTGTTTCCAAGTTCTCCCGGAACAAAATACAGGTAGTGTTCGACTTACGAGCGCAATTGAGCCCAAAATTCTTGCTGATAAATGAGACGGGTCCTTGGTGGATTTTGTCCCGTTTTACGGCCTTTCTTGCCGCAGATGTTAAGTGAATCGCAGCAGTTGTTAAATCAGTGACGCGGCTGTTAAGTGAATTCCTTGCCAGATTTGTTTCGACATGGTCTTTGGAGTCAATTTCACCCCATCCAGATTGATCCGGATGAAAACTGCTCCTCTTCTAGCACAGTTTTGCTAAGACGGCTAGCTGGGGACTCTGGGAAGTATAGTTCAAACACGTTGGGGTTGGTGGTAATGGGAGGAGGAGGAGAAGGGAGAAAAGAAGGAGGAAGGAGGAAGAGGGAGGAGGAGGAGGGAGGAACGAGGAGCAGGACAACAAGTGTGGGGTCCTTGGTGCTCTCTGAGCTTGGTGGCTTTCTTGCAGACATTTCATTACCAAAATAGCTAACATCATCAGTGCTAGAAGGGAGTGGGGTTTGCAGAGAGGAAGAGGGTAAGGAGCTGTACTATGAACAGACAATGAGAGATGGAATGCTTTAAATTCTACCATTATTCTCAGAGTTCCAGGAGCCCCAGAAAGATAATTTGGAATTGCATTTTGGGTCTTCTACATTTTTATTCTTCTCTTGCTTTTAATGCGTTCTTTCTACTTCTTTAGTGCTAGAACGGCTAGAAGGGAGTGGGGTATGTGGAGAGATGGGGGAAGATTGGGATGGGGGAGGGGAGGAGGAAGAGGAAGAGGTGGTGGAGGAGGAACAGGAGGAGAACTGTGGGGTCCTTGGTGCTCTCTGAGCCTGGTGAATTTTTTGCAGACCCAACAAGGTAGCATCATCAGTGCTAGAAGGGAGTGGAGTATGTGGAGAGGGGGAAAAGGGGGAAGGGGAGAAGGAAGGGGAGCAGAGAGGAAGGAGGAGGAGGAAGAGGAAGAGGAGGAAAAAGAGGAGGAGGACTGTGGGGTCCTTGGTGCTCTCTGAGCTTGGTGTTTTTCTTGCAGACATTTCGTGACCCAACTAGGTAACATCATCAGTTCACTGTACAACCCTGCGCTAGAAATATTCTCTTCTATCGAGCCCACTTTGTCTCTGAAGATACTAACCACAGTTGACAGTGAGAGCTCAGAAAATCTAGGCCAGGGTCATTAAACCCTGAATCTCCACACTTCCCAATGGATACTGGCCACGAAACATCAGTCTTTCTGTTAAAGTTCTTTCAAAGTTCCTGCTTTCACCTATGAAAGGTATTAAGATCTGGTGGTGTTTTTTGTTTTTTTGCAGGGTCTCAGACCTTCTCACTTAATTCTGCTATCCGGACATGCTTCTCCTCTGCTTTCGATAACCTAAATTATTCCTGCCGGATTTGAGGAAGGGGAGTCTCGAGTTGATTAATTCAACGGCTGGAAATTGGTCCTGCTCTGATCCAGACATCACTTGGGGACAAAGGATAAATGACACGCCACGACACACACGGCGGAGATCAATAAGACATCACAGCCAGTAAATATTAATAACAGAGACCGGTTGTCGAATACCGTTAAGTCGAGGGCCGCATCGATGCAAACCTTTGGTTAAATTTCCCCCCGTTTTTCTATCCTTTTCGATTCAAGGCATAAAAACCAAGGATAACAGTGGTTAGTGTAAGAAAGCTACCGTATGATCACCTTTGCAAAACGCGTGGCTAAAAACCATTTCATACCTGTGACATTTGCTGCCTAAACCCTCATTAAATATCTTAACTTGGCTCCAGGCAGAACACAGTATTTCTCTGCCTTTTATGCAGCATAAACCCCCCACATACCCCGATTAATGTTTAATTTAGAGGAGAGGGGAGAATCACCACCACCATCCCCAATCTCTTGGAAGCGTTTCACCCAGAAAATCTGGAGAGAAAAAAACTGTCAGCTGTGTGTAGGGTGCATCACATGTTTTTCAACTTTCAAATTTCCCAAAGATTAGAGGTTGCTCAAAAGCTGTGACGTGCCTTGGGGATTGTAAAAGTATTTTGCTTACTTTAATATGATTTAGAGGTGCTTGGGAAGGAGCCACATAAATCTTGTCACTTTTTAACATTTGGTTTGTTTTGGGTCTTTCAAATTCCTGGTGATGGAACACCCCGAAAAGTTTTTTGAAGTGTATTTATCGATGGGGATTTTTATAACCTGCCTGGTGCTGTTAAATACGCCTCCAGTTGGACAGAAGGGAAACAATTATCCTACACAGCTCTAGAACTTGCTGTTGTGACCTAGGCTTACTGAGTCATTACAAGACACAATTAGTCCCCAAAATCCTATTTTATTGTAACAGCTGAGAATTACGTTCATTTCCAGCTGAGTCCCAATTAGTTGCAAAAGAAGAAGTCCTTCTTAGATAATCACCAACCTTTATCTTCTTTGACACTCTGTCAAAGGCCTTACTTGGCAAAGCCCCACGAAGTTCAGAAACAAACAAGAGATGCCGACTGGAAACAGAGTTAGCAACGTTGGTTTCCTGCAAAAGGCCCAAGTGCCTTTGTTTCTCTTTTAAGCCTTATGGGAGGGGCCAATCATCTCCTGGCCTTACTCCTGAGTCGTCCCTTTTGCTTTAGCTGCTCTTGCCTTCTGGCAGCTCTGCGCATGCGTGCACTAGGAACAGGCTCCTTCTTTTCCTCTGCCTCTCTGCTGTCCGACTCTGGGGGCTCCGGACTCCGCGCATCACTCCCAGATGGCCCTGGCCACATCTCTGCCTCCGACGCAGAGCCCTTGTCCGGGCTTTCTCCAGCCTCCAGGACTGGCCCATGTTCCTCCCCAGCCTCCTCACTGTCCGACTCTGCTGCCAGCTCTGCAGGCTGCTGGCGGACCACAACAGTTGTATCTTCTGCGTTCTTAAAACAGGTAGACCAGGGATGTCCAACCTTGGTGACTTCAAGATCATGTGGACTTCAATTCCCAGAATTTCCGAGATAGCATGGCTGGCTGGGGAATTCTGGGAATTGAAGTCCACAAGTCTTAAAGTTGCCAAGGTTGGAGACCCTGAGATAGGCAATTTAGTTCTGAGAAAAGTTGGACATCTCATCTCATGCTTAGCTGGAAGGGAAGTGGCGATGGAAAAGTCATTTTCTAGCTTCTCTCAAATTTGCTATGAGAGATGGAGAAGTATTTCATGAAGGTTTCATGCTGTGGAGGTCACACCACACCCTCAGGTCTTCAAAACTTCACCAAGAACTCTAGAAGAAGAATCACTGTAGACTTGGCTACCTTCTCAGCCAGTGCCCGGATCTTGTTTGGCATCCGAAATGGTTTTCTAAGCTGTGTGGTTTAGGGTTGACCATGGGGTCAACTTGACCACTTGACCAACCTCAGACAAACAGGGTCCTACCATCAGGGCAAGGGAGTGGTAGAAGTTATGCTTGGTCACTTCTCCTTCTCCTGCTGGGAAATTCAGTGATAAATCTCTAGAGTACTGATGATGTTACCTAGTTTGGTAACGAGACGTCTGCAAAAAAACCCACCGAGCTCAGAGAGTACCAAGGATCCCAAAGTTGCCGTTGTCCTCCTCCTCCTCGGCCTCCATCACTACCACCACTATACAAATCCCACTCCCTTCTAACACTGAAGATGTTACCTAGTTGGGTCCCGAAAGGTCTACAAGAAAACCACCAAGCTCAGAGAGCACCAAGGACCCCAGAGTTCTCGTCCTTGTCCATTTTGCAAACCCCACTCCCTTCTAGCACTGATGATGTAACCTAGTTTGGTAATGAAACGTCTGCAAGAATACCACCAAGCTCGGAGAGCACCAAGGACCCCTCAGTCCTCCTCTCCTCCTCCTCTCCACAAACCCCACTCCCTTCTAGCACTGATAATGTTACCTAGTTGGGTCCCGAAACGTCTACAAGAAAACCACCAAGCTCAGAGAGCACCAAGGACCCCAGGGTTCAACCCTGAGCTACAAATATTCTTTTCTTTCGATAAAACGCCATCCTGAATCCAAGGTGCCTGCCGATTTGTACCAAAAAACACCAGAAACAAGAGCCAGCCGAAGAATGAAAAATGTCAAAAATCAATGGAAAGAGAAACACTCTGAATGTGAACAAATGTTGGGTTAGGAGGCCGTAGCCATGGCAATCTCGAAGAACAGAGCAATATCGGTATCTTGAGGAAACAGAGTAATTAAGACTTAAGTGGCAGGTATAGCTGAGGCGGTTAATGTACAGTCAATTTACTTTACAATTAAATCCTTCGTAAAATATTACACTTTGTTCAAACCGCGGAGGTCTCGGGAGCAGGACTGATACTCTTTCTTGCAAAGGTTTGGTCAAACGCAGCGTGAGGGGCATAGTTGCGCATATGTACGTGTGCGTGTGTGAGAAGCACATTTCGACCCACAAGACTGAATACAAAATACACTGAATTAGCTATGTATCAGGGGTGAAAGGCTCCCGGTTCAGACCGGATCACCTGATCCGGTAGCGATGGCGGCGGGTGGTTCGGAGAACCGGTAGCAAAAATCCCTGCGCCCCCCCATGCCCAGCTGAGCCGCACGATCATCAGAGGTTTTTTTTTTTACTTTTAAAAGCATTTTTTCTACAACCTCTTCGGCTAAAAAAATGCTTTTAAAAGTTTTTTAAAAAGCCTCTGATGATCGCGCGGCTCAGCTGGGATCGTCAAAGGCTTTTAAAAGAAAATAAAGCCTCTGCCGATCAGGCAACTCAGCTGGGATCGTCAGAGCCCTTTTAAAGCATTTTTTTACAACCTCTTCGCGGAAGAGGTTGTAGAAAAAATGGTTTTAAAAGTTTTAAATAAAATTGGCCACGCCCACCCAGTCACATTATCCCACCCCCACCAAGCCACGCCCACAGAACCGGTAGTAGCAAATTTTAGATTTCAGCACTGCTTTGTACGTACAGGTTGCTTTCAACGTACGGCCACAATTGGACCCAAAATTTCCATCCCTAACCGAAACCATTGCTCCGTAAAGTCTGCCCCGTGTTAGGACCTTCCTTGCCACGGTTGTTAAGTGAATCGCTGCCCTTATTAAGTTAGTAACACTGGTTGTTATGTAAATCTGGATTCCCGGTTGACTTTGCTTGTCGGAAGGCCGCAAAAGGGGATCACGTGACACGAGGGACACTGCAACTGTCGTAAGGACATGCCAGTTGCCAAGCATTTGGATTCTGATCACATGACCACAAGAATGCTGCAATGGTCAAAAGTTTGACAAATGGCCAGGTTACTTTTTTCGGTGCCGATGTAACTTTGAACGGTCACTAAATGAACTGTTTGGTGAGTTGAGGATTACCTGTTTTAACTGCTGTGTATGAAATTAGGGAATTATGACTCCATGTCTAGAATATCTTCGTATCTTAAAATTAAAATCTGATGAGGAATTGAATTCTAGCTAGAAAGCATGCCTGGACTATAATTCGACGCACAGCGTTGTGCCATCCAAAATTTTGATTTTTCTATATATGGAGCCTATATTTTAACTTCATGGGATGTTCCACTTTGACTAACTTGGCAACGTTGATTCATTAATTATACCCTTCAATTTTGAAGTGAGCTGACCATTGTTCCTAATGACATATCCTTAGCCTAAGAGCAATTTCTAAATTTTTAAAGTGACATATGTTCTATTACTTACAAGTAATTTACAATACAGTGGAAAACCATAATCTGCATGCCATTCTGGAGCTCTTGGTTGATTATTCATAGGGTGTTATTTGTATTTTACTCTTTTGTTCTTTTTGCTGTGCTTAGTCTTTTTGTTGGTGCCACTTGTGTTTTTTTAAATTTAAAAACAAAGCGTAGAAAAAGAAAACAAAAACAAAGCATAGAAATTAGACCAAATACTTATGCACCTGGTTCTACACTGAGCGGCATCTTTTTCAAGGAATTTGATGTTCTATGTACAGGTAGTCCTTGACTTACGACTATAATGGAGCCTGTCCACTGCAGACATATGTTGTGATAGTCATAAAATGGAACACCCACATGACCGACCCAAATTTATAGGACTCTTTTTGGGGGGGGGGGGCGATTGTCATTATCTAAAATGGACAGCTAACATCAAAAACGTTATCAAAAAGGCTCAACAGAGAACGTTCTTTCTGCGCCAACTCAGGAAGCTCAAACTGCCCCAGGAGCTGCTGATCCAGTTCTACGGAGGAATGATTGAGTCGGTCATCTGCACCTCCATAACTGAGATTGGCTCTGCAACCCAACAAGACAGACACGGACTTCGGAGGATAGTTAGAACGGCAGAAAAAACCATGGCTACCGACCTGCCTTCCATGGAGGACCTGTCTACTGCACGAGTCAAAAAGAGGGCTGGGAAAATATCTACAGACCCCTCGCATCCTGGACATCAACTGTTTCAACTCCTACCCTCCAAACGACGCTATAGGGCACTGCACACCAGAACAACAAGACACAAGAACAGTTTTTCCCCAAACGCCATCACTCTGCTAAACAAATAATTCCCTCAACACTGTCAAACTATTCACTAAGTCTGCACTACTATTAATCTTCTCATCATTCCCACCACCCATCTCCTCCCACTTATGACTGTACGACTGTAACCTTGTTGTTGGTATCCTTACGATTTATATTGTTCTTGTTTCCGGATTGCTTATTTGTACCCTATGACTATCATTAAGTGTTGTACCTTATGATTCTTGACGAACGTATCTTTTCTTTTATGTACACTGAGAGCGTTTGCACCAAGACAAATTCCTTGTGTGTCCAATCACACTTGGCCAATAAAGAATTCTGTTCTGTTCTGTTCTGTTCTGTTCTGTTCTATTCTTTCTATGCTTTTCTATGCTATGCTATGCTATGCTATTCTATTCTATTCTATTCTATTCTATTCCATTCGTCTACTCTACTCTACTCGTCTACTCTACTCTATTACTGTACTGTACTATACTCTACCTATTCTATTCCTTTCCTTCCCTATTTTCTCTTCTCTTCTCCTCTCCTCTTTTCTTCTCTTCTTCTCTTCTCTCATCTCCTCTCCTATATTTATTTTATTCCTAATTCTATTCTATTCTTATGCGAATTTGCGGTCATTAAGCAAACATCACAGTCATTAAGCAAATACATTGTTTGCAAAGAGGCATTTTCGTCCAAACCAGAAAGCAAACAACCAAATTTTGATCAAAAAATATATATATTGTAAATCGTAGTCTGGTGATTGTGGGATGTTACAAATGGCACTAAATTTGAGCCAGTTGCCGAACAGCCAAAGTTGTTGGTGTGTCAGGGATGCCAGGTGTCTGACAGGGGATGTCTGTCAGAACTTTGGAACCACTTTCATTTTGGGATTGTAAGGTCTCAGGGAGGATGAGCTCGAGGCTCAAATCTTGGCTTGGCTTACTCATGGTTTGTTATCCTGGTGTTCTATCCCAGGGGCGTCCAACCTTGGCCACTTTAAGGCCTTGTGGACTTCAACTCCCAGAATTCCCTCTTGCGGGTTTTTGTGGTTGTGTTTTGGGTTCTTGCAAGACTCTGGTTCTCTATGTTAAAAGCATACAGAGCCTAACTAGGTGGCTCAGTGGCTAAGACACTGAGCTTGTCGATCAGAAAGGTCAGCAGTTCAGCGGTTCGAATCCCTAGTACAGGTCTCCTGCATGAGCAGGGGGTTGGATTGGATGACCTCCAAGGTCCCTTCCAACTCTGTTACTGTCAACTAATTTTACTGCACACTGTCTGGAATTTTGGTGACGGATGTTCTAAAAATGATGATGCAATTGTACATTGATTTTTTTGTATCCTGCCTATGTTAGATTCATAAATAACTCAAGGTGGAAAATATATCCAGCACATCTTCCTCCTCCTATTTCCCCCAAAACAACCCTGTGAGATGGTTGGGCTAAGAAAAAGCAACTGGCCCATCATCATCCAGCTGGCTTCATACCTAAGGCTAGACTAGAACTCACTGTCGCCTGGTGATTGACCCAAAG
>WNWU01000061.1:6050332-6062822 GCA_012654045.1 Ptyas mucosa | reverse complement strand
TCTGTCTCTCTTTTCATCTCTATCATCTATCCATTTATCTGTCTGTCTCTCTTTTCATCTCTATCATCTATTTATCTATCTGTTCCCCCCTCTATCCATCTTTCTCTCTTAATCTCTATCATCTATCTATTTATCTGTCTGTCTCTCTTTTCATCTCTATCATCTATTTATCTATCTGTCCCCTCTATCCATCTCTCTCTCTTAATCTCTATCATCTATTTATCTGTCTGTCTTTATCTATCCATGCATCTTTCTCTCTCTCTCTTACACACACACACACAATATACAACTACCAATTTATTTATCTAGCTCTTCCATCTCTTCATCTGCTTTTCTTGCAGATCCTTCCCTTTATTTAGTAACAGACCCTCACCATACTATACCCTACCTTAATTTTTTTTTAAAGACTACAGAGGGGTCTCCAGCAGTCTTCCCAGAATGATTGACAGTTTGATTTTCCAGTAGAAAGTTAGTGTCAGACTCTGGTTGTTGGGCATGCATTTTTCATACATACGACCGTTGCAGCATCCTCAGGGTCCCCAATTCAGACGCTTGGCAACTGGTTCCTATTTACCATGGTTCCAGAGTCCCAGGAGTCACAAGCAAAGTCAATGGGGGAAGCCAGATTCACTTAACAACCGTGTTCCAAATTTAACCACTGCAGTGATTCGCTTAACAACAGTGGCAAGAAAATGGGGCAAAACTCACTTAAAAACTGCCTTGGCTTAGCAATGGAAATGTTGGGCTCAATTGTGGTCGTAAGTCGAGGACTATCGGTGTGGGATAAATGTGGGCATTTCTTGCAGGCATTTAGACACCCAAGTTAGGTAACATCATCATTGCAAAAATGGAGTGGCATCTGCGAGGAGGAGGAGGAGGAGGGTGGCTCCCGGGGAGGTCCTTGCTGTTCTCTTGAGCTTGATGGTTTCCTTGCAGACGTTTCATTACCCAACTAGGGAAAATCTTCAGTGCTAGAAGGGAGCGGGGGTTTCTCTCTGTTTATATACAAGTGGCTTGCCCTGTCAGTGGACGGAGTAGTGTTGTTTAATCTACCGCTTATTGTTTGATTGTTCATTTGAGCTGGTAGTAGAACCTTCACTGGGTTGTTGTTTACTTCTTCATTGTTGTTCAAGTGTTAATCTTGGTGTTACTCGGCTTTTCTGGGTGTTTATTGCCGACAGGGAATCTTCTTGTTTCGTCTGTGTGTGTGTGTGTTTGTTTGTGTGTGTGCGTGCGTGCGTGCGTGCGTGCCTGTGTGGGTGTAAAACAGAATTTTCCTAACGGGTGAAAAGGACGTACAAATATTGTCGGCAGCAGGGAAAGGCAAGTGACTTGATATTTTACTAAGAAAAAAACCCACACGTTTCTTAACCTCTCTCCCGTTTCTACAGGGCTGGCCCTCAAGCAATAACTTTCAAGCAATAACTTTCTTATCCTACCCTTCAAGGGAAACGCACACGATGACCTCCCGTCAGCCCTGGGGGCCAAGAAGACCCAGAAAGAAAGAGAAAAAAAAAATCACATTTTTCAGAAGAGAGAATAATCAGGACTGACGGTAATCCCAACGGGGGGAAAAAAAAAGAGAGGAAAATTGAAAATGTTAGCAACGTCAGATCAGACCTGACAACTCTTGTCGCTTGAAGGATGCGGTTGCATCATTCCTTGAGGCAGTTTAGCCTTTCGTACCCCAATATGCTCGGACAGAAATTGGGGGTGGGGGGGAGGAGTTCCATGCCTGATAGTCCTCGACTTACAACCAGCCATTAGTTTAGTGACCGTCTGAAGTCACGACAGCACTACTTTCCATACAGTAAAGTTAGTGTTGTGGCCGTCGGCCCCTCCAGCAGCCAAATCAGAGGAGGAGGAGGAGGAAGGGGAGTCAGGATCGGCATCAAGGCAACCTGGGAGCTCCGAGGGGGAAGAGGGAATGGAGGTGGCAGAGAGAGAGAGACGGAGGTGGAGCCTGGGCCGTCCATCAGCCCTCAGATGGAGTCAACGGCCTCCAGGTCTGGAGGTGGCTGATGAGGAAGAGGAGGAGCAGCTGGGTCCAGTGCCTGATGCACAGAAGGCAAGAGGAGAGGAGAACAGTGGAAATCTATGGGCCGGTCCTTGGGACGGAAGAGCCACGGCTGCTAGCAAAGCCCCACTCCTAGCTCTGGGGATAAAAGGCAGGGTGAGGAGATGAATAGATGTGGCAGACAACTATTTATCTCCCTGCCGGACAGACTTGTTAGCCTGCGGTGAGAGAGCAACTTTTTGCCAGGGCTGCCGGGGGCTCCTAATAAAGGAAAAATTGAGTTAGCTTCAGAGCCTTGGTAGTACAGTGGTCTAAAGCACCCTGTTATTAACACCAGCTGCCTGCAATTATTGCAGGTTCGAATCTCACCAGGCTCAAGGTTGACTCAGCCTTCCATCCTTTCTAAGGTGGGTAAAATGAGGACCCGGTTTGTGGGGGCAATAAGCTGACTTTGTATAAAATATACGAAAGTATGAAGGCTATTGCTTAACGCATTGTAAGCCGCCCTGAGTCTCCGGAGAAGGGCGGCATATAAATCAAATTTAAAAAAAAAAGAAAAGAGTTGGTCGTGTTTGGGGAGCTGGGTCAGAACAGTTAGTCCTTGACTTACAACAGTTCGTTTAGTGACCTTTCAAAATTACAATGCCACTGAAAAAAATGACCTATGACTGTTTTTCACCCTTACGACCGTGGCAGCATCCCCACAGGTCACACGATCAAAATTCAGCCACTTGGCAATTGACTCATATTTATGACGGGGGTCACGCCATCGCTTTTTGCGACTTCCTGACGAGCGAAGTCAAAGGGGGAGCCAGATTCACTTAACGAGAGGGCGACTAACTTCACAACTGCAGCGATTCCCTTAACAACGGCGGCAAGAACGGTCGTAAAATGGGGCGAAATTCACTTAACAAACATCTCACTTAGCAATGAAAATTTGCGGTCGTTAAGTTGAGGATTGGCCGTCCCCAAGAGGTTTTTGAGGACTCGAAGTGGAGCTGCATCCAAGCTACATTTCATACCGGGAAAATTTACCCTTTCAAAAGAACTCTGTTTCCCTCTCCGTAAAATGCCAACCGCCTTTCTTCCTTGCGCAGGTCACTGCGTGAAGCAAAACAACCAGAAAAGCTGGGAAAACATTTGATTAGGAACGAGACCAGCAACTGCCGTTCCCAAGGCTGCTAAGCCCGAAAGCGAATGCTTAAATCATCTTTACTCCACTGAGTTTGCTCGGTGTGTAAAAATGTGCACTGGGGTTTCTAGCAACAACCGCAGGGAACGATTCCCACCAGGAGACCCTCAAAAGAGCCACTGACTGCGTTCCTCTTTCGCCGCATGCTTAAATAAATAAGAAAATGAAATAAAACTTCAGTGCATGAAATAAAACCTGAAATAAATAATCAAAAAAAAAGAGTCCCCAAACATTCGAAGCCGTTCCTGAGTCCGCGTTGCAATATCTGCAAACATTTCCGGTGATATTTGCAATAATCACGGGGCCTTTAAAGTTAGTCCTCGGCTTCCGACTACGACCGACCCTGAAATTTATGTCGTTCGGTGAGTTTTGCCCCATCGTACGACCTTTCTTGCCACAGTTATTAAGCGAATCCCTGGAGTTAGGTTAGATAACAAGGTTGTTAGGTGAAATCTGGCTTCCTCATTGACTTTGCTTGTCGGAAGGTCGCAAAAGGGGACGACGGGACCCTGCAACTGTGCCAAGCTGTCTCAATTTTCATCACATGTCCGTGGGGATGCTGCAACGGTCGTAAGTGTGGAAAATGGTCATCGGTCACTTTTTCCAGTGCTGTTGTAACTTTGAACGGTCACTAAACGAACGGTTGTAAGTCGAGGGCTACCTGAACAGATGATCTGTCGGCTTTTCTTGTACGTCTTCCCTCCACCTTCCTGGCCTCATTGTTTTTGACCTTCCGTTGCCATTCTTCTGCTTAGTTTCTGATGGTCTGGTGCAACTCTAAGAGGGATGGACTTCAATTCCCACAAATCTCCAGCCAGCAGGGAATTCTGGGAATTCACCTAACAAGTAGCTTGCTTGGCAACGGAAATTTTGAGCTTAGTTGTGGTCCCAGGTTGAGGACTGACTGTAGTCGCTAACCGCTAACACTTCCCATCTGCTAGTCTACGTCATGGCCCAAGACACAGATTCTGAAGATGTGCTCCAGCTGAACCTGTGGAATGTCAGCCTTAGCCAAGCCAGCAATCTCTTGAAGTTGATCAAACACAGTCAACAACAGAGCAATCGGTTGATGTGGCCTCCCGCCCCAAGACCGCAAATTCAGCAAGCAGAGAGGAGCGCAGAACAGAGATATTCAATGAGGCTCCTTGCCAAGCAAGAGAGAAACTGTCTTAACAGAAGAGAGGTAGATAGCTGGCTGCAGCCTGACATCAGAGGCTGATATCAATGTTTCTACATTGGAAACAACAGTCTGATCAGGTGCCTGTTTCCTACGTATCCATTCATGAAAACAAAAAACATTTTTTTTTAAAAAAAATGAAATTCTGACCTCTGGATTGGCTGATGAACCTGGCTTGGGTCGCAGAACTTTGGACTGAGTTTTGACTTCTTTCCTGCGTATTCTTGTCGAAAGCAGAACTAAACAGGCAAGTTTTCTTTCAAAGAGACTCTTGTTTGGTTTATCGTCTTTTCCTCATCTACTGTTTAGCTACGAAGGCTTGAGTGGATGACTACTATCACCTAGTAACTGTGGGTGTATGAGTTTGAAACCTGAAACTGGACAACCCAAGTCACTTCCTAAGGGGCACAATCTTTAGCTGGGCCTCTCCAATGATTCAGCCAGAAAAATTCCTCGATGATACTCTAGGGCAGGGGTGCCTGACCTTGGCAACTTTAACATGAGCCTGAGTGGCGTAGCAGGCTAATGCCTCCTATTAAGGCAGCATTTAACATCCAGCTGCCTGCAATTACTGCGAGTTCTAATCTCACCAGGCTCAAGGTTGACTCAGCCTTCCATCCTTTCTAAGGTGGGTAAAATGAGGACCCAGTTTGTGGGGGCAATAAGCTGACTTTGTATAAATATACAAAAAGTATGAAGGCTATTGCTTAACGCATTGTAAGCCGCCCTGAGTCTCCGGAGAAGGGCGGCATATAAATATAAATTAAAAAAAAAAAACATCTGTGGACTTCAACTCCCAGAATTCCCCAGCCAACTCTATTCTGATTAGGCTGGGTAGCCGAATCAGAACAGAGTTGGCTGGGGAATTCTGGGAGTTGAAGTCCACAGGTCTTAAAGTTGCCTTAGTGTTCTTCCTAACTATCAAACTTACTGCTCCTTCTTTCCCCGGCTTCCTGCCCTGGAGAATTCTGGGAGTTGAAGTCCACAAGTCTTAAAGTTACCAAGTTTGGAGACTTTTGAGATATGGCATAAATCAATGGTTTGTTGTGACCGGAACGGGACAATTCGTCAGGGCCAACTTGCCACGGGACAATTTAACAATTCAATTGAATTATTTAACGTAAATTTTAAAAAACATTAAATTTTTGTTGATCCCATTTAACTGGGATTTAACCCACTTTTTCCATCCTTTCTTTAATGATTCTAAGTGCACCATTTATTTGATATTAGTGTAACTCTTGTTCTGCAGCAAGCAGCGAGTTGGCTGTGACGAACTGGCAGTGGCAAGTTGTATCATAGACTTGTTTGTGACTGCTAGAATTGGGTTCTTTAACAGTTACATCTGATATTAGAGATGTATTCCGGATCAGGAAATCTTGACCGGAGATCTCCATGCAGAGGTGGATTTCAGCAGGTTCTGACCAGTTTATTTATTTATTTTTTATTTTTATTTGATTTATATGCCGCCCTTCTCCGGAGACTCAGGGCGGCTTACAGTGCGTTAAGCAATAGCCTTCATACTTTTGTATATTTATACAAAGTCAGCTTATTGCCCCCACAATCTGGGTCCTCATTTTACCCACCTTAGAAAGGATGGAAGGCTGAGTCAACCTGAGTTCTGGAGAACCGGTAGCGGAATTTTATTTTTCATAGAAGTTTTTATTTCTCATAAACATATTTACATATATGGTCATTTATCCACCATTTTTCATTCATCTTATCTTTTAACTTTCATTTTTAATTTTTACTTATTCGGGGCTGCTCTTTTACCATTTACCCTTCTTTATTTTGCCACCACCTTTCTTCTTCCCCTCCCCTTCTCTTCCTTCCTCTCTCTCCTCCTACTTTCTTCGTTCTTCCTCTCCTTCTCTTTCCTACTTCCCCTTCCCTTTCCCCACTCCTCTCTTCTTCCCCCCTTCTAACCTTCTCTCCTACTCCTCTTTCCCCTCCCTTTTCTTCCTCTCCTTTTCTATTTCTTCTGTCTCTCCCTCTCCTTTCCTCCGTTCCTCTCTCTCTCTATTCCTCCCCCTCTCTCTTGTTCTTTCCCTTTTCGGTTCAATCTAGAATGGTATTTGAGCTAGCCCCCGGTAGCGGAAATTTTGAGTAGTTCGGAGAACCGGTAGTAAAAATTCTGACTGGCCCCGCCCTCATCTATTCTCTGCCTCCCAAGTCCCAGCTGATTGGGAGGAAATGGGGATATTGCAGTAACCTTCCCCCAGGAGTGGGGTGGGAATGGAGATTTTGCAGTATCCTTCCCTCAGGAGTGGGGTGGGAATGAAGATTTTACCGTATCCTTCCCCTGCCACGCCCACCAAGCCAAGCCCACCAAGCCACACCCACAGAACCGGTAGTCAAAAATTTTGAAACCCATCACTATCTCCGCGACATCAGATACGTGGAGACCCCTCCCGCTCCTTCCCAGAAACACGAGCCCTGAAACCACAGCTGCAAACACACAATGTTCGAAGGAGACCCTTGAGCTACAAACACACAATGCTGCAGACAATCCTTGACATGGAAGGCAGATTGAAGAGAATGGGTGGATCTCTGGGGCAGGGCCGTGCTCTTAGTAGCGCCGTGTTAGGGGCCAGCTTGCCACTAATCAGTGCTAAAGCAACATCAGCGTGCGAGCTTTTAGCCTTCTCTCTCCCCGTTCAAAAATTGCTTTCCTGGCTTCTGATCCTTTGCTTGTAACCCGGACAAAGCTTGTGTAATGAACCGTGTCTAGCACTGAACTTTCCCTCGCCTTCTTCCTTGCCAAATCCCCTCTTGTTTTGCCTTCTCCTGGCAGCAAGGAGCAAGCAACCTGCACGTAAACAAGGATTGCCCTGTGACTTTTTGGGTTAGAAAGCTCTGCAGAGCCTTCGCGAGCCTCTGAGTGATGTCCTGCGATCCTGAAGACTTGGCAGGCTGCATTCATGGACACCCCACTGGCAGTCAGAAGCGCTGGTCAAAATTCTATACATTGACAACATCCGGACGGACTTAACCATAGTTTCAACTGGGGGATTGTGACCGGGGTGAAATCCAGCAGGTTCTGGCGAACTGGTAGCAGAAATTTTGAGTAGTTCGGAGAACCGGAAAATGCCACCTCTGGCTGGCCCCAGAGTGGGGTGGGAATGGGGATTTTGCAGTATCCTTCCCCTGGAGTGGGGTGGGAATGGAGATTTTGCAGTATCCTTCTCCCAGGAGTGGGATGGGAATGGGGATTTTGCAATATCCTTTCCCTGGGAATGGGGATTTTGCAGTATCCTTCCCCTCCCACGCCCACCAAGCCACACCCACAGAACCGGTAGTAACAAAATTTGAATTTCACCACTGGACTGTGACCATCCTACTACCAAGAGCCTTGGTAGTACAGTGGACTAAAGCACCCTGTTATTAACACCAGCTGCCTGCAATTATTGCAGGTTCGAATCTCACCAGGCTCAAGGTTGACTCAGCCTTCCATCCTTTCTAAGGTAGGTAAAATGAGGACCCAGTTTGTGGGGGCAATAAGCTGACTTTGTATAAATATACAAAAGTATGAAGGCTATTGCTTAACGCATTGTAAGCTGCCCTGAGTCTCCGGAGAAGGGCGGCATATAAATCAAATTTTTTTAAAAAAAAAAAACCCAAGCCAAGTCCAAAAATGCTGGAAGAATTGCTAGAAGCTTGGTGGCGCCCTGACAAACTAGCCATCAACAGGCACAGCTGGATAAAGCACATCTACATACTGTGCAAAAGAGACAATTAACAAGCCAAAAAAGGGAACCAAAAGATGGAAACCTCTCCCTCTCACCAATCAACACCCAGGTGAGCAGAGATTAACACCAAGATTAACCTCAGACCAACAATCAAGAGAAAACAATACCCCCCAATCAAGGAACTGCCAGACAAGCCAACAACCCAACAAAGAACCACCAAGACTGACAGGGCAAGCCACTAGAATGTAAACCTCTTCCCTATTCCCCACTCTCTTCTAGCACTGATGATGTTACCCACTTTGGTAATGAAACGTCTCCAAGAAAACCACCAAGCTGAGCACCAAGGACTCAAATTCCTCCTCCTCCTCCTCCTCCTCCTCCTCCCCCCCCTTTTGCATACTTCACTCCCTTCTACCACTGATGATGTTACCTAGTTGGATAATGAAATGTCTGCAAAAAAACCAACAAGTTCAGAAAGCATCAAGGACTCTACAGTTATCCACCTCTTCCTTCTTCCCCCCCTCCTACTCCTCTCTGCAACACCCCACCCAGCACTAATAATGTTACCTAGTTGGGTAATGAAATATCTGCAAACAAACCAACCGATGTCAGAACACCAAGGACCCCACAATCCTCCTCCTCTCTGCAGACCACACTGCCTTTTAGCACTGACGATATTACCTAGTGGGGTCATGAAACGCCTGCAAGAAAATCGCCAAGCTCAGAGACCGCCACCAACCCCACATTTCAACCCTGAGCTACAAATATTTTCAATTCTTGGTATACAAGTCCCGCGCTAGCTCTCGTTTTGCCGGTGATGAAATCTTCCTTCCAAATTTGTTTTTTTATTAGTCTGTCCAAATGCAAAAATACAAAGAAAAATAAAAAAGCTGGGAAAGCAGGGGGAAGGGGAGAAGAAAAAAAAAGAGAGAAGAGAAAAAAGTAAAAGGAGAAAAAGGCAAAAATGTACTGGCTTCCGCTTCTTTTTAATGCAGTAGAATAAGGCAATAACGTAGAGCCTCCAAAGTTTTTACTGTTACGCTGGAGATGAAATCTGCAGAAGAACGCAAGGGGTAATTTCCCTGCTGGAATTGTGCCGCGAGAATCCACCGCGGAGCAGGTCACCATATAGTTTGGGGTGATAAGCGCGGGGATTTTATATTCCGACGGGCCCTTGATTGATTGCCGTTGTCTTTTTGATGGATAGGCCTCTGCTTCCTTGCATGGATAATCCGTTGCCGAGCGGCTTCTGCCGACGGCGATATTATTTTACACTGCCGCGGCTGTAGTTCTAAACTAATTCTGAGATGCTCAGCTGGCTTTCTGGTTTTGCCGCAGAGAGCTTTCGGTAGAGGCCTCGGGAGAAGAGGAGATCAAACAAAGAACTATTTAGGGAACTGGGAAAAGGGGGGGGGGGGAGAAAGATGCCGAGAACTTCCGGACACGTACATTGAGTAAGGTTCCCACTCGAAAGCATGGAGACTATGAGGGGATTACAAAACTGGGAGTTAGTAACAACTCTCAGGGTAGCCTAGGGCCGTGATGGCAAACCTCTGGCACGTGGGCCACAGCTGACACGCAGTGCCCTCTCTGCGGGCACGCAAGCCGTCGCCCAGCTCAGCTCCACCGCGCATGCGTCCCACCGCTCAGCTGATTTTGGGGATGTGCAGGGGGTGGGGGACTCGTGTGCATGCATGAGGGGCGGGTCGAACGTGCATGCGCTGGGGCCACAGGGAAGTGTGGGGGTGGGGGTGCGGCACCCTCCCCATGGCCAGTTTTTGAGCCCAGTCGGCTGCAGGGAGGCCTGATAGGCCCAAAATGGGGGGCGGGTCACATATGCATGTGCAGAGGGAGTGTGAGGGATCACGTGTGCATGCACTGGGGGCAGGGGGCAGTGTGGGTCAATGAAACCAAGTTTGACACCCCTGGTCTACTGCGTTGATCCACTTATCCGACTGTCTGTGGGGATGGAACTGAAGAAGCTTCTCGGATGAGAAGCGAAACGTCTTTGACGAAAAGTCCAGCTGCCTTTCGGGAGAAACCACTTTTGGCACCTTCCTGACTTGAGAAGTGAGGAATTCAGTGAACGGAGAAGAACGCCAGGAAACGGAGAGACCGCGAGCCTTGCGTAGGTGCCATTGAAACCGAAAAGGCTTTTTTTCTTTTTTTTTTTTTTTTTTTTTTGAACAGATGGTTCAAAAAATGGTTGGTGGGAACAGATGGTTCGCCGCGAAGTTCCTTGCAGAAAGATGTCGCCCAGGAGGAGAGCTCATTGCTCCTCGTTGAATCTGCCGAAGGGGTTCTTCAACTACGGATCCCAAGGTATTGTTCTTATCGAGGCAACTCACAATAACAGAGATGTCGTCGCGGTTCTGTTAGAAATCAGGGTGTTTTTTTTTTCTTTAAATAAGCACACCGGGAAGAAAGGAATAATCTCGTCCAACGGATTAGGCACCAGAAGGGAATTAGTTCATCCGGCCTTCTTGCCAAGAAGCGTCAAAGATTGTGAACGCCAACGGAGATACGACCAGGGCTGGGATTCAAAAATTTTAGCAACCGGTTCTCTGCCCGGTTGCTGGATGGGTGTGGCCATGGTGGGCGTGGCATACTCCGCCTCCTGAACCACAGCGGGGAAGGGGGAGCGTTTTCGCCCTCCCCAAGCTCTGTAGGCTTTCCTTGAGCTTCCAGTAGGGCGAAAATCACCTCCCCCGGGGCTCTGGAGGCCCTCCGGGGGCCGGAAATGGGCCCGTTTCCAGACTTCCGGAACTTCCGGGAGGCCTGTTTTTTGCCCTCCCAGAGCCTCCACGCAGGCACTGCACTACCTGGCGTCTAAAATGGGGCGCATGGAGATTCCTGGGAGGGGCAGGGTGGGTGGGGGCCAGCCAGTCCTTGCAACTACCAGTTCGGCGAACCAGATATAAAAGTAGCATCCAGTTAGCCCGAACCAGTCCGAACCGGATGAATCCCTCTCCAGGATATGACGTGTTTTGTGTTTCACACCACCGTGGCTGCAGTGACAGGTCAGGGAAGAAAACTTTAAATGGGATTAAAATTTATAAGGAGAAACAGTGTTACAGGTGGGCCTGGCCCTAAATCACAGGTATATTTGCAGGTTGTATCATTGTGATTTGCATGTGGGGACACAGCACTGAAGCTGTTGTTAAGTGGACGATTATCAAGCGGATGATTACAGGTACAGATAATTCTCGACATACAACCATTTGTTTAGTGGCCATTCGAACTTACGACAGCACTGAGAAAAATGACTCGTGACTGTTTTTTCACCCTTACAAATGTCGCAGCAACCCACTATGGTCACAATATCAAAATTTCAGACGCTTAGCAACTGACTCGTATTTATGACGGTCGCGGTGTCCAGGAGTCATGCGATCCCCTTTTTGCAACCTTCTGACAAACCAAATCAATGGGGAAGTCAGATTCACTTAACAACCGTGTTACTAACTTAACAACGGCAGGGGTTCAGTTAACAACTTGTAAAATGGGGCAAAACTCACTTAACAACTGTCTCGCTCAGCCACAGAAATGTCAGTCTCAATTATGGTCATAAATCGAGAACTATATTGTGACACTGCCTTTAATTTGCTGTTAGGCTGGGCCTTTAAAAAAAAAAAGCAATATTTAGTTTTTCCTCTATGTGAGACCCTCCCAGAGTTTGTTTAAAGTGGGCAGGCTATACTTTTATGCTAAATCAGTAAACAGTATCTGTGCTATTTCTACCTCAGCCTATAATTTTAGCAATATGAAAGAAGGGCAATACAAAGGATTTTTTTTCCCTCTCCTCAAAATAACATCTGAGGAAAATAATTACGGAGCTATTATCTGCCAGAGATAAAGGAAGCTAGTAAAATAAAAAGCACATCCTGTTTACTGATTACATTTTTAATAACTTGTTGTTGAGCAGGCTAATTACATCATTCAAAACGTTCCGAGTAAAGCAAGATTTTCGGCAAAACAATGTCCCTAAGATAAGTGCATCACCAGGCAAAACGTATTTGACAGGCCGAATCCCACAGTAACTTCAGAGCTCTGATTTCCAATTGATTGTGGCACGAATTTAATTCATCAAGGCCAAATCATAACACGGTCTGAAACGAAGATCTCGTCTCTTGAAGGCATTGCGTGTCTCTGACATTAACAAATAGACACCTCTGACTGCTTTGTGACCCACGCTCATCAGAGTTTGCACACGCAAAAAATAATAATCAAATTTTTAAAAATTCTTTCTGTAGCCGGGGTGGCTGACTTCTCAATTGATTTTATGCCTTTCCTGCATTCCTCTGGAAGGGAGAAATGGGGTGCATATCTTAGGGGTCCCTGGTGCTCTCTGAGCTTGGTTGTTTTCATGCAGACCTTTCATAACCCAACTAGGTAATATCATCAGTGCTAGAAGGGTGTGG
>WNWU01000061.1:6013565-6038278 GCA_012654045.1 Ptyas mucosa | reverse complement strand
GAGATGAAGTCCCCCCATCTTCAAGCTTCCAAGGTTGAGAAACACTGACCTAGATGAATACGTAGCATCAGAAACCCAACCGCCTTTCACAATTCTGTGGTCTAATCTTTCTACACAACAGACGGACTTTGCTGGCCTGGAGGAGCCGAGACCTTTGAAGAACCAACCCGATGCCCAGTTGACAGATCTTACCAACCTCTTCGGGTGTTGCCACGAAATTGATTGCGGTGTAATAGCGGTCGTCTTCTTGGGACAGACTGAAAGTGAACTGATAGTCGATGAGAAGGGTATCTACAAGGAAGCGTAACAAGAGAGAGTTAGCAGATACCTTGGGACAGGAGTCCCCGACTTACGACCGCAAACTGAGCCCCAAATTTCTGCTGTTAAGGGAGCGCTGCTCTCCATCTGACGATCTTTCTTGCCCCGGTTGTTAAGGGAACCGCTGCAGTCGTTATGCGAGGAACAAGGTCGTTAAAAGGGAATCTGGCTTCTCCGTTGACGCCGCTCGACAGGTGGTCACAAAAAGGGGAATCACGTGAGCCCGGGGACACTGCGACCGTCGTCAATACGAGTCCGTTTCCAAGCGCCTGAATTATGATCACATGACACGGGGATGCTGCAACCATCGTGTGAAAAATGGACGTTAAGCCACTTTTTTTCCAGTGCCGGATTGATTGATTGATTATTAATTAATTAACTGAATTTCCACGCTGCCCATCTCGCCTACAAGGTCACTCTGGGCAGCTTACAAACGATAGAAACAGGTCAACAATAATAAAGATTAAAAGATTAAAACGAACCAACATTAAAATCTTATTAAAGGCTGCGCTAAGACGTTCTAATTGTGTGTTGTGTATTAATCTTTTAATAACACTTTTTAATGGTTTTATAACCCATAAACCGCCCAGAGTCATGGTGTAGGAGAGATAGGCGGTGGCATTAACATTTAGTAAGTAAATAAATAAAATAAAGATTAAATCAACTTGCTGATGAGGCTTGATGGTGCAGTGGTTAGAGTGCAGCATTGCAGGCTAATTCTGCCAACTGCCACGAATTCGATCCTGATCGGCTCAAGGTTGACTCAGCCTTCCATCCTTCTGAGGTCGGTAAAACGAGGAGCCAGATTGTTGGGGGGCAAGAGGCTGACTCTGCAAAGCCCTGAGAGAGGGCTGGAAAGCACTAATGGGTGGTACAGGTAGTCCTGGACTTACAGTTCATTTAGTGACCGTTTGAAGTTACAGCGGCACTGAAAAAAGTGACGTAGGACCGTTTTTCACACTTACGACCGTCACAGCATCCCCGTGGTGTCACGTGATCAAAATCTAGAGGCTTGGCAACTGACTCATACTTATGACGGTCGCAGTGTCCCGGGGTCATGTGATCTCCTTTTGCGGCCATCTTACAAGCAAAGTGAAGGGGGAAGGCACTTGACAACCGGGTTACTAACTTAACAAAGACGACGATTCACTTAACGACTGTGGCAAGAAAGGTCGTAAAATGGGGCAAAACTCACTTAACCAATGTTCCGCTTAGCAACCTAAACGTTGGGCTCGATTGCGGTCGTAAGTTGAGGATTCCCCCTGTATTCTGTTTAGTAGAAGAAAGCCACTGAAAGAGCTTTCAATAATCTAGCAACGGCAAGCGTCGTGTTTAATCTCTTTTCATGGGCTGACGCTATCCGAGACACGGACAGAATGCCAATTAAGGATGGAGCTCGACTTTGGGGGGGAGGGAACTCGGCCCCATCAGGGCCGGACAACCTCTGGATTTCTGGGATTGCCACCTTCTCCTCAAGGCCAGTTTGTTTTCGCAGGCATTTAATTTCTCCGGCGAACGCTGTTTTTTTTTCCTCTTTTAATTCCGTTTATATCTGGCGTTCTCTTTCCATTTGAGCCTCTAATTGGTTTTTAATGTGTCGTTTGATCGCGGGAAATTGGGTTTGGCGCGCACGGATGAGATTAAAAAGGGGGAACGAAAGGATGGCCGAGCAAACAAAACGCTAGATATCGCCGTTAAGGGGGAAATGGCTTGCTCTGTTTTACTTTTAAGAGCCTTCTGATTTAAAAAATGTTCAATCTGTGTTCAATTTGCCTACAGTTTGGAAACTCTTAAACTGGGTTTGCAAGCGTTGTGCGGTGTTGACCGAGGCCTAAACCTCCTTGGGAGAAGGAATCCTGCCAAATTTGCCTCCAGTTTTTAGAGCTGCAGGTAGTCCTCGACTTACGACCACAACTGAGCCCAAAATTTCCACTGTTAAGTGAGACAGTAGTTCAGTGAATTTCGCCCGATTTTACAACCTTTCTTTAAGCGAAGCACTGCAGTTCGTAAGTTAGAAACTTATGGTTGTTAAGTGAATCTGTCTTTCCCCGTTGACTTTGCTTGTCAGAAGGTCGCAAAAGGGGATCACACGACCGTCATAAATATGAGTCAGTTGCCAAGCATCTGAATTTCGATCAAAGGGGATGCTGCAATGTGAAAAATGGTTGTACATCGCTTTTTTCCAGTGCTGTTCTAACCAGTCACTAAACGAACCGTTGTTAAGTCAAGGAGTTGTAGCTGATCTCCAAGATCATCAGAGGAGATCCTGTCACTTAAGATTGAAAGCATCTGAAGAGCTTTGCGTGAGGGAGACATTTTCCACAGTGAAAGGTTTAGGTCTAGGCTGATGTTTCTTCTACCATGGCAACCTGAAGATGTGTGGACTTCAACTTCAACTCAAGTGTTGTACCTTATGATTCTTGATGAACGTATCCTTCCTTTTTATGTAGACTGAGAGCGTATTCACCAAGACAAATTCCTTGCGTGTCCAATCACACTTGGCCAATAAAGAATTCTATTCTATTCTATCTTCAAGTTGCCACAATCGAAGAAACACCAATCTAGAATGTGCCTGATGACAACTTACATCTTTGCCTGGGCCTTGCCGGAACAAAAATTGCACACGAAAATCACCCCCCTCAAAACAATTTTACCATCTCTTAATAAATATATTTGTATTGGGGAGAAGATATTAATCTATTGGAACTCCATCTGCACTTCAAGGATTACAGTGAACATAACCTGTCTGTCATTTCTATCATTATCTATCTATCTATCTATCTATCTATCTATCTATCTATCTATCTATCTAAATGTCTATTCATCCATCCATCCTAATATCTGTCTATCTAAATATCCAAATATCCATCCATCTTTCCATCCATCCATCCAAATATTTATCTAAATATCCAAATATCCAAATATCAATCCATCCATCTTTCCATCCATCTAAATATCCATCTATCTAAATATCTATCTAAATATCTAACTATCCATCCATCCATCCATCCATTTAAATATCCATCTATCTAAATATCTATCTAAATATATAAATATCTATCCATCCATTCATCCATCCATCCATCCATCCAAATATCTATCTAAATATCCATCCATCCATCCAAATATCTGTTTATCTATCTAAATATTCAAATATCCCTCCCTCCATCCACCTGTCATCTAAATGTCTGTCTGTCTGTCTACTTATATCTATGTATCTAAATATCTCTCTCCCTCCCTCTCTCTCTTTCTCTCTCTCTCTCTCTCTCTCTCTCTCTCTCTCTCTCATATCTAAATATCTAAAAAAATTTATATGGCCGCCCACTCCCTCTCAGTGTCTGAGTATTATTTTACAAAAATAAAAAATAAAAAACCCAACATACCCAGAATAAAAACAATCATCCCCTTCCTTTTACTTGAAAGCAGGTGAAGGGAGGAAGAAAGAAGGATGGATAAAAGGAACTAGAAGAGACCTTTGCTCGGTGACCTTGACAAAAAGCTCCAGAGAGAGAAAATTCAAAACAGCAACAACACATGTCTCTTCCTGCCTCTTCCCTGGTCTGCTGCTAGATCACTTGATCTATAAATCCCAAACAGGCCAAAGAAATGTAATTTCCACTCACAGTAGCAGGTTCCTTTGAGAGGGTTACCCTGGTATCGATTCTCGACTTCACACCTGGAGGAAAAAAGCATTAAAAGAATTGGCCTCTGGTCGTAATTCTTTCCTCTACATGAAACTTTTATTTCTCTACTTGATTTGTACATCCCAGGAACAATCTGGAATAGCAGTAGAGTTTTTTTGGAAGTAGATAAAAGCCAGGTAGATAAAAGTAGATAAAAGCCAAGGACTTCCTGATACAGGAAGTCCTTGGCTTACCCCCCAACATTTCCACTGCTAAGCAAGGCAGTCGTTAAGTGAGTTTTGCCCCGCTTTCTTGCCACAGATGTTACCCTGTTTCCCCCAAAATAAGACCTCCCCTGATAAGCCCAGTTGGGCTTTTGAGCGCATGGCAATAAGGCCAAACGCTTATTTCAGTGTTCAAAAAAAAGACAGCGCTGGCCAGCTGATTTTTGGGCCTTCCGGTCCACCGGGAGTCGGGAAACAAGCCATTTCCGGCCTCCGGGTGGGTGAGGAAGGCAGTTTTTGTCCTCCCCAGGCTCCAAGGAAGCCTCTGGAGCCTGGGGAGGGCGAAAAACAGGCCCACCGGGTCATTGCGTACCAAAAGCAGGGATTGAGCATGACCCCCGCTTTTGGCACGCGATGGCAAAAAGGTTAGCCATCACTGCTATAGAATGTTAGACAAGTGGCTAAAACCCTAACCGTTCCAGACAAATGGTTGTCCAGTCTCTTCTTAAAAGCCTCCAGTGTTGGAGCACCCACAACTTCTGGTGGCAAGCTGTCCCACTGGTTAATTGTTCTAACTGTCAGGAAATTCCTCCTTAGTTCTAGGTTGCTTCTCTCCTTGATTAGTGTCCATCCGTTGCTTCTCCTCCTGCCTTCTGGTGCTTTGGAGAATAAATGGACCCCCTCCTCTTCTTTGGTGCAGCCCCTCAAATATTGGAAGGCTGCTACCATGTCATCCCCTACTGCTTCTCTTCATTAGGTTAAACATGGTTAGTTCCCTTAGCAGCAGCAACGACTGCCCTATCTTGACAGTCCCAGCACATCCACCCTGTTCCCTTGCATTTTAGGAGGTGTCCTGTGGATATGAAAAAATGCAATTTCTTCTAAGTGTAGATGAAGCTATAAAGCGGATTAAATAACCCTCCATGACAGCCCTTCAAATATTGGAAGACTGCTATCATATCACTGCTGGTCCTTTTTATTATTATTATTATTATTAAACTTCGGTAGGAATATCCAATGCCTGGTCTGCTTTCCTTGTTTGAAAAGTTGAGAGCTGAGATGCCATACATTTATCCAGGTCTTTAGATCTTTCAGCTTGGCTATTTCCTCGCAGACATTTCATTAGCCAACGTAATGTCAAGACTACCAACGTCAAGAGCCTTGGTAGTACAGTGGTCTAAAGCACCTTGTTATTAACACCAGCTGCCTGCAATTATTGCAGGTTCGAATCTCACCAAGGCTCAAGGTTGACTCAGCCTTCCATCCTTTCTAAGGTAGGTAAAATGAGGACCCAGATTGTGGGGGCAATAAGCTGACTTTGTATGAATATATACAAAAGTATGAAGGCTATTGCTTAACACGTAAGCCACCCTGAGTCTCCGGAGAAGGGCAGCATATAAATCAAATTAAAAAAAATAAAATAAAAATAAGTAAGTAACAACATCAGTGCTAGAAGGGAGTGGAGTTTGCAGAGTGGAAAAGGAGAAGTGGGGAGGATAAAGGAGGAGGAGGACTCTGATGCTCTCTGAGCTTGGCTGTTTTCTTGCAGACATTTCATGACCCAACTAGGTAACACCATCAGTGCTGTCAGTGTTATTGATTACTGTACTGTTATTATAGCACTGATGATATAACCTAGTTGGGTCATGAAACGTCTGCAAAAAAAACCAACCAAGCTCAGAGAGCACCAAGGACCCTACAGTCCTCCTCCTCCTCCCATACCCTCCTCCCTTCTAAAACTGATGATGTAACCTAGCTGGGTCATGAAACGTCTGCAAAAATACCCAGCTAAGCTCGGAGAGCACCAAGGACCCTTCATTTCAACCCACAGCTACAAATGTTCCCCTTTATTGGCCTTTAGATCACCAAGGGCAGAAGGGCAACTGAGTTGGGGGCTACCCAAGTGTTTCCAAGCTGCCACTCACAGTTGGCATTCTTCTCCTTTGATCCCTTTGGTTGTGCAGAAACACTTCCCGGTGTTGGTGTTGCAGATGGAGGCGTGGCCGTTGCACTTGCAGGCTGGAAGAGAAAAAGGCATTTCCGACAAAATAAATGCAACTTTTTCGTAAAGAAGAAGTCAGTAAGTTTCACGCAAATCAGGCAGGCGGAGAGCTTTCCGGATTTTCTCCGGCAATGTGTAGGTAGTCCTCGACCCAAGACCACAATTGAGCCCCGACGTTTTTGTCGCTGAGCCAGACGGTAGCTAAGTGAGTTCTGCCCCATTTTACGACGTTTCCTGCCACAGCTGTTAAGCGAATCACCACAGTTGTTAAAGGGGAATCTGGCTTCCCCATTGACTTTGCTTGTCAGAAGGTCCCAAAAGAGGATCGCGTGATTCCCCGGGACGCTGCGACCCGTCATAAATGTGAGTCAGTTGCCAAGTGGCTGAATTTTGATCACGTGACCACAGGGACACTGCAACGGTCGTAAATGTGAACGGGAAAAGGCAACTGAGATATTAGAATATTAGAATGAACAGTTGGAAGGGACCTTGGAGGTCTTCTAGTCCAACCCCTGGCTTAGGCAGGAAACCCTAGGCCACTTCAGACAAATGGAAACCCTAGGCCACTTCAGACAAACGGTTGTCCAATCTCTTCTTAAAAACCTCCAGTGATGGAGCGCCCACAACTTCTGGTGGCAGGCTGTTCCACTGATTAATTGTTCTCACTGCCAGGAAATTTCTCCTTAATTCCAGGTTGCTTCTCTCCTCGGTTAGTTTCCACCCATTGCTTCTTCTCCTGACTTCAGGTGCTTTGGAGAAGAGCTTGACTAGCTTGAGAGGGTTCGGAGCATGTGCTGGGGAAAAGGCATCTTGTGGCTTCTGTCAATGGGTTCAACGCAAATTGCCGCACAATGTGTGGGTGGGGGAGGAGGGGGGGAGAGACAGACAGAAGGAGGGGGGGGGGCAGAGACAGAGGCAGAGACAGAGACAGAGAGTGTCAGCTTTGGAAGCCATATTAGGCCGGAAGCTTCCATCCTGCCACCTTCTCCTGTGTGGGAAAGTAGGAGAGGGGGATTTAGTAGAGGGGTTGTTAGTAGACATAATAGCATTCTTCCTATGGGTCAAGGTCAGGGCGATCCAGCATCTGGAGAAGGAGTAGTCTCGGAGTGAGGTCTCGAGATGGGATGGCGGTTGATTGGAGTATGTGATCGACTGAGGAGGGAGGGGATGATTTTGGGGTTTTTGACTTACTGAGGGAAAACCTGGACCTCTCAGATTCGGGTTTTCCCAGATGTGCCGGATTATCTATTCTAGTAAATAGAACTTTGGAAAATGCTTGCTTTAGAGTTTTTACTTGGAGTTGGGGGATTTTCTGGAACCCTGACACGGAGACAGAGAGACAGACAGAATCAGAGACAGAAGGAAAGAGAGGGGCAGTGAGAAAGAGAGAGAGGGGGGGGGGGAGGAGAGAGAGAGAGACAGAGAGAGACACAGAAACAGAGAGAGACAGACAGAGAGACAGAGAGGGAGGGAGAGAGGGAGGGAGGAAGAGAGGGAGACAGAAGGAGGGAGAGGCAGAGAGAGACAGAGACAGAGAGAGAGAGGGGGAGAGAGACAGGAGAGGGGGCAGAGAGAGAGACAGACAGAAGGAGAGAGGGGCAGAGAGAGAGAGAGAGAGACACAGAGACAGAGAGAGAGAGAGAGAGAGAGAGAGAGAGAGAGAGAGAGAGAGAGAAACGTTCCCTTCTTCTCAGAAGTCATGACTTTGATTTGCAAAAGTTGTCAGCCCTCAAGGCTGCAGAGATAAGCTTTTAAGTGCGTCACCAACACCTGCCAGAACAAAAATCTCAGAAAACAGGGGGGCACAGGCGCATTATATCAACACGGGCACCACCATCGCAGCCCCGAGGCTAATCCGAGCAAACGTTTTTTAAAGAAGCCGAGAACGCCCACCCAGCCGATCTCCATATTGTCGGTTCCGTTCCTGGGTGGATATTAATTTGTTGGTTTGTCTTTTTATTTGTTTATTTAGTAGTTTTGGAAGAAACATACCCCCCCCCCCCCAAACACACACTCCCGCCGAGCATCCTCTAATTTTACAAAAGTTGGAAGAAATCAGCTCGCAGGCAACGTGAAGGAACGAGGCATGATATCAATATTAAATAATTCGACACGGATTCGTCAGCATTTCTTCGAAGGAAAATTAGCGGAGACAGCGTTTCCCTCTGGGGAAAAACTTAAATGGTGGGGGGGGGGGGTAAGTCCTCGACTTGCGACCATGGCTGCGCCCCAAAATTTCTATCGTTAAGGCAGATGTCTGTTATCATGAGTTTGGCTCCGCCTGGCGACTTTCTTTGCCGCAGTTGTTAAGTGAATCACTACAGTTGTTAAATTAGGAACACGGTTGTTAAGTGAGTCTGGCTTTCCCCATGGACTTTGCTTGTCGGAAGGTCGCAAAAGGGGGATCATGTAGCCCCGGAGACACTGCGGTTGTCATAAATAGGAACCAGTTGCCAAGGGTCTGAATTTTGATTGCACGGCCATTGCGATGCAGAATGCTTGTTAGTGTGAAAAAACGATCCGAAGTCACGTTTTGTTCAGTGCCGTCGTAACTTTGAATGGTCACGAAATGAACTGCCGTAAGTCGAGGACTACCTGTATCCGGGGGACTACCTTGGTGTCGTCTGCGCTTGGTGGTTTTCTTGCAGACGTTTTATTACCGAACTAGGTAACGTCATCCATGCATTAACCTACTTGGGTCATGAAATGTCTGCAAGAAAACCACCAAGCTCAGAGACCACCAAGGACCCCACAATTTACCCCTGAGCTACAAATAGTTCTCTTCTAAAGGTAAGGACCACAGGGCATCTCAATTCAGAACCCGCCATTCTCTTTTTCCTAGCTATTCCTTGGTGGATTTGCTGGAAAGTTGAGAGGTCATGACGACGTTGCGAAGTCCACTTTGCGTTGAGCTTCCATCTTCTGACAGCGTTCTGCCCCAGCTACGGACTCCAAAGAACGCAGCACACACAAACGCTATACAAAGCTTATTTTACTCAAATAACTCAGTCTTTATCAACCAAAGGCTGTTAATAAAACTGTCTTAACAGCCTACCAGGATTCTAAGATAAGGCAATCACAGTCTTACTACAGTTGGCAGAAAGCCCAGAAGCGATTTCGCAGAGAATCCAGACGTGAAAGAGAATGAACTGAAGTTGTTCTCTACAGCTTGTTGCAAGTGACGTTCTTTCTTAAATAGACTAAGGGAGTGGCCAATTAGCCCCAAGCCTTACTCTCGAGGAGACCTCCTCCTGAGGAGCTACTCCTGCTTTTTGGCAGCTCTGCGCGCTTGTGCATCGAGAAGAGGCTCCTCCTCTTCTTCCTCTTCACTTACGGGAGCTTCTGGAGGTTCTGAAGGCCCTGGCTGAATCCCCGCCTCGGGCACCACATCTTCTCCAGCCTCCTCACTGTCCGACTCGAGTGCCAGCTGCACAGGCTGCTGGCGCAGCACCACACCAGCCTCCTTGTTGTCGGAATCAGCTACAATCTGCACAGGCCGCTGATGGGCCACAACAGACAGATGGTTTCACGTTATCCTACTTTAGCTCCGAACTAATTCACCTCTAAAACAGTGTTGGTATTCAGCTGGTTCGGGCAAACTGGTAGCGGCGGCTGTGGGAGGCTCCGCCCACCCGCCCAGACGTCATCACGTCCCGTTTTTGCCGCTCTCCGCATACGCAAAAGGCTCTCACGCGCTCACATTTGCAAATCGGTAGCGAAGGTAAGTGAATACCACCCCTGCTCTAAAGGTAAGAATCTGTAGAGATTTTCCGTCATCCAGGTCATGGTTGTCCCAAAGGTGCTTTTTTCAGGAGGCAACTGGACTTTCTGGTTTTTTTTCCTTTTGAAGAGGTTTTGCTTCTCATCCCAGAAGCTTCTTCAGCTCAGACAGGATACCGGGTAAGGTTTTCCTGTTAGTCATGTCTGACTTTAAGGCATGGTGCTCATCTTGTTTCTCTCCCGAGGGAGCCAACATTATCCAAAGACAATTTCCGTGGTCACCTGGCCAACGTGACTCTACGCCAAGGCACACAGAACCACTGCGACCTTCCCACCGAAGTGGTACCTATTTATCTACTCGCATTTGCCTGCTTTTGAACAGCTAGGGGGGCAGGAGCAGAGGAAGCCAGGACGGGAGCTCACCCCGTCTTGTGGTGCTCGGGTCTCGAACCCAGGCTGTCGGCTCTCCAGCTGAGAAGATCTTTAACCAACTGAGCCATCTGGACTAAAACTTGTCCTTCTCAAGAGTAAAAGGACTGAGTCAGTTTGCTGGTTTTAGGAACTGGGGGTCTGCTGGTTTTTTTAGGGACTGGCACGACAGAGATGTTGTGGTTTTTTTTCAAAACGGGGTCACTGCAGTTTGTCTTTTGGGGTTATAAACCACCACAGCAACAATTTTGCTTGTTTCTTTTTTTTTTTTTCCTCCCCTCTCCAGTTAATGACTGTGAGTAAGCTATTTTAAGAGGGTTTTCTGCCTGAGAAGCAAAACGGTGGCCCTGCAGGACTGGGATTCTTAACAAGGTATGCCGTGCGAACCTCTCCTCTCCCCGAGACGTCGCTATCAATTTAATCAGGGAAGGAAAGCATGCATTCTTCCTTAATTAAATTATGCATAGGCAGACAATAGCTGGCCCATCTTTTTCAGAGCGAGCGAAGGACTCTCGGAGACAGGCAAACAATGGTTAGGCACCAAAAATAACGGGTTGACAAGCAGCCAGTTTTCGGTCCCTGGTGGAACCGTGCCCTCCCTCCGAGCCTCTTCACCGGCGGAGCGAAAATCAAGGGCACATAAATAAGCAATGCCGTGGGCGTAAAATTAGACACATTTCCTCCATCCACCTAATTTCATCGAGAATTTCTTGGCCCGGCATCTTAAATTATTGAGTAGGGAACACCGGCGCCCCTTGATTACAGCTGCCTGCAAAGAGCATCACGACGGCCAGGTGGGGAAAGGCGCAATTGTTCGGCGCTGGTCTGCAATCAAGAGGAGAGGAAGGACGGGACTTACGCTGGCAGGTCCCTCCGTTCGTGGGGTCTCCATAGTAACCGGAGATGCACGTCTCGCAGTGTTTGCCCGTGGTCAGGTTCTCACATCGCTCGCAAACGCTCTCGTTGATACATTTGCTGTGCCCGTTACACTGGCAGGCTGGGGACAAAAAAAAAAAGAGAGAAGAAGGTGGTTTGTGTCGGTATCTCTCACAGCCACCCAAGTGTCGACTTCTGGAGGCTGCCCCAGTGCTCAGCTTTCTTTCTTTTTTTTTTATTAAAAAGTTTTATAAACAACATTTCCAAACATTTTCTCCCGCCCCACCCCCAATGCCCCCCTTCCAACCCCCCTCCCTCTTCATATTTTTAATAAACATCTTTACATCATTTTTACTTTCCCTTTTTTCAGTTTTTTTCGGGGCAACTCTTTTACCCCTTCCTTTTCCAACCTTTCTCCCACTACTCCCCCTCCCTTCCTTCCTTCCTTCCTGCTTTCCTCCTCCTCACTTTTCCTACTTCCTGTTCTCCACCCCACTCCTCTCCTCTTCCCGCCTCCTAACCCTCCTGCACTCCTCTTTGCCCTCCCTTTTCCTCCTCTCCTTTTCCTTTCCTACTCTCCTTTCCACCCTCTCTAGTCCTTCCCCTCTCTCCAGTTGTTTCCCTTTTCAACACGATCTAAAGTGGTATTCGAGCAGCCCCGATTTCCCAATTATGTTTACATTTATATAACATCTTTTCCCCCACCCATCCAACCCCCTCCTCCCCACCCTAGACCTCCCAAAGCAGAAACAGGGTATTGCAATAACAAACATATACTAAAATATGCTAACATACTGTAAAATTCAAAATTTCCCATAGATCCTTTAACTCCCCTTATTAAAATTCATCAACCTCCCTAAAAATATTACAAACATTAAAGAAAAAACAAAAACCTAAACAAATATCCTTCCCAAATTCTCCAGCACATTCTTTTTCAACATCTGTAATAAAACCATAATTATTATCCGTCCTTTTAACTTATTAAAATTATACATTTTTAAAAAGACAAAACCCTAAACTTTTTATCTCGTAAAACTTTTAAGATCCTCAATAAAACTTCTAGAATCATTTCTACTAATATAGTGCTTGGCTTTCTTGACAAGCAAGAACGGGGGGCCCCCGAAAAGGAGAGCTGTCCCCCGGTTCTGATGAGGCGGGCTCTGCTTTCTAGACTCCAGCTAGGATGAAAGGAATGTCCTACAGCGGTGATGTCCAACCTTGGCAACTTTAAAGATCGGTGGACTCCATCTCCCAGAGTTCCACGGCCAGCCAACTTCTGGAAATTGGGAAAAGGGACGTGATGGTTTATGCGATGACTGAACTCAGGGGTTGATTCTATTCCAATCAGGCCTTGGCTGAAGTAGCCTGATGCTGTGGCCGCATATGGCTTTCCGGGTGTGGGACTCTGAATGGGGGGAGTACGTAGCGCTCTCTGAGCATGCAGACATTTCATGACCCAACTAGGTAACGCCATCAGGGCTAGAAAGGGAGCGGGGTTTGTCTCTGTTAATATACAAGTGGCTTCTTTTGCCAATGTTGGAGAGGGAACGGGTTTTGTCTTCGCTGGTTCCTTGATTAAGGGACTCCTTCATTGGGGAACTACCTATTTGGGGAACTTTAGCTGTGGAGTGCTTGGTGCTGTCTTGAGGTGGCTTTGCTTGCAGATGTTTTCATTACCCAACTGCGTGAGATCATCCTTGCTGTGATAACGATGCATTAATCAGTCAGATCACTAGCGTGGAGGATGTTACGTAGTTGGGTAGCTAAATGTCTGCACGCAAATAACTAAGATCAGAGAGCACCAAGGGCCCACACACAGGGGTGAAATTCAGCCGGTTCCTACCGGATCGCACGATACGGTAGTGTTGTGGTCTGCCAGCAACCTGTGGAGCTGGCAGAGGAGTCAGACAGCGATGAGGCTGAGGAAGAACATGGGCCAGTCCTGGAGGCTGGGGAAGGCCCAGATGAGGGCTCTGCGTTGGAGGCAGAGAGGAGGCCAAGGCCATCCGGGAGCGATGTGCGGACTCCGGAGCCTCCAGAGGCTGACAGCAGAGAGGCAGAGGAACAGGAGGAGCCTCTTCCTAGTGCATGCATGAGAAGAGCTGCCAGGAGGCAAGAGCAGTTAAAGCAAAGAGGACGACTCAGGAGTAAGGCCAGGAGATGATTGGCCCCTCCCATAAGGCTGAAAAGAGCAGCAACAAGCCGTTGGGTTCTTTGCAGAAAAGCAACATTGATTCCAATGCTTGTTGTCAGCGTCTCTTGAACTTTGTGGGGTTTTTGCCAAGAAAAGCCTTTGGCAGGTTGCCAAAGACATCAAAGGTTGGTGATAAGGCCGACGGACCGGTTATGAAGAATTTTGTTTTGGACTAAGCTGAGAATGAATGAATTCTCAGCTGTTTTAATCAAATAAGTTTGTTGAGGACTGAATTGTGTTTGGTAATCACTACGTGGGCCTCGGTCACAACAGGTAGGGCCAACTGCGCAAAGCCCCACCAGCCTGTGCGGACGTCAGGACGTCCCTTTTTCCCGACGATTTTCAGCCTCTGCGCATGTGCAGAAGGCTTTGCACATGCGCAAACAACGGCGCACGCACATTTGCGAACCGGTAGAGATGGTAAGTTAATTTCACTCCTGGCCCTGCAGTCTTTTTCCTTGTCCTCCTCCTCCCTCCCTCTCCCCCTCCCCATTCCCTACTACCACTGATGATGTTCCCTAGCTGGGTCATGAAATGTCTGCAATAAAACAACCAAGCTCAGAGAGCACCAAGGGCCCCACAGTTTTTTTCCTCCTCCTCCTCCTCCCATCCTCCTCCTCCTCCTCTGGCTCTTATCCACAAACCGTAGCACTGATGATGTTACCTAGCTGGGTAACAAAACATCGGCAAGCAAACAAGTAAGCTCAGCTATCACCAAGGTCTCCACAGTTCAACCCTGAGCTCCAGAGATTCTCTTCTCTTGGTGCTCCGGATTGGGCCTGGATCCCTGCTTGGCCGCCTCGAAAGAGCCCTTTTCAGTACCTGGACACTGGATAAAGGACCAGTTGTATTTGTTCTCCGTCAGGCACAGGCTGGCATCCAGGACGGGGTCCGGGTAGGGTTTTCCCGTTGAGGGCAGGGAGATCGTTGGCATCTTCATCGGAGCCCTCGAAGAGCCTTCCATGCATCGGCCCTTCCCGGTGTTACTGGGATCCGTGCACCAGCCGCACCCCGGTTGCTCCAGGCAGTGGCTGCAGGTGAAGTAGCCGGAACAGTTTTCAGCTACGGGGAGAAAGCAAAGGAAACGCTCAGCGACGGGAAAGCTTCGGACATACAGGTACTCCTCAACTTACGACAGCAATTGAGCCCAACGTTTCTGTTGTTACACGAGACAGTTGTTAAGTGAGTTTTGCCCCGTTGTACGACCTTTCTTGCCACAGTTGTTAAGTGAATCACTGCGGTTGACAAATTAGTAACCCAGTTGTTAAGTGAATCTGACTCCCCCGTTGACTTCGCTTGTCAAAACATCTTCAAGAAAACCCCCAAGCTCAGAGAGCACCAAGGACCCATAGTCCTTGTCCTTCTCCTCCTCCTCCTCCTCCTCCTCCTCCCTGCAAACCCTATACCCTTGTAGCATTGATGATGTTACCTAGTTAGGTGATGAAATGTCTGCAAGAAAACCCCCCCAAGCTCAGAGAACACCAAGGACCCCACAGTCCTCCTCCTGCCCTCCCCTCCTCCTCTTCTATTTCTTCTCTGCAAACCCCACATTCTTCGAACATGGATGATATTACCTAGTTGGGTCATGAAACGTCTGCAAGAAAACCACCCAGCTTAGAGAGCACTGAGGCGCCCTGTGCCCTTCCCTGGATGCCCCCCACCCGCCCTTCTGACCCCAGCAAGGAAGAGAGACGGCTCACGTGGACAGCTGCTGACGGTGTGCCATTCCATGCACTGGCCGTAAGGGAAGGAGGCCACGTACGCGTTGGAGTCCACGCACTGCTTCTTGTTGCTGCACCACATGCACTCGGAGTTGCTGCTGGTGCATTCGCTGCACGCCGTCCTCAGGCCGCAAGGGGTGCGGCACTGCTTGGCACTGTGATTGGCTGCATGGGGGGAGGGGGAGGAGAAAGACACCAGATGCGGCACGGGGTGAATGCAAGCGCCTTCTCCCAAACATCCGCAGCAGTCAGGCGCAAATCAGATGGAAACCTAGAAACCTTTTTCTGGTGGCAGAAATAGACCTGGCGGCCCATCGAGTCTCCTTTTTGAGTTACTCGAAATATTTAGTTCAGGGAAATCAAGGTAGTTCTCAATCTAGTATTAGCCAAGTAATGCAGCTGTAACGAAGACCAAGGACAGAGAACATAGAAATTAGAATAATAGGGTTGGAAGGGACCTTTGGAGGTCTTCTAGTCCAACCCCCTGCTCGGGAAGGAAACCCTATACCCATGATGGCAAACCTAAGGCACCTCTCTGTGGGCACACATGTCGTCGCCAGCTGCTCTTCTGGTTTTCAGCGCACATATGCGCGCTGGCCAGCTGGTCTTCACGAGTGCCAAAGTGCTGGAAAACGACCCAAAATACGCCCCCAAAACAGGCCATTTTTCAGGCTGTTTTTTTGGGCCCTTTTCAGGCCTTTTTTGGGCCGGTTTTCAGCCATTTTTCAGGCCGAAAAACAGCCTGAAAATGGGCTGAAAAACGGCCAAAAAAACAGGCATGCGCACGCCAGCCAGCTGGTCTTTGGGTTTTCGGCAGTCCGGCGCGCACGCATGCATGTGTATTCTGGTTTGGGCACTCGGTGCTGAAAAGGTTCGCCATCAGTGCCCTCTACCATTTCAGACAAATGGCTATCCAGCCTCTTCTTAAAAGCCTCCAGTGATGAAGCGCCCAGAATTTCTGGTGGCAAGCTGTTCCGCTGATTAATTGTCCTCACCGTTAGGAAGTTTCTCCTGTAATTCCAGGTTGTTTCTCTCCTTGATTAGTTTCCACCCACTGCTTCTTGTCCTGCCTTCAGGGGCTTTGGAGAATAGTTTGACAGCCCCCACCCCCTGCCAACTCCTCTCTGGGGCAGCCCCTCAAATACTGGAAGACTCCTCTCATGTCTCCCCTAGTCCTTCTTTTCTCTAGACCAGCCATCTCCAATTCCTGCAACCGCCCTTTGTATGTTTTTTTCTCCTTGACCCTGGGTATGTAGTTCTACACCAGTGGTGGGTTTCGAAATTTTTTACTATCGGATCTGTGGGCGTGGCTTGGTGGGCGTGGCAGGGGAAGGATACTGTAAAATCTCCATTCCCTCCACACTCCAAGGGAAGGTTACTGCAAAATCCTCATTTCCTCCCCATCAGCTGGGACTAGGGAGGCGGAGAATAGATGGGGGCGGGGCCAGTCAGACTTTTCACTACCGGTTCTCCGAACTACTCAAAATTTCCGCTACCGGTTCTCCCGAACTGGTAGGAACCTGATGAAACCCGCCTCTGTTCTACACCCAGCACAAAAGCTTGGTCCAGATGGGCCATTGACAACATGAATGAAATTGAACAATGCTTTACCTGGCCTTTCGCAGACGCTGCCGTTGACCAGGTTGATACAGGTGGCGGCCTTCAGGCCTTGGTTGCTGGGCTCCGCTAAATAGCTGCAGAAGCCGATGTCGCTGGGTTCCCCCGGAAGCCACCGGAGCATGGTGTTGGTAAAGGGGGACATGTCTTCCCAGCACCAGTACGAGACATTGATCTTCCGCAGTCCCACCCAGGGTGTCAAAGCTTTGGGCTGGGGGTGAGGGGAGGGAGGGAGGGAGGGAGGGAGGGAGAAAAAGAGAGGGAGAGACAAAGAGAGATCAACTAGCTGAACCGTCACTGCAGGGGATCTAGGAGCCTGAGTGGCATAGCAGGCTAATGCCTCCTATTAAGGCAGCATTTAACATCCAGCTGCCTGCAATTACTGTGAGTTCAAATCCCACCAGGCTCAAGGTTGACTCAGCCTTCCATCCTTTCTAAGGTAGGTAAAATGAGGACCCAATTTGTGGGGGCAATAAGCTGACTTTGTATAAATATACAAAAAGTATGAAGGCTATTGCTTAACGCATTGTAAGCCGCCCTGAGTCTCTGGAGAAGGGCGGCATATAAATATAAATAAAATAAAAATAAAATAAAAATGGAGATTCTCAGCCATCCAGGTCACGGTTGCCCCAAAGGTGCTTTTCCCAAGAGGCAACTGGACTTCCTTGCTTTTCTTTGAAGACTTTTCGCTTCTCATCCAAGAAGCTTCTTCAGCTCTGACCGGATGGTGTATGTTAGGAAATGGTTATTTGTCTAACTAGTTGGTCGGGCAATATATAAACCAACAATGTATGTTTGCAGTCAGAAAGATATTATATTGCTTTAAGACTGTATTGCATCATCCTGTATCCTGATTGGCTAAGCTCTGTAGCCAATGTACTTAAGGGAAGTCAGGATCATGGCTTGTGTGGATACTACACCATTTTGCCTGCTTATTTGCTGTAACGCTCTACCTGATCACTGTTTGATCATAGCTACATGTTGCTTTCTACTATTTATTGAATGTTTTTGATATTGAACTTGTTCCTGTTTTGAAACTCAAGAAGAACTTTTTTATTGTGTATGACTACAACTGGTAAGAAGACTTTGTACTTGAAATATCCCTGGATTGATCTTTTAACTCTCGTCTTATCTGTGCATGACTTGGATTGTTTTTGGACTTCGCTTTACTTTTTCTAAAAGTAAAAGACTACAGCAACTCAGTGTGTTTGTATGTTGACTGTCATTGTTCACAACCACTCCCAGTCGCTTTTCATGCATTTATTCAAAGGGTACTCTGCTCAATAACCCACAACATCGGTTATGAGCCAAGAATATCCTTAACAGTGGGGGAAGGAAGGATTGATATTCCTTGCAGACAGCTGGTCATTTACATCCTTTTGAAGAGAGTCCTTGAGGCCACTTGTGAGTGTTTCTGTGTCCTCAGGGTCACCTGAGTGATGAAAATGGGTCTGGAGCCTTCTTGGACCTGCTGAAAGGACCGTGTCGTAGAGTGGAGGTAGATGATGCTGTACCCTTCTCCCTCTATTGAGAGAGGGTTGTTCAATTTTGACGTGGATGGCCTCTTGGACCTCCTCTTTCAAACCAGAGGTCCTCTCTGTCCAAAGCAGATGGACTGCTGACTCTCGTCCTCATGGGTTTGTTTTCCTATGTTGTGCCATGCGCATGTGAAGTGATTGTTTTGTTTCTCCATCAATTTCTCCTGTCTAAAGCACAGTCCTTTCAGCAGTTCCAAGGACACAGATAAACCTCCAAGTGGCCTCAATGACTCTCTAATGCAGGGTTGGGCAATTGTGGCCCTTTTACAACTTGTGGACTTCAACTCCCAGAATTCCTGAGACAGCCAAGCTGGCTCAGGAATTCTGGGAGTTGAAGTCCACAGGTCATAAAGGGGCCATATTTGCCCACCCATGCTCTAAAAGAATGCAAATACCAATTGTCTGCCTTATAAAACCTTCCATTTCCCACCATCCAGTCAGAGCTGATGAGCTCAAATTTGAACTGTGGGGTCCTTGGTGGTCTCTGAGCTTGGTGGTTTTCTTGCAGACATTTCATTACCAAACTAGGCAACATCAACGTTTTTTAAAAGGAGTGGGGTTTGCGAGGAGGAGGAGGAAGGTGGGGTCCAAGTACCGTAGCTAACATCATCAGTGCCATCTCCCTCCTTTCTAGCACTGATGATGTTGCCTAGTTGGGTCATGAAACGTCTGCAAGAAAACAACCAAGCTCAGAGAGCATCAAGGATCCCACAAAGTTACTTGGGCTCTAAGTGCTAATTCAGAGATGTGTTGTATTTCCATCAGGTCCCACCCACCCAATGGGTATTCCTGAACCCCCAGGTGAAACGTGAGAAGGGGCACAGATCACTCACCGAGGACTGGGTCTTCTGCAGCTCCTTCAGAAGGAATTCCACCTTCTTCTGTGTAGTGAGGGAGGCCAGAGCTGCATTATGGCTCCTGCAAGCCAACTTGGCGTTGTCATAGCTATCTTTAGTGTTGGTGATTCTCAGGCAAGAATTGCCCACCAGGTGCCACGTTGCCCCACAGATGTTCTCTGCAAAATAATCATATATAAAATATATCTATAAAATAATCACCCACACATTCCTTTCTTCCTTCCCTGGGTGAACGGATAGGAAAGGGACAATTAGCAAACCACAAATGCAATGTTTGATGGCTAGACCAGCATTTCTCAACCTCAGATGCCTGGACTTCAAGAGTGGTGTGGTGGCCTAGAGGTCGCCTCACAATCGGGAGGCTGCGAGTTCAATCCTAGGTAGAGGCAGATATTTCTCTCTCTCTCTGGGCACAATGAGAATGTATCTGCTGAAAAAAACTCCACATTGGCGACAGGAAGAGCATCTGGCGATTAAAACGCTCTGCTAGCTCCAGTCAGTTGCCCAGACTCCACCCCGCAAGGGATTGTGGGGGTCGTTAAAAGAAGATGATGAGATGCGTGGACTTCAACTGGCTAGGGAATTCTGGGAGTTGAAGTCCACACATCTTAAATTTGTCCATCTTTTTGTTATCATTACTAATGTATTTACAGGTAGTCTTCAACTTACAACAGTTCATTTAGTGACTGCTCAAAATTACAACGGCACTGGAAAAAGTGACTTATGTCCATTTTTCACACCGTTGCAGCATCTCCGGGATCATGTGATGAAAATTTGGCCACTCGGCAACCGACTCATATTTATGACCGTTGCTGTGTCCCAAGCTCATGGGATTCCCTTTTGTGACCTTCTGACAGGCAAAGGGGAAGCCTGATTCACTTAACAACCGTGTTCCTATCTATCTCTATCTATCTCTCTATCTCTCTATCTCTCTATCTCTCTATCTCTCTATCTCTCTATCTATCTCTCTATCTCTCTATCTCTCTATCTATCTCTCTATCTCTCTATCTATCTATCTATCTATCGGTTCGATTTATATGCCACCCTTCTCCGGAGACTCAGGGCGGCTTACAGTGCGCTAAGCAATAGCCTTCATACTTTTGTATATTTTATACAAAGTCAGCTTATTGCCCCCACAATCTGGGTCCTCAATTTACCTACCTTAGAAAGGATGGAAGGCTGAGTCAACCTTGAGCCTGGTGGGATTTGAACTTACAGTAATTGCAGACAGCTGGATGTTAAATGCTGCCTTGGTAGGAGGCATTAGCCTGCTACGCCACTCAGGCGTTAAGCAATAGCCTTCATACTTTTGTATATACCTGCTTAGTAGGGCTTTCGGGCCCCCCTAAGCGGTGTTCTTTTTTATACAAAGTCAGCTTATTGCCCCCACAATCCGGGTCCTCATTTTACCCACCTCGGAAGGATGGAAGGCTGAGTCAACCTTGAGCCTGGGGAGATTCGAACTTGCAGTAATTGCAGGCAGCTGGTGCTACTTAACAAAACTTTAATCTGCTGCGCCACCAAGGCTCTTTAACTTGCGGTTGTCAAGTTCCTAACTTGACAACTGCACTGATTCACTTAACAACTGGGGCAGAATGAGGCAAAGTTCACTTAACAAATGTTTCACTCAGCAGCAAAAAAAAATGTTGGGCTCAATGGTGGTCGTAAGTCGAGGACTGCCTGTATCTTTGTTTCCTTTTTTTCATTGTTTCTTTCATTGATCCATTATGTTACTTGTTTGGTTGGTTCACACTCTCGTTTCTTCCTTTTTATCGTTGTAAGCAGCCTAGAGAAGCCTCCCGGGCGCGAATGAATTTAACCAATGGCACATGAATAAATAAAAGAAAGCTGAATTTAAAAAAAGCTTCGTTGACTTTGCAAAAATAAAAGAGAGGACAGATTGTGAAGGGGAAAAGAAGGCCGCCAACTTTTTATGTGGGGCTGAAAAGATTCTCAGTGAAATTGGGAAGGGTGTGTGTGTTCAAACGGCTCTGCCCCTGAGAGGGAATCTGCCCACAACCCAAGATGGTCCTCAACTTACGACGGTTCTTTTAGTGACCGTTCGAAGTTACAACAGCACCAAAATAGCAACCGATGACTTGTTTTTCACACTTGTGACATCCCTGTGGTCACGTGATGAAAATTCAGACGCTGGGCAACAGACTCCTATTTACGACGGTCGCAGTATTCCGGAGGTCACGTGATCCCCTTTTACGACTGTCTAACAAGCCAACTCCATGGGGAAGCCGGATTCACTTAATAACCGTGTTCCTAACTTACCAACCCGCGGTGATTCGCTTAGCAACTATGCCGAGAAAGGTCGTACAAGGGAGCCGAATGTGCTTAATCACTGTCTTGCTTAGTGCCGGAAATGTTGGTCATAAGTTGAGGATCTACCTGTAAACAGACCATCCAAATCTTCTCAGAGGAGACGAGTTTTTCTCTCCTGGGGGAAGATTCTAGAAAGCATCCACTGGATGCTTTCAAGAAGAGACTGGAGTGCCCCCTGTCAGATATGATGTAGTAGGGTCTGCTTGGACTGGGGGGTTGGACTAAATGACCTACAAGGTCCCTTCCGACTCTGTTAATCTGTACCAGAAGGGAAAAAAACTACACCAGGGGGGATGGATGGACGGATGTTAAACGCAAACCTACCAGGCAAAGCGATGCATTCCTGATTCCGGGCTTCCCATTGGCAGTTCTGATCCAGGCTGCAGCTCTTGCAACTGGTTTTTTTGTTGCAGTAAAAGGCAGGGTTGTCCTTGGGGCAGCTTTCGAAGGCGGTAATGGGGGTCTGGAAGAAAAAAAAAGAAAAAATTAAAGTTTTCTTTTAGTCAACTGTTCTGCAGCCAGGAGTGATTAATTCGGCCTGGACGCTGAAGAACCTCTAGGTCAGGGGTCTCCAACCTTGGCGACTTCAAGACTTGTGGACTTCAACTCCCAGAGTTCCAAGGTTGCTGGCTGAGGAACTCCCTTTCCTTTCCTTCCTCTCCTTTTCTCCCCCTCCCTCCCTCACTTTCTTCCTTTCTCCCTCTTTCCTTCTTCCCTCCCTCTTTTCCTTCCTTTCACTCTCCCTCCCTCTTTACCTTCCCTCCTTCCCTTCCCTTTCTCCCTCCCTCTTTTCCTCCCTCCCTCCTTCCCTCCCTTCCTTCCTGTCTCCCTCCCTCTTTTCCTTTCTTCCTCTCTTCCTTTCTCTCCTCCCTCCCTCCCACCATCCCAAGGAGATTCAGCTCACCTAGAACTTCAAATCAGGGTCAATTATTTATTTTATTTATTTATTTATTTATTTCCAATTTATATACCGCCCTTCTCCCTGAGGACTCAGGGCGGTGTACAGCCAGACATAAAAAACATAAAATATAAATATTAAGACATTTAAAATATATATAATTTGGCTACAAAATTTAAAACTCACAGACCAATTAAAATATTAAAAATATTTAAAATTATCAGCAAGGCAATTGCAAGAAAACCCGCGGAGGGGGTTACCTGGTCTTCCGAACAATTGCTGTTCTTGGACAGGCACTGGTCAGTGCACCAGTGACACCAGTTGGTGTTGGCCGTGCAGCTGTAGCAGTCTGTAATCTGGTCGCATTTTTCATGGTCCACAGCTAGGCAGAGAGAAGAGGCCGCACAGTCAAACCCGCCTGTGGTTAATCTCCACCCTCCAGTGACCGACTGACCAAATGGGTTAACTTCTCTACCTCCAAGGATGCCACAAGTAGCAGATGGGCTGCTCAGGGGCCACTTTCACTGCCACTGTTCTGCCCCAGCTACGGACCCCAAAGAACGCAGCACACACAAAGTTTGTACAAAACTTAATTTACTAAAATAACTCAATCTTTTTCAAAACAAAGGTTGTTAATAAACTTTCTTAACAGCCTACAAGAAACCAAAGATAAAGTAATCACAATCTTGCAAAGGTTGGCAGAAAGCCCAGAAGCAATTTGCAGAGAATCCAGACGCGAAGGAGAGTGAACTAAGGTTGTTCCCTTCAAATTGCTTCAGTCGGTGTTCCTTCTTAAATAGGCTATGGGAGTGGCCAATTAGCCCCAAGCCTTGCTCTCAAGGAGACCTCCTCCTGAGGAGCCACTCCTGCCTTTTAACAGCTCTGCGCGCCCATGCATTGAGAAGAGGCTCCTCCTCTTCTTCCTCTTCACTTAAGGAAGCATCTGGAGGTTCTGAAGGCCCTGGCTGAATCCCCGCCTCTGGCACCACATCTTCTCCAGCCTCCTCATTGTCCAATTCGAGTGCCAGCTGCACAGGCTGCTGGCGCAGCACCACACCAGCCTCCTCACTGTCAGAATCAGCTACAATCCGCACAGGCAACTGACGGGCCACAACAGCCATTCCAACTGAACCAGCCGCCTCAAATTCGTTCACGTATCAGGATTATTTCCTGGCAAAAAATATCACTCTGACTCTGGATTGGTCTATTTATGGAGACTGGGTTCTCCATCTCTGGAAGCTTGGAATAACAGAATGATAAAGAGTTGGAAGGGACCGTGGAGGCCTTCTAGTCCAACCTCTGATCAAGGAGACCTGATGAACGGGGTGAAACCCCAGAACAGCCTTGATATGCAGGGAGTTCTCAATTTACAACCAGAATTGAGTTCAAAATTTCCGTTGCTAAGCCGGACAAGTTGTTAAAGAGAGTTTGGTCCAATTTTTACCACTTTTCTTGCCACGGTTGTTAAGTGAATCACTGTGGCTGTTAAGTTGGTAACACGGTTGTTCAGTGAATCAGGACTGGGCTTGTGCCAAAAGAGGCCCACCTTACCCTGGGACCCTGCCACCATCATCGTTATGAACCAGTCACCAAGTGTCGGAATTTTGATGACGTGACCATAGATAGGGATGCTGCAATGGTCATAAGTGTGAAACTCAGTCACAAAATGAACCCTTTTTTCAGGGCCTTTGTACCTTCCAACGGTCACTGAACGAATGGTTGTAAATCGAGGACTGCCTGCATAACCACTATCCAACTGACAAAGGACAAAAGTTTTAGCAGCAGTGGACAAATGAAACAGCATCAGACCTGGAAGGTCCAAAAATCAATTCAAATTCTTTTTTTTTTTAATTTTAATTTGATTTATATGCCGCCCTTCTCCGGAGACTCAGGACGGCTTACAATGCGTTAAGCAGTAGCCTTCATACTTTTGTATATTTATACAAAGTCAGCTTATTGCCCCCACAAACTGGGTCCTCATTTTACCCACCTTAGAAAGGATGGAAGGCTGAGTCAACTTTGAGCCTGGTGAGATTAGAACTCGCAGTAATTGCAGGCAGCTGGATGTTAAATGCTGTCTTAGTAGGAGGCATTAGCCTGCTACGCCACTCAGGCTCCTTTTCAAATTCAAATTCAAATTCAAATTCAAATACAATTTCAAATCTAGATCTAAATCTAAATCTAATTCTAATTCTAATTCTAAATCTAATTCTAAATTTAAATCTAATTCTAATTCTAATTCTAATTCTAAATCTAAATCTAATTCTAAATCTAAATCTAATTCTAAATCTAAATCTAATTCTAATTCTAAATCTAATTCTAAATCTAATTCTAAATCTAATTCTAATTCTAATTCTAAATCTAA
>WNWU01000061.1:5971553-5976823 GCA_012654045.1 Ptyas mucosa | reverse complement strand
AACTCCCCGTCTCCTGGCCCAAAGGCACCCAGCCAGCTTTCATGCCTAAAGTGAGACTAGAAGAATTCATGGATTCCCTCTTTCTAGCCAGGTGCAACTCTGCAGATCTCAGGTGAAGGAAAGCTATTGAGACCAATACTTTCAAAAGGCATTTAATTTCCTAAAGAATCGGATTCGGAAGGCACTTGAGGGCCGCACACCCAGGGGCCCTTGGCTCTCGAAAGCTCACCCGCCTGTAAAATGGGTAGCTTACGACAGGGGTGTCAAACACAAAGCCCACAGGACGGATCCAGCCCACAATGTGGCCGGATCCAGTCCATGGGGCCAGCCTAGGTAATATAAGGGGCCGGCCACATGGCTTTGGCCTGGTCTACCCAATGCAAAGAGGAAATATTAGGCCAGGATGGTTTCGGCCCCGTCTACCCAGTGTGAAGAGGAAACATGCCAGCAATTTGGGGAGTGGCATCAAGCTGGCCACACCCATCCAGTCGGCTACGTGTCCGTGTCCCGTTCCTCCCCCCCAGGTCAACCACAGCCCTGATGTTGCCCTCAATGAAACTGAGTTTGACATCCCTGGCTTACGAATATGTTCAGCAATAGCCAGAGCTGGAAACCCCGCATGCTGCCATCATGGCTTTGTTCAGCCCCTAAATTAACGTCCTTTAGGTGTCTTTATTTCAATTTGGGGGAATGTCACGGCGAATGAGCTCAGGCGGCCAAAGCTCTCAAGCAGCAAGGAAGAAAAGAACATGTGTTTATCCTGAGGCTACAGCTACCTTCCGTCTCTGTGCAAAGGTTACGAGGCCTGTTTCATAGGTGCTTGAATTACTCGGGGGGCCAATTAAATCCTCATTAATCAGTGAAGTAAATAAAAACAGCCAAGCTGCAGCGGCTTCCTTATACCTCTACTGATGAAAAGGCCACTTTAAACAAGAGAATGGAAGAGGAAGAGGAAGAGGGAGAGGGAGAGGGAGAGGGATAGGGATAGGGAAAGGGAAAGGGATAGGGATAGGGAAAGGGATGAGGAGAGGAGAGGAGAGGAGAGGAGAGGAGAGGAGAGGAGAGGAGAGGAGAAGAGAAGAGAAGAGAAGAGAAGAGAAGAGAAGAGAAGAGAAGAGAAGAGAAGAGAAGAGAAGAGAAGAGAAGAGAAGAGAAGAGAAGATAGAAGAATAAATAGAGAAGAGAAGAGAATATAGAAGAATAAATAGAGAAGAGAATATAGAAGAATAAATAGAGAAGAGAAGAGAAGAGAATAGAGAAGAATAAATAGAGAAGAGAAGAGAAGAGAATATAGAAGAATAAATAGAGAAGAGAAGGGAAGGGAAGGGAAGGGAAGGGAAGGGAAGGGAAGGGAAGGGAAGAGAAGGGAAGAGAAGAGAAGAGAAGGGCATAGGGACAGGGACAGGGATAGGGATAGGGATAGGGACGGGACGGAACAGAATACAATAAAATAACAGAGTTGGAAGGGACCTTGGAGGTCTTCTAGTCCAACCCCCTGCCTAGGCAGGAAACCCTACACCACTTCAGAAAAATGGGTATTCAACATCTTCTTAAAAACTTCCAGTGTTGGAAGTTTTGGAACTTTGGCTAGCATCGGAAAAGGAATGTCCATTTTACTCCTAGCCAGCAGACAGGCTGTCCTTGGCTTACAAGCATTCATTCAGGGACTGTTCGAAGTTGCAACGGCACTGAAAAAAACGGGCTTATGATGACCGATGTTCACACTTTAGGACCTTGGCAGCATCCCCGTGGTTATGTGATCAAAATTCAGGCCTTCTTGGCAACTGACTCATATTTATGACGGTTGGTGTGTCCCGGGGTCACGTGATCCCCTTTTGCAACCTTCTCTGCGACAGGCAAAGATACACTTAACAACGGTGCTATTGGTTTAACAACCACAGTGATTCATTTAACAAGTGTGGCAAGAAAGATCATAAAATGGGGCAAAACTCTCTTAACAACGGTCTCGCTTAGCAACAGCAATGTTGGGTTCCACTATGTTCATAACTTGAGGACTATCTATATTACTGAGCCAATAAACCACATCCAGGCACTTAATGTACCCCTTAAAACACAAAAATAACATAGAACATAGAATTATTAGAGTTGGAAGGGACCTTGGAGGCCATCTAGTCCAACCCCCTGCTTGGGCAGGAGACCCTATCATTTCAGATAGATGGTTCCTTCCTTCCTCCCTCCCACTTTTCTTTCCTTCCTCTCTCCCTTCCTCTTTCTTCCTTCCTTCCTCCCTTCCCTTTTTCCTCCCTTCCTTCCTTCCTCTCTCTCTTCCTCCCTCCCTCTTTTCTTTTTTCTTTCCTTTCCTTTCCTTTTCTCATTTCTTTCAGTTGTCCTTTCTTCATGCCAAGTTAAGATTAAACACACCTCACGAATCTACTTGTGGTTTATTAGATCTATTCTAACTAAGTGCAAATTCTGTTTACTCTACATGGGTAGGACAATAAAAATTCCAGAATCCGGTTCCTCTTTTTTTTTTTTTTTATGCTGCCTTTTGCATCTCAGTTTTATTTTTTGGTTTTGTTTTGCTTTTGGGCCCCACCGTGGCTGTTATTGTGACGCTTTCATTTTAAGGCCCTTTCTCTCTCCGTGTCTGTTTTCCCGCAGATCACTCGGGGTTCCTCGGAGAGGATGAAAAGAAATACAAACCAAATTTTAAAAAAAAACAACGGATAACAATAAAATAACGCCAGCCCGCTCTCTCAATTCTTTCTCGTGGTTCCCATGGCAATGCCTGGGTCTCCAACTAGGATAAACCCTCAGAGCCTTCGAAGATGAAAAGGCCCCTCCGACAGCTCACTCCGGTGGACACAAAGCAGACAGCGTCTTAACAATGAATCGGTAAACATCCGCTTCCTTAAATACCGCAAAGGAAACGCTTGTTGTGGTCCGCCAGCAGCCTGCGGACCCGGCAGCGGAGTCCGACAGTGAGGAGGCTGGGGAGGACAATGGGACAGTCCTGGAGCCTGGGGAGGGCCCGGATGAGGGCTCTGCATCGGAGGCAGAGATGGGGCCAGGGCCATCTGGGAGTGATGCACGGACTCCAGAGCCTCCAGAGGCGGACAGCAGAGAGGCAGAGGAACAGGAGGAGCCTGTTCCTAGTGCACACATGCGCAGAAGGGAAGAGCAGCTAAAGCAAAAAGGGACGACTCAGGAGTAAGGCCAGGAGATGATTGGCCCCTCCCATAAGGCTTAAAAGAGAAACAAAGGCACTTGGGGCCTTTTGCAGGAAAGCAACGTTGCTAACTCTGTTTCCAGTCAGCATCTCTTGTTTGTTTCTGAACTTCATGGGGCTTTGCCAAGTTAGGCCTTTGGCAGGATGTCAAAGAAGATAAAGGTTGGTGATTATCCCGAAGGATTTCTTCCGAAGGACTTCTTTTGCAACTAATTGGGACTCAGCTGGGAATGAACGTAATTCTCAGATGTTCTAATAAAATATGTTTGTTTAGGACTGATTGTGTCTGGTAATAACTACTTGAGCCTAGGTCACAACAACGCTGACCTTCCAAGTGGACGATACGAATTCCCGTTTTTCCACCGGCTCTTACCTAAAAGCGGCCAGTAACGGAGCATAGATGGAGTCTCCGTCGTAGACGTAGAGGTGATCCCAGCTGCATTCGGTTGCAAAGTGATTAAAGCGAAGCCTCAAGACCGTGTTGGGCCTACAAAGGAAGAAATGCGTTAAACGGCCTTTCCAAAACAAACAAACAAAAAGAAAAGCACCCGCACACTTTTCAATTTGCACAGCACGTCGCATGCAAGGACTTGCAAAGAGATTAAAATGTTTGCAATTTTTATTTACGGTTGCAAATAGGCTCCGGTTGTTCTGGTGTGTGATCCATAAACCGGAGTTAGGGCTAAGGTGGTCAGACCAAATTCACCAGCGGATTGGAGTTGACCGAAGGAGATTTCTTCAAGGCTATTTGAAGTGTATCTCTGGCTACTCCCTGACTTCGGACGGTCCTCTACTTACAACAGTTCATTTAGTGTCCGTTCAAAGTTACAACGGGATTGAAAAAAAATTGAAGCAACTTAGAACTCAGAAGAAATTTCTTGACCAAGAGGACAATTAACCAGTGGGACAGCTTGCCACCAGAAGTTGTGGGTGCTTTATCCCGGGGGGAGGAGGGGGGTGTTAAGAAGAGACTGGACGGTCACTTGTCTGAAAGGGTGGAGGGTTTCCTGCCTGAGGAGGGAGCTAGACTAGAAGACCTCCAAGGTCCCTTCCAACTCTGTCATTCTATTCGATTCTAAGTAAAGGATTACCTGTATGTATTTCCACTTATACTTGTTAGTTTTTCTAAACATCATCATCTATTTTAATCAAAATAATTACCGTATTTTCTGGCGTATAAGACTACTTTTTAACACAGGAAAATCCTCTCAAAAGTCGGGAGTCGTCTTATACGCCGGGTATAAGCCTACCGACGCTCCAACTTCCCCAGCTGACCCCCCGTGATGGCGAGCCCCAGCTGTCTGGGGAAGTCGGAGCGTCGGTAATATCCACTTGGATATCTGGGACGGTGGGGGAAGCTCCGCGCAGCAACCAGCTGGGTCCAGCATTCAGCGGCATGCAGCCTTGACGAGATCAGCACAGCTTCCCGAATCTGAGTTGCCGGCGCTGACCGATGACGCTACGGGAGCGCCAACAACATTGAGGGGTAGTCTTATACGGCGAGTATAGCCCAAACCCTATATTTTAATAGGAAAAGTAGGGGGTCGTCTTATACGCCCAGTCGTCTTATACGCCGGAAAATACGGTATACTCTTTCAAATCCTTTAAACATAAAAGGGTTAGTTTTTCAACTTGGTAACCAAATCTTCCTTCTTCACAGTATTTTCTACTTGTAATTAGAAATGTTCTTTTAAGGCAGGGGTCTCCAAACTTGGGAACTTTAAGACTTGTGGACTTCAAGTCCCAGAATTCCCCAGCCAGCCAGCCATTTTGACTAAGGAATTCTGGGAGCTGAAGTCCACAAAGTGGCTTGGGAATTCTGGGACTTGAAGTCCACTCGTCTTAAAGTGACCAAAGCTTGAGTAACACTGCATAAAGAGGAGGAAAAAAATGTAAATTAATTGAACAGGAATGTCATTATACGCACAGTAAAATTCTGGACAATTCAATTCCATAAAGATAACAATATGTGGTACTCACTTTCCTTCTATGAGCCATGTGCATTTTGTTTTGTATTTATAATTTCCCGGCCCGTCCGTTACGTATCCTGAAGATCCAGTAAGCCTGTGAAAAGAAAACT
>WNWU01000061.1:5964053-5966553 GCA_012654045.1 Ptyas mucosa | reverse complement strand
TGCTTCTCAGCCAGGAGGAAGGGGCCAGCGGTCTTCTCTTGGATAAATTTACTCATCAGGGGGTCCTTGGTGCTGAGCTTGGTGGTTTCCTTGCAGACGTTTCATGACCCAGCTAGATAACATTATCAGTGCTAGGAGGGAATGAGGATTGTGGGGGGGGGGGGGGGGGGGGAGAGGGGGGGGAGGAGGAGGAGGAGGAGGAGGAGGAGGAATAATGTGGGTTCCTTGGTGCTCTCTATTGTAAACTGTAATTTTTCTGCAGACGTTTCATGACCCAACTAGATAATATCATCATTGCTAGAAGGTAGTGGGCTTCGAGGAGGGAGGAGGGAGGAGGAGGGGGGAGGGGGAGGAGGAGGAGGGGGGAGGGGGAGGAGGAGAAGGAGGACTGTGAGGTCCTTGGTGCTCTCTGAGGTTGGTAGTTTTTCTTGCAGATGTTTCATTACCTAACTAGGTAACCTCATCACTGCTAGAAGAGAGTGAAGTTTGCAGAGAGGAAGAGCAGGAGGAGGAGAAGGAAGGAAGGAGGAGGAGAAGGAAGGAGGAGGAGGAGAAGGAAGGAGGGGGAGGGGGAGGAGAACTGTGAGATCCTTGGTGCTCTCTGCAGTTGGTAGTTTTTCTTGCAGATGTTTCATTACCCAACTAGGTAACTTCACCAGTGCTAGCTACAAGTCTCCTGTTGCAATCTGTAGTTCTTTCCGATAACAATGTTACCTACATCAAAAGGCCAAACAATCAGGCATGTTTCATTTAACAGCTGCTTTGCCCAGCAACAGAATGCCTGCTCCCCAGTTGTGGTTGTAAGTCAAGGACTACCTGTATTTGCGGTACACCTGTCTTTGTTATTATTCCGAGGACGATGTTTTAATCCCATTACGATGTACTGGAGTGCAAGTCATTCAGAAGCATTTTCAGCTGGAGCAGCATTTGTACGCACCAGTTACAAAAAAAACCCCTTTATTAAAAATAAAAACCAAGATCTCGGCAATTACTGTTCTTGTAAATGAGTGCGCGGATTCTGGTCATCGCCCAAATGACAACACCCCCAACGTTCTCCGAAAATCCCAACAGCCCCAAAAACGCTGCCTCCCCCTGAACTTTAAAACAGGTATTAAAATCAAATGTTCTCAAAACAATGTGCTAATGGCAATACCTCCCGTCTGATGTGCTCATTCCAAAAATAATGGCTCTCAGTTGAGACACACCAACAACGTGGCTTTCCATTGTGACTGAGCAAAGGCAGGAAGGAACCCACATCACACACTGATTATTTACACTGATTTCTTATCAACAAATCCCCAATCGTGTATTTTCTCTTTCTTTTTCTTTTCTTTCTTTCTTCCTTTCCTCCCTTCTTCTCTCCCCCCTCTCCCTTTTTTCTTCTTCTTTCCTTTCTTTCTTCCCTCCTTCCTTCCTTCCTTCCCTTCCTCCCTTGTTTCTTCCTTTTTTCTTCCTCCCTTTTTTCTTCCTCCCTTTTTCCTTTCTTTCTTTCTTCCTTTCTTTCTTCTTCCCTTGTTTCTCTCCTTCCTTCCTTCCTTCCTTCCTTCTTTCCTTCCTCCCTCCCTCCCTCCCTTCTTCAACTAATCTGGAAGGCATTGTTACTACAATTGCAATATTTAAATCAACAGAAATAAACTTCTAATCCATTCCAGATGTCTATGCATGCCTTCCAGTTTAGTTTAGCTTAGTTTAGTTTAATTTAATTTGTATACCGCCCTTCTCCCAAATGGGACTCAGGGCGGTGAACAGCCAAAATTAAAATACATATAAATACAAAAGTGAAGATAATTAAAAATACATTAAATCAACCGGCCTCCCAATTTAAAACCCCGAATCTTATAAAATTTAAAAGCCCACTAAAAAACTGTTTAGGCTGGGCCCGCTTGATGGAATAAATATGTCTTCAGGGCCTTATGGAAGGTCCGGAGGTCCAGGATCAATCGTATTCTGGAAGGTAGCTCATTCCACAGGGCGGGTGCCCCCACTGAGAAGGCTCTCCAGTGATCTGGCCAAACGGGTTTTGGTTTTAGTCATTAACACAGGAAGGACAGCTTCTTCTAAAATGTATCTTCGGCATACAACAGCAACCACAATCGCTTTTGACTTACTTAATGTTATCCAACTAGGTAACATTATCAGTTCTAGAAGGGAGGAGGTGTGCGAGGAGGAGGAGGAGGAGGAGGAGGAGGAATAATGTGGGGTCCTTGGTGCTCTCTATTGTAAATGTGGTTTTCCTGCAGACGTTTCATGACCCAACTAGATAGTATCATCAGTGCTATAAGTTAGTGGGCTTTGTGGGAGGAGGAGGAGGAGGATGAGAACTGTGAGGTCCTTGGTGCTCTCTGAGCTTGGTGGTTTTCCTGCAGATCTTTCATGACCCAACTAGGTAGCATCATCAGTGCTCAAAGGGAGTGGAGATTGGGAGGGGGAGGGGGAGGAGGAGGAGGAGGGGGGGATTGTGGGGTCCTTGGTACTCTCTGAGCTTGATGGTTTTCTTGCA
>WNWU01000061.1:5916508-5964043 GCA_012654045.1 Ptyas mucosa | reverse complement strand
TGGTACTCTCTGAGCTTGATGGTTTTCTTGCAAACATTTCATTACCAGACTAGGTAACGTCATCAGTGCTAGAAGGGAGATAGACTGTGCTGTGCAAGACTGCAAATGAGCAAGAGATTTTGTGCGTATCACAAAACCAGGAGAAGGGAGCTATGGCGTGTCCTTGAAGCAACTCAACAGGGGCAAAGATAAAACAACTTTCAAACCTCGTTTTAAGGGGTTGCTCCTCAACAAGACTGGCCGGCATGAACAAGTCTGTCTGGCACAAAAAAAAATCCCAGAAAAAGCTAATTGACTGAGAGTTAATTTGGCACGGGAAATTGCTGCAACTTTTCCAAGACTGGGCTGCCCTCTACCAAAATGTTTTAAGCCACTACAAAAGAGCTCCTTGTCTAGTGTTTTGTGTAGTGAAGAGACAGGGAGGAGAAGGAGGGAAGGGAGGAAGAGAAATCAGCCTAAGCTAAATTAATGAACTCCTTCGGTTCAACCTTTTATCTTTTTCTGAATTGGGGGGAAATCTTGTTCCAGGCTGATGCTCGCATTTATTGCAAAATACAGAGTAGCCCGAGGAGTCGTTCGTGCTCTCTGAGCTTGGTGGTTTTCTTGCAGATGTTTCATTACCAAACTAGGTAACATCATCAGTGCTACAAGGCAGTGGGGCTTGTGGAAAGGAGGAGGAGGAGGAAGGGGGGGGAATTGTGGGGTCCTTAGTGCTCTCTGAGCGTGGTTGGTTTCTTGTAGACATTTCATGACCCAACTAAGGGACATCATCAGTGCTAGAAGGGAGCGAGGTTTGTGAGGAGGAGGAGGAGGAGGAGGAGGAGGAGGAGGAGGAGGAGGAGGAGGAGGAGGAGGAGGAGGAGGAGGAGGAGGAGGGTGGTTCCCTGGTGCTTGGCTGTTCTCTTGCAGACATTTCATTACCGAACTAGGTAACATCATCAATGCTACAAGGGAATGGGGCTTGAAGAAAAGAGGAGGACGACGATAGGGAGGAGGAGGAGAAGAGACGAGGCAGGTAGGAGGACAACTGTGGATTGATCATGTGATCATGGAGATGCTGCAACACTCACAAGTGTGAAAAACAATCATAGATCCCTCTTTTCAGTGCCATCGTAACTCTGAACTGTTGCTAAACGAACTGTTGTAAATCGAGGACTACCTGTACGTGATGTTGACTGTTGCCACTCTTTTAAAAAAAAAACCTCTAAAAAAAGGTGCAAAGGCCTTTCTCTCTATAGAATCCCCATAGCTGTTTTTCCTTCAGAGGCAGCCGAGAAAACTCCCAATCGTTAATTTTCATTCAAGGAATTTCACTCGGCAATTGGAAGAAACGAAGGGTGTCCGATTGCCACTAAAATCCTCACAACTCCTGCAGCTCCAAGTCGTGTTGACATTATTACAAACAGTTCATAAAACCCAGGACTTTCCGACATAAAATATCTCCCCCGTCTTAAGCTTTTCCCTTAATTCAGTCTCGGGAAAGACAAACACGGGTAAAATAAACATTCAACTTCAACGTGGCTATTTGGCATATTTACTTTGCGCCATTAAAGCATACGGACGTAAAGCCAGTCTTCGTCTTACGACCACAATGGAGCCCCACGTTTCTGTTGCTAAGCAAGACAGTTGTTAAGAGAGTTTTGCATGTTTTACGACCTTGCGTGCCACGGTTGTTAAGTAAACCACTGCCGTCGTTAAGTTAGCAACATGGCTGTTAAGCGAATCGGTCTTTCCCATGGACTTTGCTTGTCAGAAGGGGTCGCAAAAGGGGTATCACGTGACCCTGGGACACTGTGACCGTCATAAATATGAATCAGTTGCGAAGAAGGACTGAATTTTGATCATGTGATCGTGGGGACCAGAGGTGGTATTGAGTTGGTTCAGACTGGTTCGGGAAAACCGGTAGCAGTGATTGTGAGTGGGCTACCCATTCACCCGGATGTAATGCCGTCCTATTTAGCCACATTTTTGAGGCCGGTTGCACGCTCAGAAGGCGCATGCGCGAGCAAAGCACATGCACAGAAGACACGTGTCTAGCGAGCGTGTGGAAGGCCGGCGAACCGGTGGCAACAATATGTGAAACGTGAAAAGTGGGGACGCCAAACGGTCGTAAGTGTTGAAACGGATCCTAAGTCACATTTATCAGTGCTGTCGTAACTTCAAACCGTCACAAAACAAACGGTTGTAAGTCAGGAACTATCCGTGCTAACTTACAAGAAGCTTATTTAATAATAATATTAATAATAATATTATTTCTATACCGCCCTTCTCCCGAAGGACTCAGGGCGGTGTACAGCCTATTAAAAGCACAAGACAAACATCAATTAAAATAATTAAAATTATTAAATAATTCAGCTCAATTTAAGACCCCCAAAATTAAAACACCTGATTTAAAATTATTACATTGATAACCCAGCCTGGCGGAACAACAGGGTCTTAAGGGCACAGCGAAATACCCGGAGGTCGGAGATCTTACGCATTTCCGGGGGCAGTTCATTCCACAGGGCAGGGGCTCCCACAGAGAAGGCCCTCCCCCTGGGTGTCGCCAGCCGGCATACCTTGGCCGATGGCACCCTGAGGAGACCATTTCTGTGGGAGTGGACTGGCCGGTGGGAGGCCATTGGTGGCAGAAGGCGGTCTCGAAGGTACCCGGGTCCTATGCCATGGAGCGCTTTAAAGGTGGTGACCAACACCTTGAATCGCACCTGGAAGACCACTGGGAGCCAGTGCAGCTTGCGCAGGAGGGGTGTCACTTGAGCACATCGGTTGCGCCCATAACCACCCGCACGGCCGCATTCTGGACCAGTTGGAGCCTCCGAGTGCTCTTCAAGGGGAGCCCCATGTAGAGAGCATTACAGTAGTCCAACCGGGAGGTGACAAGGGCATGAGTGACCGTGCGCAAGGCGTCCCGATCCAGAAAGGGCTGCAACTGGCGAATCAGGCGGACCTGATAGAAGGCCCCCCTGACCACGGCCGTCATGTGCTCTTCTAAAGGCAGCCGTGCATCCAGGAGGACACCCAGATTGCGAGCCCTCTCTGTGGGGGGCAAAGATTCACCCCCAATAGTCAGCGATGGCACCAGCTGACTATATCGGGACGCCGGAAGCCACAGCCACTCGGTCTTGGAAGGGTTGAGTCTGAGCCTGTTTCTCCCCATCCAGACCCGCACGGCCTCCAGGCAGCGAGACATCACATCAAGGGCATCGTTGGGGTGGCCTGGGGTTGAGATGTACAGCTGGGTGTCATCAGCGTACAGATGACATTTCACCCCAAAACCACGGATGATCTCACCCAGCGGCTTCACATAAATGTTGAACAGAAGGGGCGAGAGGACCGACCCTTGCGGCACTCCCCATACGAGACACCTCGAGGTCGACCTCTGCCCCCTTGCCAACACAAACTGCGAGCGGTCGGAGAGGAAGGAGGAAAACCACCGTAAAACGGTACCCCCTATTCCTAACCCCCTCAACTGCTGCAGCATGATACCATGGTCGATGGTATCAAAAGCCGCTGAGAGATCTAATAGGACTAGGACAGAGGAGCAACCCCTGTCCCGAGCCCTCCAGAGATCATCCACCAACGCGACCAATGCCGTTTCAGTGCTATTTGAAGAAATAATCAAAATTTCCCATCAGGATGAAAGAGAACTGGGGGACGAGGATGGGACCTGACAGACTGCCACCTTTCTACCTCTCCATGCGAGCGTCGTTCCGTTCCCAGAGTTTATTGCAATTATTATTGTACGCTATAAGCAGAAAGCATGAACTGCTCTCCTAATGCAACAGCCACATTAAGGAATGGAGACATTTGCAAGGTGCCAAAAATGAATGCACTTGGCATAACACGATGTCATCTTACACTACTCTGTAAGCTTGTTCAATATAGATAATGGAAATATGCAATGTAAGCACGATTAAAATATGTCTGCAAGATTAGTCACAGGTTCTGTTCAGTTTATTTAATGCAGGTAGTTCTTGGGATATAAACGCAATTGGGGTCGGGATTGCTGTCATGAAGCGATGCGAGAGTAATGTGTAATATCACGTAACAAGAGGTGGTCCTCCACTTACAAGCTATTTATTCGTCTCCATCCCTTGCTTCGGGTCCTGCCTTCAGGTGCTTTGGAGAATAGGTTGACTCCCTCTACTTTGTGGCAGCCCCTCAAATATTGGAAGATTGCTATCATGTCCCCCCCGGTCCTTCTCCTCTGAGCTTTTACAGAATATAGAATGACAGAGCTGGAAGGGACCTTGGAGGTCTTCTAGTCCAACCCCCAGCACAAGCAGGAGACTCTACCATTCCAGACAAGTGGCTGTCCACAGTCTCTCCTTCCAGTGATGGAGCACCCACAACTTCTGGTGGCAAGCTGTTCCACTGGTTAACTGTTCTCACTGTCAGGAAATCTCTCCTGAATTTCTCTTCTACGTTGCAGGACAAGAAGCAACGGATGGAAACTAATCAAGGAGAGAAGCAACCTAGAACTAAGGAGACAGTGGGAACAATTAACCAGTGGAACATTTTGCCTCCAAAAGTTGTAGGTGCTCCAACAATGGAGGCTTTTAAGAAGAGACTGGGCAACCATTTGTCTGAAGCGGTGTCGGGTTTCCTGCCTGAGCAGGGGGTTGGACTAGAAGACCTCCAAGGTCCCTTCCAACTCTGTTATTCATTAACACAGCTATCATATCTGTGACATGGTGGCTGTTTTCCAATATTCGAGGGGCTGCCACAAAAGAAGAGGGGGTCAACCTATTCTCCAAGGCACCTGAGGGCAGGACAAGAAGCAACGGATGGAAGCTAATCAAGGAGAGAAGCAACCTGAAACAATGGAGGAATTTCCTGACAGAGAAAAAAATTAACCAGTGGAACAGCTTGCCACCAAAAGTTGTAGGTGCTCCAACAATAGAGACTTTTAAGAAGAGACTGGACAACCATTTGTCTGAACTGGTGTAGGGTTTCCTGCCTGAGCAGGGGGTTGGACTAGAAGACCTCCAAGGTCCCTTCCAACTCTGTTATTCATTAACACAGCTATCATATCTGTGACATGGTTCCAATATTTGAGGGACTGCCCCAAAGAAGAGGGGGTCCCCACCTATTCTCCAAAGCACCTGAGGGCAGGACAAGAAGCAACGGATGGAAATTCATCAAGGAGAGAAGCAACCTGAAACTAAGGAGGAATTTCCTGACAGAGAAAACAATTAACCAGTGGAACAGCTTGCCACCGGAAGTTGTGGATGCTCCAACACTGGAGGTTTTCAAGAAGAGATTGGACAACCATCTGTCCGGAATGGAATAAGGACCCCCCTTGCCTAGGGCAAGGGTTGGACTAGAAGACCTCCAAGGTCCCTTCCGGCCCTACGATTCTGTGATAAGACATCAGTAACTGTGACGCACGGCAGAATGAGTTTCGCCAAGCAGATTTCACTTGCAGGCCTCACACACACCGAAACCCCCAGGAATAAATCAGTTCCCGATCACCACAGCCGTGGAGAAAGGCTTTTGACAGATACATATATAAAACAGCAATTTGAACTTATTTATTTCAAAACAGATGATTTCATTATGTTATTTCGCGGGGCATAAATTCTGTAGAAATAATAAACCTTTAGTGGAAACAGCATGCAAAATATTATGTCCGCGCAACGAAAGAGTAAATTGAATTTTCATTCAATAAGCAATTGAGTTGAAAAGGGGGAAGAAGCGGCTTTGTAATTCCAAGAAGGGAGGTTAAATTTAGAAGCGTATGAAAGATGGAACTTCGCTGAAAAACATTTGAGGGGTTGGGGCCACTCAGGATGTTTGGCCTGCGGGAGAGAAGGGAGCCGGGAAATTGCCGTTTTTAAGCATCTGAAGAGCCAGAATTGTTCAGTACTTCCAGAGAACTAGAAACCTGGCTTTTCAATTATAAAGATGATGGTTTCAACTGGTCATGAAAAACATTCCACAAAACTGAATTTCGAAAGAGGACACACAGGAGGACATATCTTGACTTACGACCACAGTTGAGCCCAAACTTTCTGTTGCTACGCGAGGCAGTTGTTAAGTGAGTTTTGCCCCCTTTGACTACCTTTCTTGCCATGGTTGTTAAGTGAATCACTGCAGCTGTTAAAATTAGTAACCTGGTTGTTAAGTGAATCTGGCTTCCCCATTTGACTTTGCTTGTCAGAAAGTCACAAAAGGGGATCACGTGATTTCCCCCCACCCCCCCAGGGTCCCCTAAACCGTCATAAATGAGAATTGCCAAACGTCTGAATTTTGATCACACGGCCAGGGGGATGCTGCAACGGTCGTAAGTCTGAAAAATGGTCCTAAGTCGCTTTTTTGAGTGCTGTTGGGACTTTTGATCTTCCTGGGGGTTGGACTAGTAGACCTCCAAGCTCCCTTCCAAACAGTATTATTCTATGTTCTAAGTTTCAAGAATGCAACATCATGAGTCAAAGCCTTGTCACCATTAGCTCCTAAACTCTGCAGTAACCAGATCTGAAGGACTACAAGTGACATGATAACAGTCTTCCAATACTTGAGGGGCTGCCCCAAAGAAGAGGGGGCTCCACCTATTCTCCAAAACACCCGAAGACAAAGACAAGAACCGACAGATGGAAAATAACCAAGGAGAGAAGCAACCTGGAACTAAGGTGGGATTTCCTGATGGTGAGAACAATTAACCAGTGGAACAGTTTGCCACCAGAAGTTGTAGGTGCTTCAACTCTGGAGGCTTGTAAAGAAGAGATTGGACAACCACATTTGAAATGGTATAGTGTTTCCTGCATGAGGAGAGGGTTGGACTAGAAGTCCTCCAGGGTCCCTTCCAGCTCCGTCATTCTGTATTCTAATCTTGTGTTAAAAGCTGCTGAAAACTACCACGGCAGCCACCTCAAGATAATGAATTGTGCATTTTGACGAAGTGCCACGGGAGTATACCCGTTCCTTTGGTCCATCCTTTTTGGGATGGTCCCACCGGGTCCGCCTATGACAAGAGCACCTTAAATCAGGGGTCAGCAACCCACGGCTCTGGAGCCGCATGTGGCTCTTTCATCCCACTGCTGCGGCTCCCCATCGCCGGTCGGCTCCACAATTGAAAGGGCTTTCGGTTAAGACAGGTGGAGGAAAAAGAATGACGCACAAGGAGGAGACTCTATGATGGGGGAACCGGGCTTCCGGTTGGCTCCAGAATTGAATGGGGGGCTTCCGGTTAGGACCTTTGTGGCTCTTTGAGTGTTTAAGGTTGCCGACTCCTGCCTTAGATACCAGGAGGAGTTACAACAACCCTGTTTCCCCGAGGCATTCTTTTCCACTCAGCGCACTACAGAAGAACGGTGCACAGATGCCTCCTACCTCAGGGAGACCTTCCAACACGTGTGAAGTCACCATCGATCAACTTGAAAAGTGGACGCGTCTATCAAGGGACTCTCGGAGAAACGTTCATCGGTGGATCAGGTAGAAGAAGCGTTCTCATCCGAGGTCTCCACTCCAAGCCCCCCCCCCCCCCCGAGACCTCAGAGGTGGAATCTATTTGCTACCTGGCTTTGGAATTCTGCCACCCAGACCCATGATCCACATCGCAACTTTCAAGACTATGTCAGTGATATGTTGTGGCCCACCAGCGGCCAGCAGATCTGGCAGCAGATTCGGACAGTGAGGTTGGGGAAGAACCTGGGCCAGTCCTGGAGTCTGGGGAAGGCTCTGACGAGGGCTCTGCATCGGAGGCAGAGAGAGGGCCAGGGCCGTCTGACAGTTATCAGCTGCCTTCGGAGTTGGACACCAGGGAGACAGAAGAACAGTGCCTGTTCCCAGTGTGCACATGCGCAGAGCTGCCAGGAGAAGGGAACAGCTAAGGAACAAGGGTCGACTCAGGAGTAAAGCCACAGGTGGACGGTGAATGGCCCCTCCCAGAGGGAATAAAAGAGGAGCAAAGGGGAGGGGAGTTTACAGGAGACAATTAGTTCATTTGGGTGAAGATCTGTTCCTGCATTCTTGCCAAGTATTGTCGGATACAGTGTGGAGTCTGAAAGATATCGGACTGGCCACACTCCATGCCTGACAAAGGTCAGTAATGAGGACTCAGCTTTATGCTGCTGGGGAAGCCTAGGTCAGAATTACCATAGCAAGGATTAAAACAGCATTCTGAGAAGGTCAGAAGAGTTCCCAAGGATAGTGTCTCCGGCTTGAGTAGGGGCTGGACTAGAAGACCTCCAAGGTCCCGTCCGGCTCAATTCTACTGACCATCAGATTTTTATTTTATTTTATTTTATTTTATTTTATTAAATTTATATACCGCCCTTCTCCCCGAGGGGACTCAGGGCGGTGAACAGCCATAAATAAAAAAACATATATATAAAATTTAAAAACCAAATAAAACCGAATTAAACGTTGGCCCCAATATTTAAAATCCCAATTTACAATATTAAAACCCCAAAATTAAAATATTACAATTTAAAATTTCTAAATTATTTTACGACAGAAGGGGAAAAGGGAAGAATTAGGCCAGGCCCGCCTGGTGGAACAGGAAAGTTTTTAACTCACGGCGGAAGGCACGAAGATCCGGGATCCTCCGTAACTCTGGGGGGAGCTCGTTCCAGATAGTGGGTGCCCCCACAGAGAAGGCTCTCCCCCTGGGGGCCGCCAGCCGACATTGTTTGGCCGACGGCACCCGGAGGAGCCCCTCTCTATGGGAACGTACCGGTCGGTGGGAGGCTATTGGTGGTAGTAGGCGGTCCCGTAAGTACCCGGGTCCTAAGCCATGGAGCGCTTTAAAGGTGGTAACCAACACCTTGAAGCGCACCCGGAAGACCACCGGGAGCCAGTGCAGCTCGCGCAGGAGAGGAGTAACATGGGAGCGCCATGTCGCTCCCATCACCACCCGCGCGGCCGCACTCTGCGCCAGTTGGAGCCTCCGGGTGCTCCTCAAGGGGAGCCCCATGTAGAGAGCATTACAATAGTCCAGGCGAGAGGTGACAAGGGCGTGAGTGACCGTGTGTAACGAGTCCCGATCCAGAAAGGGACGCAACTGGCGGATCAGGCGAACCTGATGAAAAATCCTCCTGGTCACGGCCGTCAAATGCTCCTCAAAAGACAGCCGCGAATCCAGGAGGACGCCCAAGTTGCGCACCCTCTCTGCCGGGGCCAATGATTCACCCCCGATAGTCAGCGATGGTACCAGCTGACTATATCGGGACGTCGGAAACCACAGCCACTCGGTCTTGGATGGGTTGAGTCTGAGCCTGTTCCTCCCCATCCAGATCCGCACGGCCTCCAGACACCGGGACATCACTTCAAGGGCATCGTTGGGGTGGTCTGGGGTGGAGATGTACAGCTGGGTGTCATCAGCGTACTGGTGATATCTCACCCCAAAACCACGGATGATCTCGCCCAGCGGCTTCACATAAATGTTGAACAGGAGGGGCGAGAGGACCGACCCCTGAGGCACCCCACATATAAGGGGTCTCGGAGTCGACCTCTGCCCCCCTGTCAACACCGACTGCGACCGGTCGGAGAGAAAGGAGGAGAACCACCGTAGCACAGTGCCTCCCACCCCTAGCTCTTCCAACCGGTGCAGCATGATACCATGGTCGATGGTATCAAAAGCCGCTGAGAGATCTAACAGGACCAGGATAGAGGAACAACCCCTATCCCGGGCCCTCCAGAGATCATCAACCAACGCGACCAATGCCGTTTCCGTGCTGTACCCGGGTCTGAAACCCGACTGGAACGGATCCAGATACGTCGTTTCATCCAGGTACCGGGTAAGCTGTTGCGCAACCACACTCTCAACAACCTTCGCCAAAAAGCGAAGGTTGGAGACCGGACGATAATTTACCAACATTGCTGGGTCCAGGGAAGGCTTCTTGAGGAGAGGCCTCACCACCGCCTCTTTCAAGGCGACGGGAAAGTCACCCTCGCCCAACGAAGCATTTATAATCCCCTGGAGCCAGCCGCGTGTCACCTCCCGGGAAGCCAGTACTAACCAGGAGGGGCACGGGTCCAATAAACAAGTGGTCGCGTTCAGCCTGCCCAGAATCCTGTCCACGTCCTCAGGGGTCACAGGATCAAACTCAGTCCAGATAACACTCACAAGACCTGCCCCTGTCCCTCTCCCCGGGACTACCCAGTCGGAGTCCAAGTCTTCCCGAATCTGAGTGATTTTGTCATACAGATACTGAACAAAATCCTCAGCTCTACCCTCCAAGGGGTCCTCCCGCGCTTCCTGATGAAGTAGGGAGCGGGTCACCCTGAAGAGGGCGGCTGGGCGATTATCTGATGACGCAATAAGAGCAGCAAAATAGTTACATTTAGCTGCTTTTATCGCCACTAAGTAATTCCTAATATGGGATCTCACTAGTGTCCGGTCAGATTCAGAACGACTGGTTCTCCAACTACTCTCTAGGCGTCTTTTCCGGCGCTTCAACTCCCTCAGCTCCTCGGAAAACCAAGGAGCCAGTTGAGATCGGCGCCGGGTCAGAGGCCGCAAAGGCACAACCCGGTCCAGAGCACCCGTAGCCGCCCTATCCCAGGCGGCCACTAGGTCTCCGGTCGAGGCGTGTGCCAGAGCCTCAGGAAATGGCCCAAGCTCCATCTGGAACCTATCAGGTTCCATCAGGCGCCTGGGGCGGAACCAACTAACAGGCTCCGCCTCCCTGCGGCGGGGTGCAGCGGTTTGAAAGTCAAGACGAAGGAGAGAGTGATCTGACCATGACAAGGGCTCGATGACTAAGTCCCCTATCTCAAGGTCACTCAACCACAGTCCAGAGGCAAAAATCAGATCCAGTGTGTTTCCCCCCATGTGGGTAGGGCCATGAATTAACTGGGTCAGGTCCATAGCTGTCATGGAAGCCATGAACTCCCGAGCCACCTCCGACGTCTCGCCGACAGATGGGAGGTTGAAATCCCCCATGACCATAAGTCTAGGGGTTTCAACTACCACCGCGGCGATAACGTCAAGGAGCTCGGGCAGGGCTGCTGCCACGTGGCAGGGAGCCAGGTACGTGACCAGCAAACCCATCTGAACCCCATGACCCCATTTCACAAGGAGGGACTCACAACCGGTCGTCTGAGGAACTGTGGCCTCCCTCGGTCTCAGACCTTCTTTAATAACAACCGCTACTCCCCCACCCCTGCCCTGTGACCTTGGCCGATGGAATGCAAGGAAACCTGGTGGGCACATTTCAACGAGGGGAACCCCCCCCTCCTGGCCCAACCAGGTCTCCGTAATACCTGTCAGGTCCGCTCCCCCCTCACAAATAAGATCACAAATGAGGGGGGCTTTATTTACTACGGACCTGGCATTGCATAACATCAGCCGAAGGATCGGGCCCTGAGGGTCTGTGCAACCTGGGGAACGGGTGGAGTCTTGGGGGCCGGAGCGCGCCACCGCTCGTAAGCAGCAGGTGCGCACTCCCTTAACTCGATATGGCCCCCTACTCCCGCCATATCTACCCCTCCCACTCACGGTAGTGATGTTCCAGACACTATCCAGACAACCTCTAGCTCCCCTCTCAACCCCAGGATCCCCTCCTCCCATGCCATGATTCCTTACCAGGCCTGCCCCTCCCCCTCCCCTCCCCTCCCTCCCCTCCCCCTCCCCAGAACCCCTTAAAAATTTAGTTAATTTAGTTAATGACAATTTTAAAAACCCCCTTAGCCCCCTCTTGGCCGCATGCCACCTCTCGGGGTTCCAAAACCCGTCATCGAGGTAGGCCCTTGATAAAATAGAAGGCCAATCCTGCGAGAGGGGGGAATCTCGCAGACCAAGAAGTTCAGCTGCCGAGTACATGTTGCTTCAAGAGGATAGGTGACCACATCCCCGGGTCTGCATAAAAAAGATAAAAAGGTCCAGGGGAACGCAAATAAAATGGGGGCATCCACAATCCGAGTCCCAGACGACTGTTCCCTCACAACAGTGAAAAGGGTCTCTAGCCAAGTCGACATAGTTCAAGGGGAATACAATCCAACCGCCCTCTCACAGTGGTTGGTCAGATGGTCAGATGATCAGTCCCCTCTACTGGTGCAAGGCAGTAATAGACCAATGCTGGCTATCGAGCACAATACAAGGGGATTAAAATCCAAAACCGCCCTCTCACGGTGGTTGGTCTGATGGTCAGTCCCCTCTGGTAGTAAGATGGAAAATTATTTAAGTAAGATTATTTAAAAACAGTTGTCCATTGCCGCCCACCATGCACCTTTGTATCTAAGGGTTGGCTCAAGTCAGATCCTGAATTTTGGTCCTCTATTACCCTCTGTGCGGCTCTTCTGGATCCCTGGTGTCGCCTTGGTTGTACAGGTAGTCCTCGATTTACAGCAGTCCATTTAGTGACCATTCAAAGTTACAACTGCCCTAGAAACAAAGCGACTTTAGGACCGTTTTTCTCACTTAATGACCGTTGCGGCATCCCCCGTGGTCACATGAACAAAATTAAGATGCTTGGCAACTGGCTCCTATTTATGACGGCTGCAGGGGTCGTGTGATTCCCTCCTGACGAGCAAAGCCAACGGGGAAGCCAGATTCTCCTAACAACCATGTGACTCACTTAACAAGCACCGTGAATCACTTCACAACTGAGGCAAGAAAAGTCGTAACATGGGGCAAAACACACACTCAACAAATGTCTCGCTTAAAGCAGCGGAAATTTTGGGCTGAATTGTGGTCGTATGTTGAGGACTGTCTGTATTGCCCTGATTGTACTGGACCCCAAACTAAATTTGACTTCTCCCTGTTTTTATATTTTATATTCTCTGTTAAGGACCCTTCTGTGTTTTATGTCTTCATTCTTCCACACTTTGATCCCTTGGACAGGACAACTCAAGTGACATACAGCCATAGCTCCTACTAAAATGCAGGCAAGAGATGACGGTTAGAAAGGAAATGTTTTAATATAAAGGTGGCATGACTAAAAGCTACATTAGAGAGAGAAATAAGAAAATGGGGAAACATTATATACACTTTTATGTAATAAAATAAAAGCAATAACAAAGCAGGAAAATTAGAGATTGAATGGTGTTATTAGTATGTATGCTTAAATAATATTGTGATTGGCATTGGAATAATATACTGAAAATCGAATAATTAAATAATGGAAAAGCAAAACTTAACATAAATATGTGTACTAATATTAGAATCAGATTAGCTTGATGAATGTAATGAATATGATTAATATTAGTGTTGTTTTTATTAAAATGAAAGTGAAAAAGAATTAAAATATTAATCTGGATAAGAGATGAGGGGTAAAAAGGAAATGTGTTTTTTTAAAAAATATAATGGTGGCATGATTAAAAATTAGAATGGAGATAGAAATAAGAGAGAGGGGGAATATTAATATACACATTTTTATATAATCCGATAAAAGCAATAATTAGAGGGAAGATTACCGTAGAAATTGAATAATAGAATTATCATGTAAGTGTAAACAACATTGTAATTGGCATTAGAATAATATATTGAAACACTGAATAATTAAATAAAGAAGGACTATAATTTAAGAGCCTTGGTAGTACAGTGGTCTAAAGCACCCTGTTATTAACACCAGCTGCCTACAATTATTGCAGGTTCGAATCTCACCAAGCTCAAGGTTGACTCAGCCTTCCATCCTTTCTAAGGTAGGTAAAATGAGGACCCAGTTTGTGGGGGCAATAAGCTGACTTTGTATAAAAATATACAAAAGTATGAAAGCTATTGCTTAACGCATTGTAAGCCGCCCTGAGTCTCCGGAGAAGGGCGGCATATAAATCAAATAAAAAAAATACAAATATGTGTATTAACATTAGAATTATTGAAGTTTGAGAACATAACAAATGTGATTAATGTTATCCTTATTTGCACTAAAATGTATGATACCCAGGTGCCACAAGTTGTGGGTGCACCATCACTGGAGGCTTTTAAGAAGAGACTGGACAGCCATTAAATTGTAAAGTGTCTCCTACTTAAGCAGGGGGCTGGACTAGAAGACCTCCAAGGTCCCTTCCAGCTCTATTCTGATTGATTGGTTGATATGCAAACTGACTACAGGTAGTCCTCAATTTATGAGCGATCATGCTCTATTTCATAACCGCTTTCTCGGTGATTGTTAAGCAAATATCACGGTCATTAAACAAACCTATTTTAGCCAATGGTTAGATCCCAGCTTTATTGCAAATCTAACTGCTGTAGAACTACATTCGCCCTGAAAAGTGATGAAAAAAAACTCAAGGACAAGAACCACAAGGACAATTCCTCTTCTCCCAAAGCTTATCAGAACATGAGTCTGTTATTTGCAGCATCCCTGACATCTGGAATGAGACCCCACCCTCATTCCTGACATCTGGACTGCAACTTTCATCGGCCCTGGCATCTAGAATGCAGCTTCCATCATTCATAACAACTGGAGCACAACTTCCAATGGCCTTGACATCTGGAATGCAGCTCGCATCGTTTTTGATATCTGGGACACAACTTTCATCAGCCCTGATAACTGGAATGTGGCTCCCGTCGTTTCTAACATCTGGCACACTACTTTTCTTGGCCCCAAGATCTGGAATGCTGCTCCCATCATTCCTAACAACTGGAGCACAACTCCCAATTGCCTTAACATCTGGAATGTGGCTCCCATCGTTCCCAACATCTGGAACACAACTTTCATCTGCCCTGATTTCTAAAATGTGGCTTGCGTTGTTCCTCACATCTGGAACAACTTTCACCAGTCCTGACATCTGGAATGCTGCTCACATTGTTCCTGACATCTGGAACACAGCTTTCATCAGCCCTGACATCTGGAATATGAGTCCCATCATTCTTGACATCTGGAACACAACTTTCAACAGCCGTGACATCTGGAATGTGGCTCCCATCGTTCCTGGCATCTGGAATCTAACTCTCACCATCCCTGTTGTCTGGACTGCAACTTCCACTGCCCCCAACATCTGGAACACAGCTCCCATTGTTCCTAACATCTGGAACACAAGTCCCATCATTCCTGATATCTGGTGTGTGGGAACTGTGATCCAGCACAGCTGGAAAGCTCCCTCCAGTGAAAGGCGACTACAGGCGAAATTTACTTAGTGCCATCTTCCATTTTCCAGTCCAGGTATGCAAAATTAATTTAGTAGAAACCAGAACTGAATTCAGATCAGAACCGGAATGAAAAAAAATTATCAAACACGCTACTTTTGCTATGAGATTTCAGTCTCAAAAGCAAGAAAGGTTCAGCCCTCAGAGCAGTTCTGCCAAAAAGGGCACTTAAAACCTCGTCCTGATTCCCAAATAGGCCTCTCCAGTTTCTGAAGCTTTCTTAGCCAAATAAAAATGAGACAGAGCTGCAGCCCAGGGCTGCTTGTGAAAATCTGCCCCTGTGTGCCCAGAAAAAGAACAAAAGGCAGACTTAAAAGTCTTAAAAAAGCAGCTGGGGGAGGAAAGAATGGATGGACAAGCTGCATTGTAGAAAATCAGGGCTTTTTAAGATGATTATAATATCCAGAAATCAGCCATCAGTAGACACAATAGATGTAAACAACATCTACAGACTGTGCAAAAGAGACAATTAACAAGCCAAAAAGGGAACAAAAAAGACAAAACGCCCAATCAGCATCCAAATGAGCATAGATTAACTCCAGGATTAACATCAGACCAACAATCTAGACGTAAACAATATCCCAATCAAGGAGCTGCCAGACAAGCTGACATTAAACAATCCAATCAAAGAATCCCCAAGACCATTCCCACCCACTTCATTTACAAGAGGGGAAAGCCTCTTGTAAATGAAAAGACACCAAGCCCTACTCCCTTCTAGCACTGATGTTGTTTCCTGGTTGGGTAATAAAACGTCTGCAAGGAAACCACCAAGCTCAGAGAACACGAAGGACCCCACAATTCTCCTCCTCCTCCTCCTCCTTCCTCCTCCTCCTCCCCACAAACCCCCCTCCTTTCTGGCACTGATGATGTTACCTAGTTGGGTCATGAAGCGTCTGCAAGAAAAGAACCAAGCCCAGAGAACACCAAAGACCCCACAGTTCTCCTCCTCTTCCTCTTCCTTCTCCTCCACCTCCACCTCCACCTCACTCCCTTCCAGTAGTGATGATGTTTCCTAGTTGGGTAATAAAATGTCTGCAAGGAAACCACCAAGGTCAGAGAGCACCAAGGACCCCACAGTCGTCGTCATCATCATCCTTCTCCCCCTCCTCTTCCTCTTCCTCCCCACACCCTTACAAACCTGAGACCAAAGGCTAATCCCTTCTAGCACTGATGATGTTACCTAGTTGGGTGATGAAACGTCTCTGCAAGGAAAGAACCAAGCTCAGAGAGCATCAAGGGCCCTTCAAGACGATGATTTTCTCTCAAGAGTTCCTGTGACATTTTCTGCAGAGGATCCTCATTCTGGGGGTTCAGAGATCCCAGGGTTTATCTCAATGACAAGCCCAGCTTTTCCCGTTCCTTTCTTTAACTGTGTTTACTGCCAAACTCAGGCTGGAAAATCATCCGAACCTCTCAAAATCTAAAAAACACAGAAATTTAGAACAGCCTACACGGAGTAGTTCTGTACCGGAGACAAATTCCTTCACACTTGGCCAAATAAAATGCAGGTAGTCCTCGATGTATGACCACAATTGCGCCCAGAATCTTTGTTGCTAAGTGAGACATTTGTTAAGTGAGTCTTGTCCCGTTTTACGACTTTTGTTGCCACTGCTGTTAAGCGAATCACGGCAAGTTGTTAAGTTAGTAAAACGGTCGTTAAGTGAGTCTGCCTTTCCCTGTTGACTTTGCTGGTCAGAAGGTCGCAAAAGGGGATCATGTGACACACACACCCGGACACTGCGACCGTCATACATATGAGTCAGTTGTTAAGCATCCAAATGTAAATCACGTGACCATGGGGGAGGCTGCAATGATCGTGTGAAAAATGGTCGTAAGTTGCCTTTTCCAGTGCCGTTGTAACTTCAAACGGTCACTAAATGAACTGTTGTAAGTCGAGGACTACCTGTATTCAAGTATTCAGTCTCCTAACTTAAAATTCTGCACCAACCTTCAGGCTGTTTACTCAAATTCCCCATCAAAAGCACAACAGAGGAGGAATTCAGATGAAAGACGGTTTAATTCAGATGAAAGATGGTTTAATTCAGATGAAAGACGGTTTAATTCAGATGAAAGAGAGTTTTTACCTCTTGGTCCTGCCAAAAAGACCCGTCAAATGCCAAACGATCCCCAGACTAATTCCTTCCTTCCCTGATTTTCTTCAATTTTCCCAGACACGTTTAAAAACCACTGGAAATGAGGGCAGGAAACCATTATGCTGAAGTTACGGCCCTGTAACAAACCATTATCTTTAATCTAATCTAATTGGGAAGGAATTCTCCTTTCAGATTTGCTGTCGGTTTTCATTAGAAATCTTTATTAAGGTTGCTAACAGAGGACAAAATCGTTTTCTGCTTTGGCTTCAAGGTCTGTAAGGAATCCCTGCCGGGAAATGATCATTTGAGGGAAAAGGCAGTGTTACTCTGGCGGAATACAAATAGTCCTTGACTTATAACCGTTTAGTGACCATTCAAATTTACAAGGGCATTGAAGAAAGGGACTTATGACCGTTTTTTACCCTGACGACGGTTGCAGCATCACTTTTTTTCAGTGCCATTGTAACTTTGGACGGTCACTACATGAACGGTCATAAGTAGAGGACTACCTGTATTTAGTCCTGTGCATTGTTTGCATGGCTGGTCCTTGACTTGCAAGCCGTTCATTTAACATCCGTTCCAGGTTACGACAGCACTGGAGGGGGAAAGCGACTTACAACTGGTCCTCACACTTACAGCTACAGACAGTCCTCTACTTACAACAGTTCGTTTAGTGACGGCACTGAAAAAAAGGGACTTAGGACTGTTTTTCAGTCTGATGACCGCTGCAGCATCCCCCGTGGTCAAGTGATCAAAATCTGGACGCTTGGCGACTGACTCACATTTATGACAGTCGCAGTGTTCCGGGGTCACGTGATCCCCTTTTGCAACCTTCTGACAAGGAAAGTCAGCGGGGAAGCCAGATTCACTTAACAACCGTGTTGCTAACTTTACAGGAGGAGGAAGGAGGAAAAGAAGGAAAAGGGAGAGGGGGAGGGGGAAGAAGGACGACAGGGTAAAGGGGAGGGGGAGGGGAGAAGGGAGGATGGGAAGGAGAAGAAGAAAAAAGAGGAGGAGGAGGAGGAGGAAGAGGAGGAGGAGGAGAAGGAGAAGCAGAAGCAGAAGCAGAAGCAGAAGAAGAAGAAGAAGAAAAAGAAGAAGAAGAAAGACGAGACGAAGGAGGAGGAGGAGGAGGAGGAGAAGAAGAAGAAGAAGAAGAAGAAGAAGAAGAAGAAGAAAGACGAGACGAGGAGGAGGAGGAGGAGAAGAAGGAGGAGGAGGAAGAGGAGAAGGAGGAGGAGGAGGAGGAGGAGAGGAAGAAGAAGAAAGACGAGACGGAGGAGGAGGAGGAGGAGGAGAAGGAGGAGGAGGAGGAGGAGGAGGAGGAGGAGAAACAGAAGCAGAAGAGAAAGAGGAAGCAGGAAGAGCAGGAGGAGGAGGAGCAGAAGAAGCAGAAGCAGAAGCAGCAGAGGGAGGAGGAGGAGGAAGAGGAGGAACAACCACCCTTCTAGAGGTTTCTGGAGACAATTCAGGTCAGAGGAGGAAGCTCTTCTCCTGGTCTGACCTACCAAGGCAACTAGAGGGAAGAGACGTTGTGACACTTGTGCCTCAGGCTGTAACAAATGTGAAACGCCGCAACGCACACCTCCCAGCCTCTCCTTCCAGCACTGGGCGTTAAGTACCTTTGCCCGGGACTGATGCCACTTTTAAGCTTGTAATGAGATTTTCAATGCTTCATCGCCCCTCCAATTATCTAGTTTTTCAAATATCAGAAGTGCCGTATTAATCTAATAAAGGGCGCCAGGCCTTGGCATGAGAAGGACAAATCTGGAGGTCATTTATTCACAGAATGCTAGAAAAAAAAACGTAGAAGGCTCCATCGGTCCAATTTTGCCCTGCAAATACAGGAAGTCCTCCACTTACAACAATTCATTTAGCGACCATTCAAAGTTACGACGGCACTGAAAAAAAATGACTTAGGACTTGGTTTTCCCACGTAGGACCGTGGCAGCATCCCCCGTGGTCACATGATCAAAATTCAGCCGCTTGGCAACCGACTCATATTTATGACGGTTGCAGCTTCCTGGGGGGGGGGGGGGGGGTCACGTTTTGCGACCTTCTGACAAGCAAAGTCCATGGGGAGGCTAGATTCAGTTAACGACCATGGGACTAACTTAACAACTGCAGTGGTTCATTGAGCAGCTGCGGCAAGGAAGGTCGTAAAATGGAGCAACATTCACTTAACACACGTTTCACTTAGCAATGGACATGTTGGGTTCAATTCTGGTCGTAAGTAGAGGGCTATCTGGAAAAAGAGCCAGCCTCTGCTAATTCACCTCTGCTAAACAGATCTTTATGTTCCCATAAAGCCAAAATGAAAAGGCAAGCTTATTTTTTTCTCAGCAAGCCACAAATATAGACACAAAGGCAAATCGGCAAACAGCATGTACATAAATCCGGATCTAATAATAGATATTTAGGAGATTTTTTCAGTACATTAGTACGTGATTTACAGTGTAGTACATTAGCAAGGATGACTAATTCCAAGTTGCACCTTCCCCAACTCCCCCGAGAATCTTACAACACCTTGAAGATTAATCACCTGTTGCACCTATATTTACAAGGGAATTAAATTTCTCTCAACTTCATTAACCGCCAAAGGAGCAATTAAATATGCATCAGCCATCAAGGAAAGAGTTGGAAAAGCAGAACGAGGAATTTGGCAACTAAATAAATTAGCTTTAAAGTTTGGCGATCTCTAAAAGGTTACGGGTCATCCTGGACTTTACAGCAATGGAGTCCAAAGTTTCTGTTGCTAAGCGAGACCGTTGTTGAGTTTTCCCCACTTTACGACCATTCTTTCCACCGCCGTTAGGTGAATCCCGGCAGTTAAATTAGTAACACCGCTGTTAAATGAGTCTGGCGTCTCCATTGACTTTGCTTTGTCAGAAGGTCGCAAAAGGGGATCACGCGATCCCGGGATGCAGCAACCGTCATAAATATGAGTCAGTTGCCAAGTGTCTGAATTGTGATCACGTGATTCACATGGGGGAATGCTGCAACCGTCGTAAGTGTGAAAAACGGTCATAAGTCGCTTTTTCTCAGGGCCTTTGTAACTTCGGTCACTAAAACAAATGGTTGTAAGTCGAGGATTAATTGCACTTCATTCTATTTAATGAATTGTGGAGCTGGCCTTTACGCCCTGTGTCCCTTCCCTGCTGAACCCAGGGATAGGCTGTTGGGGAGGAGTCTGTGCTGCCTCCATCTTAAACTTGAAGCGCAAAGGGTTCCTGTAGGCTGCAATTTTTTCTGGGAATACGTCCATACTCCCGCCCCGTTCGAAGGGTCTTCATCCCAAAATGGATAGTTAAAAGTCTATGGAGAGTGTCAATCATCCGGGTCATGGTTGTCCCTTGGATGAGAAGCGAAACGTCTTCCAAGAAAAACCAAGAAAATCCAGTTGCCTCTTGAAAAACCACCTCTGGGACAACGGAGGACACAGATAAAGCTCCAGATGGCCTCAACGACTCTCTAAAAGGATGCAAATCAGTGGTGGGATTCAGCCGGTTCGGGCCAGTTCAGGCAAACCAGTAGTTAAATTGCTGGTTGGCCCCACCTCTTCCTGACCCGCCCCTTCCAGGAGTCCCCACATACCCCATTTTGGCTCCCAGGTAAGTGCAGGGAGGCCTCCTAGGCCCAAAACAGGGGATGGGACGGCAGTGTGCCCCCCCATCACGGCCCGTTTCCACTCCCAGGAGGCTTCAGGGAGGCCTACTACACCCAAAATGGGACACAGGGCGGGGGGGAAGCGCATCCCCCCTGCTTTTTTTTGCTCCAGGGAGGTTCAGGAGGCCGAGTGCTGCCTGTTTTTGGTCCAGGGGGTTCAGGAGGCCGAGTGCTGCCTATCACACACCCTGGCTACGCCCACCAAGCCACGCCCACAGAACTGATAGTAAAAAAAATTGAATCCCACCAATGACCCGCTGTCTGCAAAGAGTATCAATCCTTTCATTCCCCACCATCCCAGCAGAGCTGAAGAAGTTTCTGGGATGAGAAGCGAAACGTCTTCAAAAAAAAAAAAAAAAAGTCCAGAAAGTTGCCTCTTGAAATAAAATGGTTGGGACAACCGTGACCAGGATGGCTGAGAACCTCCGTAGATGTTTTATTTAAAAAAAAAAGGAAACCAGTAAAGTGTTCATTCATAAAACGAATCCCTTCAACTAGTATTTCTGAAGCACGCTTAGAGCAGCTTCGAGGTGACCCAGCCTCCTAAAGCTCCTTCTCTTTCCACGCTTTTTTCCTTGTCTCTTTCTAAATCGGTATTTCGCATTCTGCCCATGTCTCCATCTTGAGAGGGAGGGCAGAAGTCCCGAAAATAAATGACTTTGAGGTCTCGCGTTTCAGTGTTCGCTATTCCGCTCGCCCGGCGGGGACATCTGCAGGGAAGGCAGGGACCCATAAGGTCATCGCAACAACACACAAAGACAATTCCGTCGTTGCGAAGCCGGCGCTTGGAGGTCACAAGACCGATTTTAGCGTTTCTGTCTTCTCCCAGATCAAGGGGGGGTTGGGTCTTCCTAGCCGCGATGTGCAAAACCCTCTCCGGACGATAACAAATCGAGACCACCCCAGACTCGTGAAAACCGATCGTGCAAATTAAAAGATTTTTTTAACAAAAGCAGAATTAAAAGGCGCCGCGAAACACTTGGTCCACAAAGCCTGCATTTAGCGGCCAACTAGAGGCGCCATGGGGAGGAATTCTAATTAGCGGCCTAGAAAAGGATGATGAATAGACTGTCTCCTACGAATAAAATTGATTCCCAAGCAGCCGCGTTGTTTAAATCAACTGATGTTGTCCCCCATTCGTGGAATTAAATTTACATACTGCAAAGCTTTAACAAATGTCTGATTTCGCCGTTCCCCAAGCCATTCGCTTTAAAAGGCGCGACATAAAAATATTAATATTTAATGCATTAAATGCATCTTCAACCGGTTTGCTTCGTTGCCTTAATTCGGGGTTTTTTATCTTCCTGTCCAATAAACGAGATGGAATTGATAGCCAGATTCGAGTTCAAGAAAGCTCACTTCGAGTTCATTATTTGAGGGGCTGCCACAAAGAACAGGGGGTCAAATTATTCTCCAAAGCACCTGAAGGCAAGGCAAGAAGCAGCGGATGGAAACTAATCAAGGAGAGAAACAACCTAGAACTAAGGAGGAATTTCCTGACAGTGAGGACAAATAACCAACGGAACAGCTTGCCACCAGAAGTTGTGGGTGCTCCATCACCGGAGGTTTTTAAGAAGAGACAAGACAGCCGTTTGTCTAGAATGGTATAGGGTCTCTTGCTTGAGCAGGGGGCTGGACTAGAAGACCTCTGCTAACCTCTTCTCTAAAGCACCTGAAAGCAGGACAAGAAATAATGGTTGGAAACTGATCAAAGAGAGAAGCAACCTGGAATTAAGGAGAAATTTTCTAACAGTGAGGACAATTAACCGGTGGAACAGGTTGCCACCAGAGGTTATTTTTAAGAAGAGACTGGACTATTTATCTGAAATAAATAAATAAATAGAGGCTGGACTAGAAGACCTCCAATGTCCCTTCCAGCTCTATTCTATTCATGAAAGCATTTCTGAATCATGGTCACGGTGGCTTTTAAAATAATAATAATAATAATAATAAAGGAAGTTTTCTAAAGCCAACATGTGAGGGAAGACAAGAGACAGGAAAGTGACTCACCAGCCTTTCGATTTCCTTATGCAAAGAAGGGGGTACATACACAGCTCTATCTGAATTGCATCCCGTTTGCTAGAGATGGAAATCTAAATAGCTCAGACGATGGGGGAATTTGCACGCAAACCTATCACCCTTTAAAAATCATTTCAACCCAGGATATCATTTCTTGTAGGGGAATGCGAGCTACTTGCGAGGTGCAGCAGGATAAAAAGAAACGGTCACAACCACACAGCAAAAGACATTAATTCAGCTAGGTAGCCCTCGACTTAGGACCACAATTGAGCCTCAGATTTCTGTTGCTAAGCGAGGCAGTTGCTAAGTGAACCGTGCCCAATTTTATGACCTTTTGGCCATGATTCTTAAGAGAATCACTACAGTGAATCAGAATGTCAACTCACAAAGCATCCCTGGCCTGCTGTTTCTGGCCTCCAGAGGGTCTCTGGGGGATGGAAAAGGCCGTTTTCACCCTCCACGTGCTCCAAAAAAGCCTCTGGAGCCTGGGAAGGGCGAGAAACGGGTCTACCGGGCGCACCGGGCCATCACGTGCCAAAAGCGGGGGAGTGTGGGGAGGTTGCGCATGGGGGGCAGGGCGCATTGAATTATAGGTGTGGGCACGAACGCACACGACACCCCTCCCCCCGGCCTCCCCCCCGCTTTTGGCACCCAACGGCCAAAAGGTTAGCCAACACTGGTATAGGGTATCTTGCCTGAGCAGGGGGCTGGACTAGAAGACCTCCAAGATCCCTTCCAACTCTGTTATTCTATTAAAGCAGTTATTTCAGCATTCAAAAGGACATGGCTGCTTTAATAAGAAACTTTTTTTTTCAAATACCTTGCACTACCCCTGATGATGATCACGCATGTTAAGGAAGGGGAATGAACAAGGCACAAACCATCAATGCCCCCTGGAAGTTAAATTCATCAATAGAAGGGATTCTCCCAATATTTAATTAAATGCTACCGGTATCACTCAGTGTGTATATCTTCTTTGCATATATTATTGGCAAATGGGAAGGTCACCAATTCTTTTAACTGTCCTTTCGCAACCTGTTTGTTCATGCTGAGGATATCGGTGTGATCTACACTTACACAATTCTTGAGTTCTTCTGCGCAAAACGAGCTCGAGAGAGAGATAAAAACCAATTACCAAAAAATAAACACCGATGCATTTCTCTACATTGACAGGTAGCGCCATTTAGAAAGAAGTCAACACAGGGGAACATTTTTCCCCAAGGGGGGAAAAAATGGGACAAGGATCCCGACGAACGCAATGAGAAGTTATAATTCAGAAAAGAAAAAAAAAAGGGGGGGGCGGGTTACTGACTTTTCGTTTCAGTACATTTTTGTTATTTCCAATTTTATCACATTATCGTGATCCCAGGCAAGGCGAAACCATTTATGAAAGGTGTTTAGTGGGTATTTCAGAAATATTAAAATGTATAAATTGTTAACGTGGAAAAAAAAGGGGGGGGGGAAATGAACTCTCCAGTCAGCTTACAAATTATAAGTGCCTTTTTCTCCTTCAGATATGGAGTGTCACCAAACAGTCTGTCCCTCCACTTATATTTGGTTTAAACAATATTTACAGGTAGTCCTCAACTTACGACCACAACTGAGCCCCAAATCTCCATTGCTAGGCAAGACAGTTGTTAAGGGAAGTTTGCCCCATTCTACGACTTTTCTTGCTAAATTGTTAAGCGGATTACTGCAGGATTACTGAGAGCTGTGAAAATATTTACAGACCCACTTGCATCCTGGACGTAAACTGTTTCAACTCCTACCCTCAAAATGATGCTATAGAGCACTGCACACCAGAACAACTAGACACAAGGACAGTTTTTCCCCGAAAGCCATCACTCTGCTAAACAAAGAATTCCCTCCACACTGTCAAACGATTCACTAAGTCTGCACTACTATTAATCTTCTCATCGTTCCCACCACCCATCTCCTCCCACTTATGGCTGAATGACTGTAACCTTGTTGCTGGTATCCTTAAGCTTTATATTGACTGTTTCCCTATGACTATCATTAAGTGTTGTACCTTATGATTCTTGACGAATGTATCTTTTCTTTCATTTACTCCGAGAGCGTATGCACCAAGACAAATTCCTTGTGTGTCCAATCAATTCCTGTTGCTACGTGAGACGATTGTTAAGCGAGTTTCACCCCAATTTGTGATTTTGTTCTCAGGGTTATTAAATGAATAATTGAAGTTCATAAATCAGTAACCTGTTTGTGAAGTGAATCTGGCTGTCAAATGGGGGCAAAACTCACTGAACAACTGTCTCGCTTAGCAACAGGAATTGTGGGCTCAACTGTGGTCGTAAGTCCGAGGACTACCTGTATTGTAATAAAGGCTGAAGACCATGAGATTTCTCCTCAGATGTCGTAAATCAGGGAGAAGGAAGCTACTTTGTGGACTCGCCAATCATGATTTATTGCAATTTCTATTGCTTCCTATTCTTCCATCGTCTCATTATTTATATATTGTAAAAACATGCAGAAGTACTTTATAGTATTAGGTAACATTCTGTTGCATCAGCAAGAAGAAATGTGTCCATGCCAAGGGCCACAGGCCAAAAAAAACCTGGGTTGAGCCTGGACCAAACCTAATTTGCTTATTTTAAAATTGCACTTAAATATAATTAAAACATCGACTAAAGAGACATCAGGCTCTTAGCAACCACGTAGAGAAAAATGAAATACAGAGATAAATTAAAATACAGTTGGTATAATTACTCTCTGTGTATTTCGTCCTTGCCCCTTTCCGTAACGTCAACGCATTGGCAAAAGCATCTGGAGCTATGCAGATAGTCCTCGATTTAACGACCGTTCGTTTAGTGACCGTTCAAAGTTACAAAGGCACTGAAAAAAGTGACTTGTGACCGGTTTTCACAGTTACGACATTTGCAGCATCCCCATGATCACGTGATCAAAACTCCGACGCATATTTATGACCGTTGCTGTGTCCCAAGATCATGTGATCATCCCGTTTTGCGACCTTCTGGCAAGCAAAGTCAATGGGCGGAAGCCAGATTCACTTAACAACCGGGCTACTAACTTAACAAATGCAATGATTCACTTAACCACTGTGACAAGAGAGTTCGTAAAATGGGGCAAAATTTCGTAAAACGGGGCAAAACTCACTTAACAGCAGAAATTGTGGTCCTAAGTTGAGGACTACCTGTATTTCACACCTGACAGAAGGGAAGCGAAGGCCGTGTCACCAACTCCGTCTTAATGCAGCAAAAGAGGCCACATTTGACGGCAAGGATTATTAGGAATTGTTCTTTAAAAGCTTGTGCCCTTGTGTTACTCTCTGCTAATGCAGATTCACAGGTTCCTTGGGGATCAGATGCTCTTTCCAACAATTATAGGTGTTTTAAATTAGTGAGCTGTTGTTTGCACACAGAGTGCAAATGAGACCTTAAATTGCCTTCCAAGTTTCATTTGGAGGTTACTGGCTAAGATAATGTCCCTATTTGGATTAAACAGAATTATTATAAGATAAGATAACCTTTATTGTCATTTTTTACTGTGGGCATACTGGCACACATTAAAAATGAAATTCTGTTGCCTGCTCTCAAAAATATATATCTACCCATATGGATACATAACGCACATATAAACATGCTATATACCTACAGACGGACAGACAGAGATATATGCCGATAGATAGATAGATAGATAGATAGATAGATAGATAGATAGATAGATAGACAGACAGACAGACAGACACACAGATGAGAGAGATAGACAACCAGATAGACTGACAGACATGGATGGAGAGAAAGACAGACAGACAGAGATACCTATCTACCTACCTACACACACAAATATTAATCACTGTCCATTTTGAATATATAGTTCAGTGATGGCTAATCTTTTTGCCGTCGTGTGCCAAAAGCGAGGGGGACGCGCGCACGCACGTACGTGCCCACACCCATAATTCAATGCGCCCCATCACCCCGTGCATGCATGCATGTCCCTCCCTGGGCTCCCCCCGCTTTTGGCACACGATGGCACAGTGGACCCGATAGGCCCATTTTTCAATCACCCCAGGCTTCAGAGCCTTTCCTGGAGCCCGGGGAGGGCAAAATGGCCTTCCACATCCTCCCGGAGGCCCTCTAGAGGCTGGAAACGGCCCGTTTGCCTACTTCCGGTGGGCCCAGAAGCCCAAAAATCAGGTGGCACGCGCTGGAGCTGAGCTAGGGCAACGCTCGCATGCCCACCGATACGGCTCCACCTGCCACCTGATATTCGGGTGCCATAGGTTCCATAGATTCCGCGTGCCATAGGTTCGCCATCACAGATATAGCGGAAAGAGCCAAAGAAGCTTCTAAGGATGAGATGTGAAACGTCTTCAAAGAAAAACCAGAAAGTCGCACCTCTGGGATAGCAGAAAGAAGAAACATAAGAGTTCACAAGAGTGATGCTACATAGAACAAAGCTGTGACCAAATCTGGATGTTCTGCTTCGGACACCACGAAGCCCCCTCCCAGAAGGTAACAAGGAAAAGAGGTCGTGAAGAGGAAGGGTAGCATCCCAGACAATCCTGCGGACCCTGCTTAAGCATCGCCGATATGCCCTGTCCTGGATAGAAGAGAGTGAACTTCCAATAATCTTTTTTGCTGTCCTCGCCACTCTCTGCACCACCTTTCTCTCTGAAGCGGGAATGCTTCCAAACCAGATAGTAATGCAATATGACAGGATGCTCTCGGCCGTCCCTCTCTAGAAAGTGGTGAGGACAGGGGGAGGAAGATGTACTTTGCTCACGCGACGCAGAAAATGCAGGTGCTGCCGTGCCTGCTTCACTAACGTCTCGCCGTTGAGCAACCAAACTAGCCGCCTCATTAGCTGCACACCCAGAAACCTGATGCTGCTAACCACCTCCACAGGTGAATCATTAATACACAGAGGTATGTGGCTGTGCCTGCCTTTTCTGCAATTGACAACAATCTCTTTAGGTTTCCCCTACATTTAAAACGAGGCTCTTTTTGTTATACCAGTACACCAAACCCTCTGCCTCCTTGCGGTAAGGCAGGACGCCCCTTGTTGGCATCCTAAATAAGCCCCACTGCTGTTATCATCTACGTATTTCACAATATGATCAGTGGCAAAGCTAGCACAACTGTCATGGGTCAAGAGGGCGAAGAGCAGTGGACTTAGGACACAGCCCCTGAGGAGAACCTGTGCTCAAGATAACCTGAATTATCTACCTGAAAGCCGGACAAGGAATAATGGATGGAAACTGATCAAAGAGAGATTCAACCTAGAAATAAGGAGAAATTTTCTGACAGTGAGAACCATCAACCGATGGGACAGAAGTTGCCTTTGGAAGTTGTGGGAGCTTCACCCCTGAAGGCTTTCAAGAAGAGACTGGACTGCCCTCTGTCAGAAATGGTGTAGGGTCTCCTGCTTTGGGGGGGTTGGACTAGATGACCTACAAGGTCCCTTCAAATCTGTTATTCTGAACTAGGAAGCTAAGAACATCAGACTGGTCAGATTAAAAAGTAGAAGGTGCAAAACTGGTGAAACAATGAACCCCGTGAAATTCTGGGGACAAAAGAAGAGAGTTGATCTAATGCAGAGTTTCTCAACCATGGCAACTTTTAAAAGGCGTGGACGTCAACTCCCAGACTTAGCCGACTGAACAACAACAAATGTCGTCTGAACCTTGATCAAGGCAAGATTGCAGGTTATAGGATGATGGTTTGATTTACATTACAGGTAGTCGTCAACTTACGGCCATAACTGAGCACAGAGGCATGGTTCGTAAGTCATGCCGGTCATTAAATAAGTCACTGCATCTGATTTGATGCTCTTTTTTGAGCTGGTTGTAAAGTGAATCACCATGGTTGTTAAGCAAACACCGCAGTCATTAAGGGGACCATCACAACTGCAGAACAAATGCATTCTCCGCAGGGGGCTTTTTTTGACAGACACTGAAAGCAAACATCATACATCACAGTGACATGACTCAGATACTGCAACGGCCACAAATGCAAGCCGGTTGGAAGTGCCCAAAATGCAGTCACATGACAGAAAGGGGGAGGGGACATCGGAGGTCCAAAGCGGCTTGTAACAACCTGACACGGGGACACTTTGCACAATTTAAAAGTCCTCTCGTTCACCAAGATCATAGCCATGATTTTATTTAGGAAGGGGGGGAAAAGGAGGGCAGGTTGCACCGGTCGTGTCACATTTCCACAACTTGGCAAAACCAGGGATGGGTCCGAGCGCCACAACTTCTACTGTCAGGGTTCCAAGTCACACCCCCAACGAGAGAAAACTCCGAGGCTAGAAGTTCCTCAAAGTTCCACTTTATTAGAGGTGTCCTAGTGGCACATCTGGGAAAACCCGAATCTGAAAGCTTCCGGGTTTTCCCCACCCAAAGGAAAGTCCAGGTCCCTTCCCCCTGCACCCACATGCCCATCACACGGTCCAATCAAAGCACCGTCTCAATTGGAGATGCCTCCCAGGCACACCCTTCCAGGTGCAGGGCAGGATGTCCTTGACTCTCCAGAAAAGAATGTTATTATGGCTAGATTATCTCTCCAACTCCGTCCAATCTCCCCTCCCAGTTTCCCACCAGCACTAAGTGTGGCAGCCCTGAAGATCCAAAGAAAATGAGGGCCTCCAGGCAGTGGTGAAATCCAAATTTTTTTACTACCGGTTCTGTGGGTGTGGCTTGGTGGGCGTGGCAAGGGGAAGGATACTGCAAAGTCCCCATTCCCACCCCACTCCTAGGGGAAGGATACTGCAAAGTCTCCATTCCCACCCCACTCTGAGGCCAGCCAGAGGTGGTATTTGCTGGTTCTCTGAACTACTCAAAATTTCCGCTACCGGTTCTCCAGAACCTGTCAGAACCTGCTGGATTTCACCCCTGCCTCCAAGGCGGACATCTACAACTTGGCAAAGCCGCTCAATGCCCCCCCCCCCCCCCTCGCAACCCCGCAAAGGCCTCTCCAGGATCCAAATGACGACAACTCGGAACAGGCCAGCTGCGTCTTTGGTGAGCACAAAAGCTTTTGCTCTCCAAGGCTGGCTGAAGGATTGCATCAGAGACGGCCTGGGCCGACCTCACTGCTAGTCCAGAAAAGAATGCAATCGTTCGGCAGTGACAGGACTCAACGTTTGCCAAAGGGCGGGGGCCGGGGAGGAATAATAATAACACATCTGTATTTCAATAGAGGAAAGAGAGTATGTGCAGCTCGGGTTGAACTGTGGGGTGCTCGGTGCTCTCTGAGCTTGAGTGTTGCGTTACCCAACTAGGTTACATCCTCAGAAGGGAGTGGGGTTTGAGGGGAGGAGGTAGAGGAGGAAGAGGAGGACGACTGTGGGGTTCTAGCAGTGGTGAAATCCAATTTTACTACCGGTTCTGTGGGTGTGGCTTGGTGGCCGTGGCTGGGGAAGGATACTGCAAAAGCGCCATTCCCACCTCACTCTGGGGCCAGCCAGAGGTGGCATTTGCCGGTTCTCCAAACTGCTCAAAATTTCCGCTACCGGTTTTCCAGAACCTGCTGGATTTCACCCCTGGGTCCTTGGTGCTCTCTGAACTTGGTGGCGGTTCTGCAGACATTTCATGACCCAACTAGGTAACCTCATCAGTGCTAAGAGGGAGTGGGGTTTGCAGGGAGGAGGAGGAGGAGGAGGAGGTGGTGGTGGTGGAGGAGGAGGAGGAAGGGGATGATTGTGGGGTCTTTTGTGCTGAGCTTGGGTTTTTTGCAGACATTTTATGACCCAACTAGGTAATCTCATCAATGCTAAAAGGGAGTGGGGTTGGAGGAGGGGGAGGAGGATGACCGTGGGGGTCTTTGGTACTCTCTGAGCTAGGTTGTATTCTTGCAGATGTTTCACAATCCAACTAGGCAACATCATCAGTGCTAAAAGGGAATGTGATTTGTGAGGAGGAGGACGGCGACTGTGGGGTCTTTGGTGCTCTCTGAGCTTGGTTTTCTTGCAGACATTTCATGAGCCAACTAGGTAATGTTATCAGTGCTAGAAGGGAGTGGGGTTTGCAGAGAGGAGGAGGAGGAACAATGTAGGGTCCTTGGTGCTCTCTATTTTAAACTGTGGTTTTCCTGCAGACGTTTCATGGCCCAACTAGATAATATCATCAGTGCTATAAGTTAGTGGGCTTTGTGGGAGGAGGAGGAGGAGGAGGAGGAGGAGGAGGAGGAGGAGGAGGAGGAGGAGGAGGAGGAGGAGGAGGACGACGAATGTGGGGTCCTTAGTGCTCTCGGAGTTTGGTTGATTTCTTGCAGACGTCTCATTACCCAACTAGGCAACATCATCAGTGCTAAAAGGGAGTGAGGTTTGCAGAGGAGGAGGAGGACTGTGGGGTCCTTGGTGCGGGGTTTGATTTCTTGCAGACGTCTCATTACCCAACTAGGTAACACCAGCAGTGCCAGAAGGGAGTGGGGTTTGCTCTCTTTCGACCTACAAGTGCTTGCCCTGTCAAGGGTTACTGGGAGTGTTCTCGCGGGCTCCCTGATTACTTCCTGTTGTTTACTTCCTGATTGTGGTGCTAATCTTGTGGTGCTCTATCTCGGTGCTAATCTTCGCTTAGCTGGGTGTTGGTGGCTGGCCAGGAGGCCTTTTGGCCTGTGTGTTTCCTCTTCCAGGTTTTGAATGGTATGTGGATGCAGGAAACCTTCCCCCCACCCCACCCCAGGGCAGAGAGCACCGAGGTCCCCACCCATCGGCCTTTGCCTCCTCCTCCTCTTCCTTCAAGAGAAACTCTCTCTTTGCTTGGCAACCTCCAAAGCGCTCAGCGTCTTTAACCTCGGGGGATCCCAACCGCGGGCACAAAACGGGCACTGGGTGAGAGAGCGGAATCGAGACCGGCACTCAGGAAGTTCTGCGGTTGGGTATCACCTGAGCCTCATCCACCACGGCTGGCACGAGGCATCCGCCAGCACCAGCACCAATTACAGATGTTACAACCCCCCCCAAAAAAATTCTGCCCGAAAGGCCCTCGAAAAAGGTCGCATGTTGGAGGGAAAAAGTTATGGAACGGCAAAGGCCGTTCGCTTTCACGATTTGGAAAAGAGAGACTTTGAGAAAAGACGTGGCAATTTCCCACTTTCTGTTTTTTTAAAAAAAGGAGCAAAGGGAGTCGTGTTTTTAATGGTTTCTTAGCTACATGATCAACTGTTCTTTAAATATCAGATGGTGCATAAGATTTGGGAGAGAAGAGGTTGGCTTTTTCTTTCTCTTTTTCTTCCTTCTTCCCTTTCTCCTTCTTAGTCTCCCTTCCTTCCTCTCCTCCTTCCTTTCTTTCCCTTATATTTCTCTCCTTTTTTCCTTCCCTTCCATCCTATCTCCTTTTCTTCCTTTTTTTCTTCCTTCCCTTTCTCTTTTCCTTCCTTCCTTTCTCTCCTTCTTCTTTTTTCCTTCCTTCCTCTCTCCTTCCCTTCCTCCCTCCTTTCCCTTTCTTTCTTTCTTTCTTTCTTTCTTTTCCTTCCTTTTTTCCTTCCTTTCCTTCTTTTCCTTCCTCTCTCACTCCCACACTGTAACTGCATGCATTCATGCCCTTCCTTCCTTCCCCCCTTTTCCTTTCTTTTTTCTTTCTTTCCTTCCTTCCTTTCTCCCCTTCCTTTTTTTCCTTCCTTCTTTCCTTCCTTTCTTCCCCTCTCACTCCCCCACTGTAACTGCATGGATTCATGCCCTTCCTTCCTTCCCTTCCCCTTTTTCCTTTCTTTTTTTTCTTTCCTTCCTTCCTTCCATTCATCCCTCCTTCCTCATCTTTCCTTCTTTCTCCCCTTTCTTTTCTTTTCTTTTCTTTCTTTCTTTCTTTCCCTTCCTTCTTTTTTCCAAAAAAGCATTGCTATCCAATTGTTTCTCACATGCGGGCAAAGGATTCAATAGATTGCAGTAGCTTTTATCCTCTTTTGCCCTGATCTCCTAATAGCTGGAAGGAAAAGAAGGCCAGGAACCAGTTTTGGGTCATTTTCCCTCCTCCTCCTCCTCCTCCTCCTCCTCCTCCTCCTCCTTCTCCTCCTCCTCCCCCTCCCCATTTAAAAAACGCAGTAGTTTTCGAGCTTCTTCATTTAAAAAATAATAAAATGGCTGCATGACAAACTTTAAAGGGCCTTGTACAACTCACACAGCCGTCTACAAAGTTTTGCATGTTTGAACCATGTCTCAATTATTGGCAGCAGATGCTACCATTACTCTGCACTACTGAGCCTAGCTTTATTTTTTTCTTTAAAATTTTACGTATAACACTCAACCTTTGGAAGGGGTGGGTAATGATTGTCTGCAACTGTTTCCATTAATTTAATGAAAGGGGGTTTTTTTTCCCCTTCCTTTTTAAAAACCACATTAAAAGGGCGCGTTGCTAAATCAAATTATTGGCCTCTGGCTCCCAGGTTCCCTTCCTCTGAGGAGAAGCATCCAGACACAAAGAAAAGACACGCAGCTTGAGAGACATAGCAGGAACTCTTCTTTATTTACTGGGAAATAAACCCTGTTCAAAACCAGAGGGGTTTTAATCGCTTAAGTGTTGCTGGATTGCAGCCCGAAGGCATTGGGCCCAGATTTACAATGTGTGTTTTGTAAGCATCCCTGACACAGAAGTAACAAGCCCAGTCATCCAACACACAACATGTGACTCCACTTCTCTCCAGTCTCAAGTTGTCCTGAGATATGACGGACGGGCTAAAATAAGGCTTGGAAAAACAGCAGGGAAAAGAAAAGGAGGATTCTCTTCATTCAAGAGACTTCTTTTGTCACACGAAATGACGTATATAGAAGCACGAGAGGCTCAGTTCCTTTCTTAAGACGTTTCTCCATGTAGATAAATCAGTGTTTTTTTTTCCAAACTTGGCAACGTTAAGAAGTGTGGACTTCTCGAATTGTTCTAATTAAAGCCTCTAGTGATAAAATAAAGAGCAGTGGTGATAGCGGACAACCTTGCCTTGTGCCTTTTTGGGATTAAAAAGTTCTTTGTCGTTTCCCCATTTATCACCACTCTGGTTTCTTGTCTGGAGGAGATTGTTTTAAACATCTTTATAAATTTCCCCCCAAAATCCATACGTTTTAATTGTTCTAATATGAAGTCCCATTTAACGTTGTCGAATGCTTTTTGTGCATCGATAAATATCAACGCCATCTGTTTTTCCTTGTGGACTTCATAATATTCTATCGTATCCAAGATAATCCTAATGTTGTTCCTTATATGCCTTCTGGGCATATAGACTGTTCAAAGCTACAACTGTATCACAAAAAGCGACAAAAGATGACCGTTTCTCACGATCGTTGCCGCATGGTCACATGATCAAAATTCAGACGCTGGGCAACCGACTCCTATTTATGACGGGTCGCAGCGTCCCTGGGCTTCCGCAATCCCCTTTTGCAACGGTCCGACAAGCCAAGTCAAATGGGGAAAGCCAGGTTCACCTTTACAACCGTGTTACTAACTTAACGTCCGTGGCGCTCCACTTAGCCACGGTGGCAAGAAAAAGTCGTAAAGCGGGACAAAGCTCACTTAACCACCCCATCGCTTAGCGGGTTAAAGTTTGGGCTCGGTTTTGGTCCGAGGTCAAAAAGACTTTCTGCATTTTAGGGAGTGGAGGTCAAAATAGAAGCTGTGCCTGTTTTCAGCAACCCTGGGTGTGCAACGCACACACAAAGAAATTGCACTGTCACAGCCAGCCTCTTGCTTTTTTTAAACCATCCCGTGAAGTTTCTTGCTGAGTTTTATCCCTACAACCGCAGCCGGTCTCCTCAAAATAACTGAAACCTTTTTTCTTTAATTACCTTCCTAAGTGGATTGAACGGCAAACAAAATACAACCACAAGAACCAATTGATGTCTCAGCTGGTTCAGAAATATTTATTTCAGCTGGACGTGCAATAAAAGCAAGGAAATATTGGAGCAGGATTCACTTCTTAACACAGAAAATTCTCCAATGATTATAAAGAGAAAACCAGAAACTTTTCCCGGGGGGGGGGGTGTTAATAATGGAAAAAGACTGGGGAGGCAAAAAAAATATGGGATGTTAAGTATGTTGACTAGGCACAAAAATGGAAGGACAATTTTGATCCCCAGCATGGACGAACGGCTGAAAAAATTGATGGGAGTTAGCAGAGAAGGCTAAACGGTCTGCCTTGACCGAAGGAAAAAATACAAATATTTTTATTTCTATTTGGAAACTGTTTCTGGACTTTTGTGCTCGAGGTGGTGAAAAAATGAAACGTTGACTTTCGGTTTTACTGATTTAGATACATTTGTTGTTATAGAAATGGCTAGTTTTAAACTATTATGGAAAAAGTAAAAAGTTGAGGTGTGATGTCAAGGCCTTATTCTACTGCAACAAAGGGAGTCAGAAGTCAATGCCTTTTCTTTCTTTTTTTCCCCTTCTTTTCCACACTTCTCCCTTCCCTTTTTCCTTTCCCTATTTTTTCTATTTGCTTTTGTATTTTCTTTGTACGCTACATTACAAACGAATAAACAAATTCTGATTTAGGAATATTTCACGGCAAAGTGTGAATTTAGATCATCTTGCCAAAAGTTTGTTTGTTTTTTTAAATTAGGAGGATTTTAAATTCTACCCATTTTTTCTGCTTAGGTGTGATGTCAGACTTCAACAGCAGGCAAAATCCTTCTGCCATTGAGAGAACAAAATAGGTAATCCTCGACTTACAACCATCACCATTCAGCCCCAAATGTGTTGCTAAGTGAGACAGTTGTTGAGTTTTGCCCCATTTTTAAACCTTTCTTGCCAGTTGTTAACCGAATCACTGCATAGGGTTAGTCGTACGGTTCTTAAGTGAATCTGGCTTCCCCCTTGACTTTGCTCGTCAGAAGGTCACAAAAAGTGATCACCTGACCTCAGGGCACCACGACCGTCATAAATATAAACCAGTTGCCAAGCAGATTCTGTATTTTGATCATGTGACCACGGGATTCTGCGACAGTCGTGTGAAAAAAATGGCTGTGTCACTTTTTTCAGTGCTGTTGCAATTCTGAACGGTCACTAAATGGAACAGCTGTAAGTCGAGGACTACCTGGATTTAAGTACGAAGAAACACAAACCTTCATCAATGTCATCGGCCACCACTCCTATTAAAGGCAGCGTTTCCCACTCTTGTTGGCTGGGAAATTATGCCAGTTAGGGAATGCTGGGAGTTAAACTCAATACACATGCTGGTTAGGGAATTCTGGGAGTTGAAATCCATAAATAGTGGCTTGGGACTTCTGGGAATTGAAGTCCACATAGCTTTAAAATTGCTAAGATTCAGAAATATTGCCCTAATATGTATCCTTTTCATACTTGGATCTTAGTAGACCAGAGGACTCCTAACAAATTCAAGTTTTAAAAGGTTCAATAGGACTTTCCAAGTCATGCCAAGACACAATAAAATGATGTTATCTCTCTGAGAGTACAGATAAGGCACTTAACGTATCTCCTAAAACTTTCAAGAACATAATAATCTCCCGGAACACTGTTATCTTACATAATAAAACCAAAACAATCCAGGTGAAGCTTATCAGGACTACAAGGAAGCACCTGTAATCAAATATAGAATACTACCATCAAAACACCTACTCTGTTTCCCCGAAAATAAGACCCAACTGGAAAATAAGCCCTAGCATGATTTTTCAGGATGCTAGCAATATAAGCCCTACCCTAAAAATAAACCCCAGTTAAGATCGGCAGCAGACGGAGGCGTTTAGTACCGTATTTCCCCCCAAAATAAGACCAAACCGGAAAATAAGCGTCTTTTGGAGCAAAAATTAATATAAGACCCGGTCTTATTTTGGGGGAAACACAGTTATTTATTAATCATTAGTACAGGTAGTCCTCAACTTACAACCGTTCACTCGGTGACCATTCAAAGTTACGACGGCACTGGAAAAAAGTGACTTATGAACATTATTCAGACAAGACCGCTGCAGCATTCTCACGATCACGTGATCGAAATTTGGGCGCTTGGCAACTGACTCACATTTATGACAGTTGCAATGCCCTGGGGTCAAGTGATCACTATTTGTGACCTCTGATAAGCAAAATCAATGGGGGTAGCCAGATTCACTTAACAAGCATGTTACTAACTTAAGAACTGCAATGATTCGCTTAACAACCGTGGCAAGAAAGGTTATAAAATGGGGCAAAACTCACTTAACCAATGTCTCGCTTAGCAACAGAAATGTTGGGCCGTAAGTCAAGAACTATTGGTATTGGACATGAAGTTAGAAATCTCCCTCCCATTCTACCAACGTTAACCTCCATTCTTGTAAGGTTGCCGTCAAACTAAAATTATTTCCAAAACCAAAGTCCACTCAGCAACAGCCAAAACAGAGTAACAGAACAGAATAACAGAGTTGGAAGGTCCTTAGAGGTCTTCTAGTCCAACCCAAGGGTGGTATTCACTTACCTCTGCTCTCGGTTCGCAAATTTGAGCGTGCTCAGGGCCTTCCGTGCATGCATAGAGCGTCAAAAACGGGATGTGATTACATCTGGGTGGGTGGGCGGAGCCTCCCGCCGCCACAACAGATTCCCCAGAACTGGATAGAACCGGCTGAATACCACCACTGGTCCAACCCGTTCAGGCAGGAAACCCTATACCCGTGATGGCGAACCTATGGCACGCGTGCCACAGGTGGCACGCGGAGCCATATTGGTGGGCACTCAAGCTGAGCTCCGGTGCGCATGTGTGTGCCGCAGCTGATTTTCAAGCCTTCTGGGCCCACAGAAGTCAGGAAACATGCTGTTTCTGGCCTCCGGAGGGTCTCGGGAGAGTGTGTGTGAGGAAGGCCCGTTTTTCGCTCCCCCAGGCTTCAGAGCCTTTCTAGGAGCCTGGGAAGGGCAAAAATAGCCTTCCCCGGCCCCCTGGAGGCCCTCCAGAGGCTGGAAATGGACCGTTTCCCAACTTCTGGTTCACTGGAAGTCCGGTGGCCCACCATGCCATTGCATGCCAAAAGCGGGGGAAGCACGGGGGGGGGGCATGCGCGCATGTGCGGGGGGGGTTGTGCACGCATGCGTGGGGGTGGGGTACACAGAATTATGGATGTGGGCACGCGTGTGCGCGACCCCCCCGCTTTTGGCACTCGATGGCAAAAAGGTTAGCCATCACTGCCCTATACCAATGATGGCTAACCTTTTTGCCATCACGTGCCAAAAACTGGTGGAGTGTGGGGTGGTCGCACGCGTGCATGCCCACACTCATAATTCTATGTGCCCTGCATAGAATTATGGGTGCGCAACCCCCCCATGCTCCCTCCGCTTTTGACATGTGATGGCACGGTGGGCCCAGTAGGCCTGGGTTTTTTGCCCTCCCCAGGCTCCAGAGGCTTTCTAGGAGCCTGGGGAGGGCAGAAAGAGCCTCCCAGGAGGCCCTCCAGAGGCCGGAAACAGCCCGTTTACCAACTTCCGTTGGGTCCAGAAGGCCCAAAAATCACCTTGCCAGTGTGCGCATGAGCGCTGGAGCTGAGCTAGGGCAACACTCGCGTGCCCACCAATATGGCTCTGCGTGTCACTTGTGGCACGTATGCCATAGGTTCGCCATCACGGCCCTATATCATTTCAGACAAATAGTTGTCCAATCTCTTCTTGAAAACCTCCAATGAATGGACCACCCACAGCTTCTGGTGGCAAGCTGTTCCACTGATTAATTGTCCTAATGTCAGGAAGTTTGTCCTTAGTTTCACGTTGCTTCTCTCCTTGACTGGTTTCCATCTGTTGTTTCTTGTCCTGCCTTTTGGTGCTTTGGAAAATAGGTTGACCCCCTCTTCTTTGGGGCAGCCCCTCAAATATTGGAGTATGACTATCATCTCATTCCTAGATCTTCTTTTCATTAAACTAGACATATCCAAGAAACGGTCTAAACTAGACATAATTCCAAGAAACGTTCGGTAGATCTTTTAGCCTCCAGTCCACTAATCATCTTTGTTGTTTGTATTCTTTCTAGTCTCAACCTCTTTTGGAAATCACTCTGAGTCAGCCGCCACTAAGCCTAGCAATTAACTATTGCAAAATCACTTGTCCCTTCTATGCCTACACAGTGAATGACAGTTTGGGAATCTAATGATTACCTGCATGTATATAATGCACATCCAAATAAGCAGTCCTACAAATGCCAATGATCTTGAACTCTAATGATTTTTTTTTAATCCCCTTCTTCCTTTGAAAAGGGAAAGACAAAGGCACCAACTTCTGACTCTCTTTAGCACCGTAGAAGATAACATTACAACCACAGCTTTTTGTTTTTACCCAACAGTATATACAAGCCATTTCTATAACAAAAACAAAATCGAAGTTTTGTGGGTTTTTTTCCCATGGCAAGCACAAATTCCGGAAGCAATTTCAGAGGAGAAACAAAGTTAGGTATATTATCTTCTCTGGATAAAAGAATCCATTTGACGACCTCTGCTTCTCTTTGCTGTGAGTAGTAATATAATGCTTCTGTTAACTCATTAATCTTTATCATAATTGATATTAAGAAAATCCCCCATTTTATTTCATATTTTTTTTAACCCTAAGGGGAGAAAAAACTTTTTTAAAGTTTTGATATTTAAAAGTACTCAAGTAATATATAAGTAAGGTAAAGGTTCCCCTCACACATACATGCTAGTCATTCCTGACTCTAGGGGGCAGTGCTCCCCTCCATTTCAAAGCCGAAGAGCCAGCGCTGTCCAAAGACGTCTCCGTGGTCATGTGGCTGGCATGATTCAACACCAAAGGCACACAGAACGTTGTTACCTTCCCACCAAAGGTGGTCCCTATTTTTCTACGGCATTTATAATGTGCTTTTGAACTGCTAGGTTGGCAGAAGCTGGGACAAGTCACGGGAGCTCACCCGTTACGCGGCACTAGGGGATTCGAATCGCCGAACTGTCGACCTTTCTATCGACAAGCTCAGTGTCTTAGCCACTGAGCCACCATGTCCCTTCAAGTATATATAATGGAGGGGGAAATAACCCTTCATTTTAAACCCAGAATCTATTCCTTCATGCTGGAGAGAAGATTTAAAAAAAAAAAGCCAAAATAGTCTAGCCAGACAGTCCATAGACCTCTGCAGCTTCACCTGGAACGCACCCATAAAAGTCCAGACAAAGGGAAGACAAGAGTGGTTTTTCTTTCGTGGCAGAACAATGAGACTCCGAAACGAAAGAATAAACAAGAATTGCGCCAATCTGCCAATTGGACTCCACAGCCCCAAAATGATGCTGGCTTTTAACTCCACGATTCTGCAGCCAAGTTCGGAATGAAGGTTTAAGTAGGCCACAGGAAGAAGCTTGTCCTGCCAACTTTTTTCCCCTTTGCAAAAACAACCTGCTTAACTAACCCAGAGAGGATTAAATTTAAGCTCCAGCCAGACGGGTTTTCAAGCTCAAAGTGTCTCAAGCATCGTACACACAGAGATGGCTTTTTCAAAAGGCAACCGGACTTCCTTGGGTTTTTCCTTGAAGACGTTTCGCTTCAAGGACTATGGAGTCCATGAGCTTCACTTCCTTGCAGATGTTTCATGACCCAACTAGGGAACATAATCAGTGCTAGAAGGGAATGGGGTTTGCAGAGAGGAGGAGGGGGAGGGGGAGGTGGTGGTGGTGGTATGGAGTCAGTGATGCTCTCTGAGCTTGGCGGTTTTCTTGCAGATGTTTCATGACCCAACTAGGTAACATCATCAGTGGTAGGTGGGAGGGAGGGCCTGCAGAGTTTAACACCAAGATTAACACTTGATCAGTAGCCCAATCAAGGAACTACCAGATCAGACAAATAAGCTAAAGTGCAAGGGTTGCTCCCTGTTCATATACATGCAAACCCCCCCCTCTCCTCTAGCACTGGTGATACTACCTAGTTTGGTTAATGAAACGTCTGCAAGAAAACAACTAAGTTCAGAGAGCACCAAGGACCTTCCATTTCAACCCTGAAATTCACCTTTATTGAAGCCACACTCTAGAATCTCCCAGAAAATATCTATTAGGTTAGTAGGTTAAAGCTTTAGTATGGCAAGATTCTGTCTATTAGGTGTTGTAAGCAAAGGAAGACTGGACTCAGTTGCATCTCGCTGTGTCTTTAGGCTTGGGACTAACACGATCTGCCACTTCTTCTTTCTCACACACAATCAAAAAGCAGAAAATAAAATGTATGGGAAAAGTTAAGCATGCATGCACACCCATCGGGCGCCTGGGGTTTACAATATTTACTCAATTTTGGAAGGCATTTTTAAACAATAAGGAAGTAAACGCCACAATCAAGTGGACTGGACAGCTGTAACAAATGTAAACGATACAACAACAAACTTTCCAAACTTCCCTACCCATTTGAAAAGCAGAAACAAATGTTGAAACACGAACTAAAAAAACCCAAAAACACAGTATAACGTAATTATAAAAGTGAATGTGGTCAAAGCTGGGCGTATCTTACAAGCAGCAAAACAAAAGTAATCAAAGAGCAGTATAATTGCATTAATCGGATAGTAACGAGACAATAAAACAGATCTGGGTGGCCTGGAAATCTTTCTCGATGGGGGAGTTGTTCACGGCAACTTTCTACAAATTAAAATGTGGGTTAATGTTTCAGGAATCCCTTCACCGCAGGAGCAAAGTCTGTTTGGATGGGATGGCTTCATAAACAGATGCCTCTCAAAAACAGCTGGAAAATTAAAACTTGCTAAAGTGAGCGCTCTTGTGAATTTGGGAACGATTATTTCACTCATATCTTTTAACTTTTAAAATATGATTGGGTTTGACATGTTTATGGTTTTATCTTTTTTTTCCCGTTAAAACACTGCCCAGGGTCAAATCTTGTGAGATGGGCAGCCATTTAAATTGGGTGGGTGGGTGGGTGGATAGAGACTGAGATACAGAGATATCAAACTGGATGGATGGATGGATGGTAGGGAGAGAGAGAGCTGGATGGATGATAGAGATTGATAGATGATAGATAGATAGATAGATAGATAGATAGATAGATAGATAGATAGATATAGAGAGAGCTGGATGGATGAGAGAAAGAGAGAGCTGGATGGATGGATGGATGGATGATAGATAGATAGATAGATAGATAGATAGATAGATAGGTAGAGTTAGATAGATAAATGAAGTCCTCAACTAACCATTATTTGTTCAGTGACTGTTCGAAGTTACAGCAGCCCTGAAAAAAGTGACTTGCTTCCAGTACTCACACTTACAACCGTCGCAACATCCCCATGGTCCCATGATCAACATCCCAGCACTTGGCAACTCACATATATTTATGACCGATAAATATATTTTATAAGGATTCACTTAAACTGTGGCAAAAAAAAAAGGTCATAGAATGGGGAAAACTCCTCTTTACCAATGTCTCACTTAGCAACATAAATTTTGGACTCGATTGTGGTCGTAACGCGAGGACTACCTACCTGTAATCCAACCATTCTGATGAAGTCGTGGCTGATCCCTGGAATCACCTCCCTCTCAGCATCCATCCTTGCAAAACCGACTTTAGGCCTGCAAGGCCTGGAATGTTCCTTTTTCAGGCTGCGATGAGAACCCTATCATTTTCCTTCACCCTCCTAGTGTTTATCTCCAAAGTAAATGCCACGCGCTTGTTGACTCACCCTCAGTTTTAACCAAGCCAAGAAAATGATGCCTGCTGGATTATTCATGCCCATCCTTCGCCTCAACTCATCTGCCTGCGTTCATCTGCCACCACTCCGATGGAGGCAAGGGTGTGAGATCTTCTCCTGTCATCACCAGCTAAGACTATTATTTTTTTTTCATTTATTTATTTGTAGGCCTTTTATTATTTTTACGAATAAACCAAGGCGTGGAACGACACATCTCTCTCCTCCTATTTCCTCCACAACCACCCTGTGAATGGGTTGGTTTGAGGGAGAAGGACTGGCCCAATGTCACCTAGCCGGTTTTTGTGCCTAAGACGGGACTAGAACTCCCAGTCTCCTGGTGACTGGCCCAAAGTCACCCAGCTGGCTCTCGTGGCTAAAGTGGGACTAGAACTCCCAATCTCCTGGTGACTGGCCCAAAGTCACCCACCCATCTTTCATGCCTAAGGTGGGACTAGAACTCAGAGTCTCCTGGTGATTGGCCCAGTCATCCAGCTTGCTTGCAGAGCTAAGGCAGGACTAGAACTCACCTTGCTGGCTGTGAAATTCTGGGAATTGAAGTCCACAAGTCATAAAGTTGCTAAGTTTAGAGAATTCAGAACTACACTAAAAGCTACCAGCAGAGACTTCTAGAAAATTTTCACCTAACACAGAATCAAAAGCCATTTGTCTGATTTTCATCCGTCACCTTGCACATCCTTCACAAAGAGCTCACCTGTAAGCCCCTTCCCATCAACTGCCCCTTCTAGTCCCCCCCACCTCACTGAGCCACTCAGACGTTCTGTGAAGCTGAAGGCCTAAACCTCATAGAGGAGGTGCTACTCAGCCTTCCATCATCCAGCAGCTACAGGAGGGTCCTCAGCTTACGACCATTTGTTAAGTCAGTAACACACGGTTAAATGAATCTGGCATCCCCCATTGGCATTGCTGGTCAGGTCGCAAAAGGAGATCGCATGGCACTGGAACCGTCATAAATATGAGTCAGTGGCCAAGAGGTCCGAATTTTGATGATGTGATCCTGGGGATGCTACAATGGTTGTAAGTGTGAAAAATGGTCCCAAGTCGGTTTTTTTCAATGCCATTGTAACTTTAAACGGTCCCTAAAGGAACTGTTGTAAGTCAATCCCAATTTCAGCTCTTGAACACTGGCCCAGACTGAGGTACCTCTCTCTTTTTTTAATTATTATTTTTAAAGACTGCAGTCTGGGCAAGAAGTGCTTCTTGGCAGCCTCTCGACATGTAATCCCAGATCTTCTGGGAGACCAGCCACACAGTAATGTAGCCTAATGAATAGGGGTGCCAACCTCTCTGAGGTTCTTCTTCCAAGCCTCACGTAGTCGGGGGAATGAATTATAAGGTACGAGCCACCCTGTCCTGGGCATCTCAGTTGGTCTGGCTGAGGTTGAAGTTATAAGAATTACTTAGGCAAGGCGAGTGGCATGATGCGTTTGGCCGACTGCCCTCCGTCAATGGCCTTATCCAGAGGTTTTTCCAATGCAGGTAATCGATAAAGGAGAATATCTGTAGCTCTGGGTTGAAATCAGGGGTCCTTGGTGCCCTCTGGGCTTGTTTTCTTGCAGACGTTTCATTACCAAACTTGGTAACATCATCAGTGCTAGTAAAGAGTCTGGTGCGGAGTGCAGAATCAGTGACAGGAAACTGCACTCATTAGCATGATGATGTTTCCTAGTTTGGGTAATGAAACATCTGCAAGAAAAAAAGTTCAGAGAGCACCAAGGATTCCTCATACAGCAGTTCATTTAGTGACCACTCAAAGTTCCAACAGCACTGGAAAAAAAATGACTTTGTACCGTTTTTCACACTTACAACTATTGCAGCATCCCTGTGATCATGATCAAAATCCAGATGTTTGGCACTTGGCATGTATTTATGCTGTTACAGGATCCCGGGGTCAAATGATCCCTTTTGCAACCATCTTACAAGAGAAGTCAATGGGGAAGCCAGATTCACTTAACAACCATGTTAACAACTTAATAACTGCAGCGATTCACTTAGCCACTGTGGCGAGAAAAGTCGTACAATGGGGAAATTTTCACTTAAATCTTTCACTTAGCAACAGAAATGTTAGGCTCGACTGTGGTCGTTAAGTCGTGGACTCCCTGTACAGAATTGACCCCTTTAAAGGGAAGACTTAAATTATCCAGATATTCAAGACAGGAAAGAGAATTAGAAGGGACAAGATCTGGTTGCCCTTTGCCCAATCCTGGTCTTTTGTCATTATTGGAAAGTCAAGTGCTGCCTTTCTGCAGCATATACATTGGGTAAGAGCTACTGCCAACCTATCATTCTGTAAGAGCCTAAAGCAGAGGTCTTCAAACTTGGCAGCTTTAAGACTTGTGGACTTCAAGTCCCAGAATTTGCTGGCTGGAGAATTCTGGGACTTGAAGTCCATAATTCTTAAAGCTGCCAAGTTTGAGGATCCCTGGCCTAAAGACTCAGTTCTGCAAATTGGCCTGGAGACCCCAATGCGAGCGTTTGACTCTGGAGCTGGCTGCTAGATTGATAGCAGACTCCGCCTTACCTCCCCTGCCCCCACTCGAAAATCTTTTTTGCTAATCATATCCGTGTATTTTGTTTTCTTTTTCCTTGTTCATTTCATGCTTCTATTCTTTTACTTTTGCTTTGTTCCAATTTCCTTTTTCTTTGTTTTTTAAGTTTGTGAACCGCTTAGAGTAGATCGATGGTGAGAGATAGATGGCAAATAAATGTAACAACTCGATAGGTAGATGGAAATGCCAAATTCAGTCTGAACATCTGGCTGACTGTGCGCAGAACCATAATAATAAAACCTCTAGCACCATCAAACATCCAGATCTACCTATCCCAGGTCCTTAGTAAAAACTCAATAGTAGACAAAAATGCCAAATCCAGCCTGAATTTCTGGCTGACGTGAGATGATCAATAACAACAACAACAACAACAATAATATACAGACATTACCTTAACAGCTCATAGGTCCTTGTTTAGGACTTGAACTGTTAAGTTTTTACCAGTCCCAGACTGTGAATCAAATAGATTAAATAATAACAACATCAATGACATTAAATAATAACAACTCCATATTTAGACAAAAATGTCAAACCCAATCTGAACATCTGGCTGCCTGTGCAATGATTAATAATGATAATGATAAAAATAATAATCATATACAGACATTACCTTAACAGCTCTTAAGTCCTTGTTTAGGACTTGAACTGTTAAGTTTTTACCAGTCCCAGACTGTGAATCAAATAGAAGATTAAATAATAACAACAACAATATCAATAAGATTAAATAATAACAATTCCATAGGTAGACAAAAATGTCAAACCCAGTCTGAACATCTGGCTGCCTGTGCAATTATTAATAATGATAATGATAATGATAATCATCATCATCATATACAGACGTTACCTCAACAGCTCTTTGGTCCTAGTTTAGGACTTGAGCTGTTAAGTTTGTATCAGTCCCAGACTGTGAATCAAATTCAAGATTAAATAATAACAATAATACCAGGTCCTTCCAAAGGACTCGACAAGTAGATAAAAATGCCAAGCCCAGCCTGAAATAATAATAATAATAATAATAATAATAATAATAATAATATCATCATTGTACATCTTAAGAAGGCCGATATCTAGGACACTGGAAACAACCCGTATCAACCATTAGCACCAGTCAATAGTATTTGTGATGCACTTTTGAATGTTCAGTTGACTAAGTTTCATGTTTAATGAATAAAAGATAATAATAATAATAATAATAATAATAAATCATATATTTTAAGAAGATACTCGATTGATACCTAGGACCCTGGCAGCAACTTGTATCAACCATTAGCACCAATGGTATTTGTGACACGTTTTTAAACCTTCAGTTGACTGAGTTTCATGTTTAATGAATAAAGAGGAGGAGGAGGAGGAGGAGAAATCGTATATTTTAAGAAGATACTTGATAGATACCTAGGACACTGTCAGCAACTTGTATCAACCATTAGCACCAATCAATGGTATTTGTGATGCATTTTTGAATGTTCAGTTGACTTGAGTTTCATGTTTAACGAATAAAATATATAATAATAATAGGAATAATAATAGTAATAAATAATAATAGCAATAATGATAATGATGATAATAATAGTAATAAATAATAATAATAGCAATAGCTATAGGGCCTGGTGGCTCAGCAGACTAAAAGCATTGTGATTAACGTCAGCTGCCTGCAATTACTGCAAGTTCAAATCCCACCAGGCTCAAGGTTGACTCAGCCTTCCATCCTTTCTAAGGTAGGTAAAATGAGGACCCAGATTGTGGGGGCAATAAGCTGACTTTGTATGAATATATACAAAAGTATGAAGGCTATTGCTTAACGCCTTGTAAGCCACCCTGAGTCTCCGGAGAAGGGCGTCATATAAATCATTTTTTTTAAAAAGCAATAATAATAATAGTAATAATAGTAATAGTAGTAGTAGTAATAATAATAATAATGATGATGATAATAATGTCATTCCCTCCCTCCTACCCCAGCTGAACTGAGTGGGTGTTTTGGTGCTTCTCCTCCTGAGCATCTGAAGGAGGCAAAACCAGCCACTTTCAAAAGAAGGGCGCCAATGGCGGTTTGGGGACCCCGTACCCCAAAAAGGAGTGTGGGGGGGGGCAATGGAGTCTGGAGGGAGGAGGGAAAGCAGCCTCTCTCCCAGGAGGGAGGAATTGGGGGGGAGGGAAAGGCTGGCAACCCCCAATTCCCACTCGCTCGCCCTAACCCTAACCCACCCCCATCCACCCCCCACCCCCCACGGCCGCCTCCTCACCCACCGGAAGCGCCCCCCGCAGTGCTGGCACTGGTCGCCCACCCAGCCGGGCTGGCACTCGCACTGGCCGGTGCTGGGCTGGCAGCGTCCTCCGTTGGCGCAGGGCTTCTCGCACGCCTTGCCGTCCGACGAGGCCGACTCCGCGCCCCGCGACGCCAGCAGCGGCACCAGCAGCAGCAGCAGCAGCCGCCACGGAAAGGCCGGCAGGCCCGACGACGCCCCCCGACGACGCCCCCGCCGGTCCCACCGCTCCATGGCCGGAGCCCGACGCGGAGAAGACCGCCGGGTGGCCGAAGGTCGCTCTTCGGATAAAGACGACGGCGAGGAGGAGGAGGAGGAGGAGGAGGAGGAGGAGGAGGAGGA
>WNWU01000061.1:5807993-5830147 GCA_012654045.1 Ptyas mucosa | reverse complement strand
TTAACCTTAACCTTAACCTTAACCTTAACCTTAACCTTAACCTTAACTCAACGCAGTCTTAACCTTAACCTAAGGTTAAGGCGGTATATAAATCTAAATAAAATAAAATAAATAAAATAAATAAAACCTTGCATTGCATTGGCAACCTTCAGTCTCAAAAGACTGGTATCGTGCTCTGGAAAGAGGTCCTAAAACAGCATCTGGTGTGACTAAAAAGGCCAATTCGAGAGTAGCAATCCCTTCCATACTGAGGGCAGATCCATTCTGTCCCCTGCCTTAGCCTTAGCCTTAACCTTAACCTTAACCTTAACCTTAACCTTAACCTCAACCTCAACCTCAACCATCTTCTAAATCATCTTCTAAATCAGAGCTGTCCAACCTTGGCAACTTGTGGACTTCCAACTCCCAGAATTCCCCAGCATGGGCGGCCATGGAATTCTGAGAGTTGAAGTCCACAAAGTTGTTAAAAGTTGCCCAGGTTGCAGATCTCTCCTCCAAAAGGTTGCTTTGGTAGAAAGTGCACCATGTCAAATGGATGAAACGGCCTGCAAAAGCTTGGCTCGAAACCTAAAACGGCCCACTCCGAGCTGCTAACATTTATTTTGTTGTTGCTAAGCTACCTGCTCAAAGAATCCCGTAGTCAGGAAGGCAGGACTGTTTTTCCAAACACTTTGGAAGTAAAAATATCTGTTGCAAAGTCATCTCCAACTTGCAAAGAAGAGCCGGTGAGATGCATTTCTGAAGGCAGAATAAAATAGCAGAATTGGAAGGGACCTTGGAGGTCTTTTAGTCCAACCCCCTGCTCAGGTAGGAAGCCCTATACCATTTCAGACAAATGGCTGTCCAGTTTCTTCTTAAAAACCTCCAGTGTTGGGGAATTCACAACTTCTGGAGGCAACTTGTTCCACTGGTTAATTGTTCTCACTGCCAGGAAATTCCTCCTTAGTTCTAGATTGCTTCTCTCCTTGATGAGTTTCCAATCATTGCTTCTTGTCCTGCCTTCTGGTGCTTTGGAGAATGGCTTGACTCTCTCTTCTTTGGGGCAGCCCCTGAGACATTGGAAGACTGCTATCATGTCTCCCCTAGTCCTGTATATGTATTGCATACATATCTGTGCTGCCTTATCACTTCCGTGCTAAGAAAGCCATTCTTGCAATGCTCAGAGACAAGGAAATGAAAGAATTTTGTAAACACACCGCTTCCTATGGAATGTCTGCAAGAACACAATCAGGTTCGGAGAGCTCCAAGGACCCCACAGTCCTTCCTCCTCCTCCTCCTCCTCCTCCTCCTCCTCCTCCTCCTCCTCCTGTTTGCAAACCCCACACCCTTCTACCATAGTACTGATAGTGTTACCTAGTTGGTGAATGAAATGTCTTCAAGAGCACAACCAAGCTCGGAGAGCACCAAGAGCCCCACAGCAACTTCTACTTTCAGAATTGCTTTCGGAGGGAATCCAGCAACTCAACGCCCTTCTCTTTTCACTTCACTGCAGATGGCAGCATCAGCACAGAAACCAGTTACCTCATCCTCACTGCAGCGATCCCGAGATCGGTGTCTTGGCTGGTAAGTAGACTTTGATTCTGCAAAAACCTTGGAGGTTTTCCTTCCTCCCCCCCCTTCCTTTGCAAAACGAATCTAGAAAACAGATTACGAAGCTGTTTTTTCTAAGCCGGTCGAAAGCAAGGAGGAAAGATTGTCCTTTTGTGACGGTTTGCAGGTCGTTGAAAACAAAAGAGGGTGAATTCTCTCTTGGGAGTGTGTTCCTTTGATATTTTTCCAGGAACTGCGGGTCAGATAAGAGTCAGGAGCCACAGGAAGTGCTGAGGTGGCTACAAGCAGCTGTGGTGGAAAGTTCGGGCGCTACGAAACACTGCGCCGTTATCCCAAATAGGAGCCTTTGTTGGTTTAGAAGCGAACTTTATACAAAGAAAATACCTAACCATAGTTTATGTTTATTTTATTGATTGATTTCGGTGCCTCTGAGTCAGTCTTGATTCCTTGAGCAGTCCCCGCAGTTTTCGGGGTGAGATTTTGGAATGGTTTGCCATTGCGTCCTTCCTAGGGTTGAGGGAGAGGGACTGGCCCAAGGTCAGCCAGCTGGCTTTTGTGCGTAGGGCGGGACTAGAGCTCACCGTCTCCTGGTGATTGGCCCAAAATTATCCACCTGCCTTTCATGCCTAAAACGGGACTAGAACTCACCGTCTCCTGGTGATTGGCCCAAAATTATCCACCTGCCTTTCATGCCTAAAATGGGACTAGAACTCACTGTCTCCTGGTGATTGGCCCAAAATTATCCACCTGCCTTTCATGCCTAAAACGGAACTAGAACTCATCGTCACCTGGTTTCTAGCGTGGTGCCTTTAACTGCTACCCCAAACTGGCTTCACTGATTGGCAAAACGTTACACCTCTCCCATAATATCAGAGAAAAAGCTACCCATATTTGTAGGTTTTACCCCTAGATCATTCTATGAGATGTAGAAAATTTTCAGTTTTCATGGTTGAGGAAATCCGTCCCAGGTTTATTAAAATATCAGTATTCCAGGGGGCTTTTATAATTAAAAAAAAAAAACCTCATCAAACTCTTGACAGTCCAGGCAATAAGGGCCGTTCCCGCACTAATACATGAGATTATAATTTATTTAGTAGTTTTGAATGGGTGCCTATCTCAGATACGTGACTCTGAGCGGCTAACAGTATGAAAAGCAATTTTAAAACACATAACAGTAAAGTGTAAAACCTGTAGCCGCCAGAAAAAAATTACGCCAGAAACCACCTTCAGACATTCATCATAACCAAGAAACAGACCGCCATCCCGCACCGAGGCTCCAGAGCTTCAAGCACAACATAATCCTATTATTAATATTTTTGCATTTCTGCTTTACTGCTGAAATATTTCAGACCCTCCCAATCTTTATCACTTTCTTTTAAGCAGCATTGCGGGGAAGTTAAATTGTAAGGTTGCAAAGAGGGAGTTGGAGTATGGAGAATAGAAGACCAGAATATAAATGCAGGATTTTCAATCCCTAAACCGGAATTGAACCTGTTGTTGGTTTCGGCTCTAGGTTGAAGAGAATGAAGTGAAACTCTCCGAACGGGCACAGCAAGTCCTGAAGGTTGGTCTTACAAAATTTTGTGTGTGTTTTTTTCTCTTCTAGTTTGGCCCTGAGGAATTGCGAACTAGACCACTAGCCAGCATTCAATGTTGTGAGCTGGTTAGTTTTGCTCCTATATTAGTCTAGTGCAGTGGTGAAATCCAAATTTTTTACTACCGGTTGGCAGCGATGAAAATAGAGCAACTTAGATCGAAGATTACGTCGAAACCTGACACCGGTTCTGTGGGCATGGCTTGGTGGGCTTGGGGAAGAATACTGCAAAATCTCCATTCCCTCCCCAATCCAGGGGAAGGATACTGCGAAATCCCCACTCCCACCAAACTCCTGGGGGAAGGATATTGCAAAATCTCCCTTCCCACCCCATTCTGGGGCCAGCCAGAGGTGGTATTTGCCGGTTCTCCAAACTACTCAAAATTTCCGCTACCGGTTCTCCAGAACCTGTCAGAACCTGCTGGATTTCACTCCTGGTCTAGTGTTTCTCAACTTTAGGACGGGTGGGATTTCAACTCCCAGAATTCTCCAGCTAGCATGGTCAGCTGGGGGGTTCTGGGAGTTGAAGTCCACACATTTTAAAGTTGCCCCAGGTTGAGAAAAATTGTATTACAGATTGTCCTTGACTTACAACTGGTTGTTTAGTGGCCATTTGAAATTATGAAGGACATTCCCCCTCCCCCAAAAAACCCCATACTAATAACCCAGATTCAAAGTTTCGACAGCCTTCCGTCCCTGTTGCCACATGATTGCATTTTGGACGTCTGGCCTGCATTTACGGCCATTTGTGGCCTCTTGCGTTCACGTGGGCACAATTTACAGTGGTTTTGCCACTGTAAACCAGTATCGACTTCCAATTTCCGACAAAATCACTCATTGCTGATGACAAATTCAATTAACAATCGCGATGTTCTCTTCATGGCTGTGGATTGGCTTAATGACCTCTGCAAAGAAATGTTGTAGAATGAGTCCCGTCAGCGTGATGATCCGTTTAACAACCGGCACGATTTACGACTATAATTCCAGGCTCAGTTACGGTCGTAAGTCGAAGACTATGATTGTAGACATTTAAATATGAGCCCGCACTGTGCAAAAGAGGAAATACAGTTCTGGGCTGCATCAACAGAGGGATAGAATCAAGATCATGAGAAGGGTTAATACCACTTTATAAGGCCTTGGTGAGGCCACACTTGGAATAATGGATCCAGTTTTGGTCGCCACGATGTAAAAAAGACGTGGAGACTCTAGAAAGAGTGCAGAGAAGAGCAACGAAGAGGATTAGGGAGCTGGAGGCTAAAACATACTGAGAATGGTTGCTGGAATTGGGTAGGTCTAGTTTGATGAAAAGAAGGACTAGGGGTGACATGACAGCAGTGTTCCAACGTCTAAGGAGCTGCCCCAAAGAAGAATGGGTCAACCTATTCTCCAAAGCCCCTGAGGGTAGAACAAGAAGCAATGGGTGGAAACTAATCGAGGAGAGAAGCAACCTAGAACTAAGGAGAAATTTCCTGACAGTGAGAACAATTAACCAGTGGAACGACTTGCTCCCAGAAGCTGTGAATGCTCCAACACTGGAAGTTTTTAAGAAGAGTTTAGATAACCATTTGTCTGAAATGGTATAGGGTTTCCTGCCTGAGCAGGGGAGGGTTGGACTAGAGACCTCCGAAGTCCCTTCCAACTCTGTTACTCTCTTCTGCTCTACTCTCTGCATCTCTGCCCCTTGATACAGATAGAGGTCAGCACCATGGACAGCGGCATCCTTGGCCAAAGTCCCGCAATGAGGCAGTTTTAAGCTCCCCATTATAACCCTTGTCAAGAAAATGTAGAATCTGCAATATTTCTGAAGTCCTGAGAACATCAACTGCCAATGTCAACCGTCCCATTGGCAAGGACAGCAAAAGAAACTCCTGGGGCATTTTTATTACCAAGAGTAAAACTTCATTGACAGATCCATACAGGCAGAGAAGAAGGGAAGCCAGTTCCGAGCTTTTAGCACGAAGCGCAGTATAGATAGTCCTCGGCTTACAACCGTTCATTTAGTGACCGTTCGAAGTTACGACGGCTGAACAAAACGGACTTATTTCTTCACAGTTGCGACCTTTGCAGCATCCCCGTGATCATGGGATTAAAATTCAGACGCTTGGCAACTAGTTCACATTTATGACGGTTGCTGTGTCCTGAGGTCACGGGATCCCCTTCTGAGACCACCTGACAAGGAAAGTCAGTGGGGAAGCCAGATTCACTTAACAACCAGGTTACTAACTTGTGATTCACTTAACAACCGTGGCAAGAAAGGCTGTAAAATGGGACAAAATTCACTTAACCAATGTCTCACTTAACCACAGAAATGTTGGGCTCAATAGGGGTCGTAAGTCAAGGACTACTTGTATAATGAAACTCCCTTTTCCTTCCCCCCGACCACCCACTGTCCAGCAATCCAGCTTAAGCATTTTGTTTTGGGAAAGAGTTTGCACCTTTTAAAAGTCTTTGGCTTCTGACCTTGGGTGCTGTGAGATTTTCTCAGGGCTGCCAACAGCTCTCGTAGATTCCTTCTCCTGGCTTCCCATACACTCCAATCACAGCCAGCCCTCCTCCCTCCCTTAACTTCTTTGTCAAGCTGTCTGCTAAGGAAGAAGATGTCAGGCACAACGGATCAGGAGCATCTCTTAAATTGCAGCTCAGAAGATTTATTCAAGCCTCTACCAGTAGTCCTCGACTTACAACCATTCATTTAGTGACCGTTCAGAGTTACAACGGCACTGAAAAATGTGACTTGTGACCATTTTTCACACAACGGTAGCAGCACCCCTATGCTCACATGATCAAAATTCCAACACTTGGCAACTGGCTCATATTTATGACGTTTTTTAGTATCCCGGGGTCGTGTGATCCCCTTTTGCGACCTTCTGACAAGCAAAGCCAATGGGTGAAATCAGATTGGCTGGGCAACCGTGTTGCTAAGTTAACAACTACAATGATTCGCTTATCAACTGTGGCAAGAAAGGTCATAAAATGGGGCAAAGCTCAACAAGGGTCTTGCTTAGCGATGGGAACGCTGGGCTCAACTGTGGTCGTAAGTCACATAAGAATCTAGTCATCTAAAGTTCAACACTAAAATGGCGCCAGATAAGAGCCAATGGAATTCAAGAGGGGTCGGATTTGGACTACTTGTGGGAATGTATTGACTCAAAGCTGATGACGTGCTTAACTCTGCCTTCCAGCTCTGCCGGCTTTTCTCCCATAGAAAACATCTTGAGCTTTAGGAATCTAATTCCAGGATGTTATGCTCTTATCTGGAGATGCCAATTGCCACATTATTTTGACAATCAGTTCTGTAGGGCTTAAGAGGCATCTGTGAGGCCCAAAAGACCAACTCCACACACGAAGGACCAATTCAACTGATGTATTGCTTGCTACTCATGCTTATGCACAAGATGTTGTGACCTAGGCTTACTGAGTCACTACAAGACACAATTAGTCCCAAACAAACCTATTTTATTGTAACAGCTGAGAATTACGTTCATTCCCAGCTGTGTCCCAATTAGTAGCAAAACAACTCCTTCGGAAGAAGTCCTTCGGGATAATCACCAACCTTTATCTTCTTTGACACCCTGCCAAAGGCCTTTCTTGGCAAAGCCCCACGAAGTTCAGAAACAAAGCAAGAGATGCCGACTGGAAACAGAGTTAGCAACGTTGCTTTCCTACAAAGATCCCAAGAGCCGTTGCTGCTCTTTTAAGCCCTCTGGGAGGGGCCAATCATCTCCTGGCCTTACTCCCGAGTCGTCCTTTTTGCTTGAGCTGCTCTTGCCATCTGGCAGCTCTTCGCACGCGTGCACTAGGAACAGGCTCCTCCTGTTGCTCTGCCTCTCTGCTGTCAGCCTCTGGGGGCTCTGGAGTCCGTGCATCACTCCCAGATGGCCCTGGCCTCATCTCTGCCTCCGACGCAGAGCCCTCGTCCGGGCTTTCCCCAGCCTCCGGGACTGGCCCAGGTTCTTCCTCAGCCTCATCGCTGTCCGACTCCGCTGCCAGCTCCACAGGCTGCTGGCGGACCACAACACAGGAACCTTATCAACTAGCACTTAGCATCTGGAGGAGATAGGTAAGGGCCAACAGAATTCGAGGACGGTTGGACTTTGTCTGATCCTCCGGGATACGGAGGATCCCGGATCTGCGTACTTTCCGCCGTGCTGTTAAGACCCTCCTATTCCAGCAAGCCGGCCTGGCCTAACTTTCTCCCCTTTTCTTTCTTTCTTTTAAATGATCTTTTAAATTTTCTAAAGATCAATTTTAATTCGTTTTAAATTATTGAGATTTTTTTAACTGTTATGGGCTAAATGGTTTAGTTTGGTTTTAATCATGTTTTAACTTTTGTATCTATGTATTTTATCTTGTGCCTGCTCACCGCCCTGAGTCCTTCGGGAGTAGGGCGGTGTATAAATCTAATTAAACCTAAACCTAAACTTGCAGCTATGTAGAGATTGTAGGCTGATGCCTCTTTTAGCTCCGCCCTAGATTCTGCCCCTTCTTCCCCTAGAGCCGTGATGGTGAACCTATGGCACGGGTGCCACAGGTGGCACGCGGAGCCATATTGGTGGGCACGCGAGTGTTGCCCTAGCTCAGCTCCAGCGTGCATGCACGCACCAGCCAACTGATTTTCAGGCCTTCCGGTCCCATCGGAAGTCGGGAAACTGGCTGTTTCCGGCCTCTGGAAGGCCTCCGGGGGATAGGGAAGGCTGTTTTTGCCCTCCCCAGGCTCCCAGAAAACCTCTGGAGCCTGGGGAGGGGGGAAAATGGGTCTACTAGGCCCACTGTGCCAAAAGCAGGGGGAAGTGTAGGGGGGTCACGTGTGCATGCGTGGGAGGGCAGGGCGCATTGAATGATGGATGTGGGCACACGCACCCATGACCCCCCACGCTCCCCCCGCTTATGGCACGCGACGGCAAAAAGGTTAACCATCACTGCCCTAGAGCATCGGCGTTATTGGCCTTTAATGATAAAGCAGGGGTGTCAAACTCAATTTTGTTGAGGGCTGCATCAGGGTTGCACTTGACCAGCTCGGAAGGACCGCCCGCAGCCCTCCCGAGCTCCATTTTTGCTTCTCAGAGGCACTGCGGGCTGGCCCTTCGCTGTTTCCAGGGCCAGACCAGCGCCCCCCCCCCCCCCAGGCCTTGAGTTTGACACCCCTGTGATAAAGGAAATGACTTTCATACATCCTTCCAAAAAAAAAAAACCCCAAAACCTCTTTTCTTGTTCACCTTGTTTAGAAAGAAGAATCTTTCCTGGGAGCCCTCCTGACCGGAGGCGACGGAGCGTATATTGTTGCTAGCAATTCCCTCTGTAGACCGGAGGAAGGTAAGCAAGCAAAAATTTTCTACAGCACTGCAATTCAAAGGCAACTGTTTTTTTTTCTTTTGGATTGGACCTTTCTGAGATCCACGTTTGTAAGCCAGATGTTGCAAGCTGGAAAGCCTTATTTATTTATTTATTTATTTATTTACTTACTTACTTACTTACTTATTTACTTACTTACTTACTTACTTATTCATTCATTCATTCATTTATTTATTCATTCATTTATTTATTGGTTCGATTTAACAACTGTTTAACAACAACTTAACAACTGTTTTGCTTAGCGATGGAAATTTGGGGCTCAGTTGTGGTCCTAAGTCGAGGATTACTTTATTACTTTATTTATTTATATATTGGTTCGATTTATATGCCGCCCTTCTCCGGAGACTCAGGGCGGCTTACAATGCGTTAAGCGATAGCCTTCCCACTTTTGTATATACCTGCTTAGTAGGGCTTTCGCCCCCCCCCCCCAAGTGATGTTCTTTTTTTTATACATAGTCAACTTATTGCCCCCACAATCCGGGTCCTCATTTTACCTACCTCGGAAGGCTGGAAGGCTGAGTCAGCCTTGAGCCTGGTGAGATTCGAACTCGCAGGAATTGCAGGCAGCTGGTGTTACTTAACAGCACTTTAGTCTGCTGCGCCACCCAGGCTCACAGCCTTGACAGGACACACTTTTCCTCTCAGTGTGAAGTCCCCCCATTATTAATATTCTACCTAGGGTTTTCGTCATCTCCCTAGTAACCCCAGTTATTGTATTTTTATTTCTCTATTTATCACATTTGTATCCTGCCCGTCCCACCATTGAGAAACTCTGGGCGAACAATAAATAGAATAAAAAAGGTAAATCAAGAAGGGTTTGGACAGCTATTTGTCTGGAGTGGTATAGGACAGAGGTCTTCAAACTTGTGCAGCTTTAAGACTCGTGGACTTCAACTCCTAGAAATTCTCCAGCCAGCTATGCTGGCTGGAGAATTCTAGGAGTTGAAGTCCACGAGTCTTAAAGCTGCCAAATTTGGGGGCCCCTGGTATAGGAGATCTCCTGCTTGTGCAGGGGGATGGACCCCAAAGTCCCTTCCAACCTCCTTATTCTACATTCTAAAGTTTCTTTACTCCACAGCTACAGCGAATGTTTGAATCTAAGAAGAGAAAATCTTACCTACCCACCCAAATTATGCCTGGAATACGCTTGGTTATTCAGAGTTTTAATTGCAGATTGTAATTACAGGCTTCGGAGTGTCTTCCGACAAGTTTTTAATACCTGTGGCCTTCATATCCGCTTGACATTGGAGGCTTCCCCGCCAAGGAGCTTCGGCAATTGGTGGCATAAAATCACTTTAAACCAAAGATCTCAGAACTCGGTTTATTTTCCTTTGCAGGGAAGCTTTCTTTCTTTTCCGAGGGCCTTTTGTTTTGTCACGCCCACTACGGGAGCATAACCATCTCCAAGGCACACATGGCGTCCATCCAGTTCTATGACGGGGTAAGTGCATGAAATATGGAGTGAGAAGACCGTGTGGTCTAGTGGTTAGAGCGCCAGGCTAGAAACCAGGAGACACAGAGTTCTAGTCCCTCCTTAGGCATGAAACCCAGCTGGGTGATTTTGAGCCAGTTTTTCTCTCTCTCTCTCCCTTTCTCTCCCTCTCTCTCTCTCTCTCTTTCTCTCCCCAGCTTCTTAACAGCACTTTAGTCTGCTGCTCCACCAAGGCTCCTCCTCCTCCTCTTCCTCCTCTTCCTCGCCTTATGATCAAAACACAATCGATCCCCCCCTGCTCTCCACCCGGATTCCCAGCCAGCGGATCACGGAAGGGTCCGGCTGAAGCTGCCATCTTGGCAGACCTCAGCTGTGCCGCAAATAAGTTTTTGCCCTCCGGGTTTTTTTTCTTTTCTTTTTCACAGCTAGCCCTTCATTCTCCGCAAAGGGCCTGTTCGCTCTGATTAAATCTGCAAAAAACAAAAAAACAAAAACCCAAAAACCCTGAAGCCAAAGCTTTTCGTAGTTTGTTTTTTTTCCTTTTCCTTTCAGTTCCTCTCAGTTGCTCTGACTCCCTTCTTTGTAAGTCTTGCACACAAAAAAAAAAACCCAACCCCCAGCTGGGTCTCGACCTCCTTTTTTTTTTTTTTTTTTTGTTGCTATTGTTCGCTTTCAAAATCTTCATTTTCTGTCAAACCCCCTTCCCACCTCCACCCTTCAGGCTATTTATGGGACCTTCTTGTCACTCCTGAAACGTAGCCAGGTATTTATTATCATTATCATTATTATTTTTTGTCCAAAGCAAAAACCTTTGAAAGGGAATTCGTATTGTTTTCACCAGCCGGCAAGCCAAGGGGTGAGGCTGCGCAGCTAAAAATAACACAAAGCAGGCAAAGAACGGGGCAGCGGTTGGGGACATCGATTAAAAAAAAAAAGGAAAAGGGGGGGGGAAGATAAGAGGCTTGATTTCCATGGAAATGAGTACACAAGGGTGTGTTTTTCTCTTTGGTGGCCTCCTTTGTTTATTTGTTTGCTTTTTTTTTTACATCGAGAGAGGCATCCAGGAAAAAATGTGGGGCTCCAGGCAACTTAGTTTATCGACCGAGAGCTCTTGGATACGTCAGATTTCAGACGAACTGTTGCATGGGCTCAAGGCCCCTGCTCCTAGCACTTTGGAATAAGTTAGATGTTCTACAGCTGATGTCGTAACTTAGTTGGGTAATGAAATGTCTGCATTTCATTACCCAATGAAATCTTCTTTCTATTTCAGGATTCTACCAGTGTGGTTGCCGCGCTTTTTATAGAATACAAGGCTTCCCTGCTTCCTCATTTGCCAGTCCAGCTACACACCCCAAACAACCTCCTGATGATTGCGGTTTTCCCAAAGTCAGCCCTTTATAAAGCTTTCTATTCCCAGGTAACGTCGGCCGTGCTCTGGGTTCGGTTTATGTGCAAACGTCTCTCCTTTGTTTAGGGGAGAGGAGACAACCTTTTTTTTTTTATTATTTGATTTATATGCCGCCCTTCTCTGGAGACTCAGGGCGGCTTACAATGCGTTAAGCAATAGCCTTCATACTTTTGTATATTTATACAAAGTCATCTTATTGCCCCCACAATCTGGGTCCTCATTTTACCTACCTTAGAAAGGATGGAAGGCTGAGTCAACCTTGAGCCTGGTGGGATTCGAACTTGCAATAATTGCAGGCAGCTGATGTTAATAACAGTGCTTTAGTCTGCTGCGCCACCAGGCTCTTGCCCAAAACCTTGCTTCCTCTTCTGGCAGAATGGAGAGAAGATGCAGCATGCCTGGTGGAGGAACCCACTGCTAACCCCTAATTATTAAGCGGTTTTTAAAAAAATTCAAACCTGTTGATTGATGTCTTGTAGCATGGATTAGCAGAGCAGTGACCAGCCTTGGCAGGGTCAGGAAGCACAATTCAATTCACAATTATTAAAGGATACCGATAGAGAGAACTTTTAATTACATTTCAGTACCCAGGGACATGGTAGCTCAGTGGCTAAGATGCTGAGCTTGTCGATCGAAAGGTTGGCAGTTCAGCGGTTCGAGTCCCTAGTGCCGCGTAATGGGGTGAGCTCCCGTTCCTTGTCCCAGCTTCTGCCAACCTAGCAATTTGAAAGCAGGTAAAAAATGCAAGTAGAAAAATAGGGACCACCTTTGGTGGGAAGGGAACAGCGTTCTGTGCGCCTTTGGCATTGAGTCATGCCGGCCACATGACGACGGAGATGTTTTCAGACAGCGCTGGCTCTTCGGCTTTGGCTTTGAAATGGAGATGAGCACCCTAGAGTTGGGAAGGACTAGCACATATGTGCAAGGGGAACCTTTACCTTTACCCAGCATTTTATCGGTAACCAACCGGAAGGGCTCACCCTCCTGAACAGGTCCCACTTCAAGCTTCATTTAAACAGTGATATGCCTCATTTTGTAAGTTAGACCTGCTTTGTCGTTGTAGGTCTTTTCCGCCTGGCAACAGCAGGGAAATTCGGGAGTAACGTTAAAAACGATCCAGGATGATGGCCTGTCTGCAGAACAGGAGAGATTGTAAGCTGTTTTTATTCCAATTCTTGTATTGCACAAGGAGCATTGAAGAGAAGGCAGGGTGGGGAAGCAGTTGAGATAAAAGACTTAACGTTCCTGTAGACTTACCCCATGTTGAACGTTCGTGTTTAAGGCAGGGATGTCCAACCTTGACCACTTTAAGACCTGTGCACTTCAACTCCCAGGCGTCCCCAGGCAGTCAATTTTAAGATCCGTAGACTTCAATCTCAGAATTCCCCAGCCTGACAACTTTAAGACCTATGGACTTCACATCCAAGAAGTCCCCAGACAGCTGTGCTGGTTGGGGAATTCTGGGAGTTGAAATCCACAAGTGTTTAAAGTGTCCAAGGTTGGACACCTCTGGTTTAAGACATTAAGACCTACAGTAGTGGCTAAAATTGTAGAAACCTTTTGGGAAAAGTGTATTTTTGAGGTTTGATGGCTAATAACACCACTTTTTTTTTGGAATTTCAAGATAATCCTATTCCACTGCTGGAATGGCCTGGGAATAGCCCAGACCTTAACCCAATGGAAAATCTATGGAGCCAGCTAAAGAAACTTGTTAGTCAGAAGCGACCCAGCAGTAAAATCCAGTTAATCGAAGCCATTATTCCATCTTAGTTTCACATTATAACAGCTGCAGAACTAAAAGACTTGGTTCACTCTGTGGGAAGACGTTGTAAGGCCTGTCATTCATGCTAAAGGTTACCCAACTAAGTATTAACTGACATGGGGATCATCTTTGTATATCTCGTTTTTTCTATAGTGATCATTTTTGTATATCTCGTTTTTTCTACATGTTTCACTTTTCTTCTTTATGCTGTAACTGCTGTTCTAATAGCAAATCCTTCCTAAAAGTTATTGCATTACATTCTTGATTAAATTATCATTCCATTGATATATAATTTTATGGTACTACTCAAAAACAAAAGTGTGTTAATAGCTACTTTTAGAAAATACACTTTTCCCCAAAAGGTTTCCACAATTTGAGCCACTCCTGTAGTTGTGTCTTTACACTTTTGTGTTGACATGGGTTGTAAGGGCTAAACAATTCATTAGTGTCCTTTTTTTTTAGACATTCCAACATGCAAAAGCTCTTTGAAGTATTATCCTATCCTGCTGGAGAACGATGGAACCAAGTTAGACTGCTTACCAGCCTCCCAGATCTGGCCAGGTGAGAGCTTCCCACAAGTCCTTTGTTCTGAGCCAAACCCGGATCATCCCACAGAAGTCCAATTGTGTCGTTTTTAATTGTATGATATTTAGGTCATATGCGGCCCTCCCACCATTGCTCAGCTACAATTCCCAGCATCCTTGCCATTGTCTATGATGATGTTTCTGAACCTTGGCAACTTTAAGAGGTGTGGACTTCAACTCCCAGAATTCCCCAGTCAGCTGTACTGGCTAGGGAATTCTGGGAGTTGAAGTCCACACCTCTTAAAGCTGCCAAGGTTAAGAAACACTGATCTACGGAGATTCTCAATCATCCAGGTCATACTTGTCCCAAAGGTGCTTTCACCAAAAGGCACCTGGAGTTTTCTTGGCTTTTCTTTTGAAAACATTTTGCTTCTCATCTGAAGAACTAAAGAAGCTTCTCGGATCCCAAGTAAAATGTTTTCAAAGGAAAAAAAAAACTTTAAAAGTCCAGGAAAGAAAGCACCTTTGGGATATCCTTGTCATTGGTCCTACTTTTGGGAATATTTGGAAGCTGTACTTATGAACAAGATGCCTGTCTGTGCTGTGTGAAGGTCTCTTTCATTGAATGAGTGGGAATTTTCTGGGATTGTAACAAGTGACGTTTTCTTTAGTTGAATTAACTCAAAAAGCCCAGGTAGATTTTTTGTAAAGAACTTGGTATTGTTTTGAAATGATCTGCTTTCTACATGCTTTCTAACTTCTTCATCCATCTTCAACATTGAGATTCCCAGTTTGCCTCTCATTCAAATAATGAGATATGCTAGGTGAGCTTCTTGTGATCAGTCAGGGTTGAGTAGGTGCTCCATGTTTCGGTTGGACCGCTGTTTCACAACCTTAACAACTTGAAAATGGGTGGATTCTCAACTCCCAGAATTCAGCTGACTGGAGAATTCTGGGAGTTGAAGTCCACCCAAGTCGCCAAGGTTGAGAAACATTGGTTGGACAAAGTCATTAGAACATGAAGCCTTCTCAGATAGTTCAGCTCCATCTTGGTTGGTCTACATGAACATAAAGCAGGTCTTCAGAGGATTCCCTTCAGTGCATCTCCAAAAAAGCAAATAGACTAAATGTGAGCACAGTGGAGTAATTCTGACTCCACTTATTCCTTCAAAGTTTTCTACAGCACTTTACTATCGGTAGCGTCAGCCAAGAACCAGTGATGAGGTTCCATCTGCCGGTGCTTCTGCAGCAGACTGAGGACATTCCTAATAATGAGAAAGAGAATGATAAGGTAAGGTGATGATTGTAAATCATGTATTGCTTTTCATCTCCCAAGTTGTTGTTTGCTTTACACAATTTACAATATTTCTATATCTTCCTGGTTTCAACTACTGAGTCAAACAGAGTCGCAGTGGTGATTCAGTTTATTCAAGGTCAAGAGATAACAAAAGAATGCAATCCAGAAAAGCGTTTCAGACATTTGTCTGAATGCTTGGCTTTTAAATAGGAGCGCACAGAAGAATAGTCCAAAATCAGTCCAAGGTTCCAAGAGCAGGATCAGGATTATCGGCCAATCCAGAGGTCAGAAGTTCAAGGTTTCTTTGGCGAACGGGATTCACAGGAACATCACGCAGGCACTGGAGTTCAAATGTTGTTTCCAGCAAAAGGAATATGAGTCAGAATTGCCTCTTAAATCAGGCTGCAGGCCAAGAGATTTATTATCTTGCTTGGCAAGGAGCGTCCTAGAACATCTCCGCTCTGCAGTCCTCTCTACCTGTGTACAGGACTAGGACCACATCTTCATCTGACTCTTTCAGCAGTCCCAGGGCCATTATTTTTGATCAGCCTCATGGCTTGGTGACTCTTGACTTGGTGTCTCCCGAGACCGATATGCCACAGGTTCAGCTGGAGCAGCTTCCTCAGATTTAAAATCCTGAGTCCTGAGCCTAAATAGTGATAGTCCATAATTATTTTTTTCCAAAAAGTATGACAGTTTCATAATCTCAACACGCCTTTCTCTTTTTGAGGTGGTGATTACCATCTTGACCGGTCTTCCTGGGTGTCAGTCAAGTGAATTATGCTCATTCTTGGTCACGTTTAACAAAGAATATGGAAGGTTGGTAGAACCTGATTTCTTTTGTCCTTTCTTGATGGTTGATTAAAAGTTACGTTCAGCTGAAATCCTGGGCAGTCTTAACACCTTGCGGTCTGACAGATCTCCCTGTAAGGACAGTTGCCCCCTATCATTGTGCAAAATGTAGGCATGTTTACTTCTCCAGTTATAAGCATTTTCTAGAGATGTTGAGGGGACGCGGTGGCTCAGTACCTAAGACACTGAGCTTGTCGATCAAAAGGTTGGCAGTTCTGTGGTTCGAATCCCTGGTGCCGCGTAACGGGGTGAGCTCCCGTGACTTGTCCCAGCTTCTGCCAACCTAGCAGTTCGAAAGCAGGTAAAAAATGCAAGTAGAAAAATAGGGACCCCCTTTGGTGGGAAGGGAACAGCGTTCCGTGCGCCTTTGGCGTTGAGTCATGCCGGCCACATGACCACGGAGACGACTTCGGACAGCGCTGGCTCTTCAGCTTTGAAATGGAGATGAGCAGCGCCCCCTAGAGTCGGGAATGACTAGCACGTATGTGCGAGGGGAACCTTTTGCCTTTAGAGATGTTGGGATTGTATCTCTCAGCTCTCAGCCAGCTTGAAAACAGGCCCATCACGAGTAGACGTCCCATCTATAGAGAGGCTGTTCAGTTGGCCGAAATACTTCAGATAAACCATGTTTTGGTGGAGACCTTGGTGCTCTCTTAAGCTCCGTGGTTTTCTGGCAGACATTTCATCACCAAACTAGTTAACCTCATCAGTGCTGATGGGGTTATCTAGTTGGTTAATGGAATGTCTGCAAAGAAGTAGAAATAGAATAACAGAGTTGGAAGGGACCTTGGAGGTCTTCTAGTCCAACCCACCGAGGCCACCGAGCATAACGGATCCCAAGTCATCCTCCTCTTCCTCCTCCTCCACCACTTCCTTCACTCTGCAAATCACACTCCCTTCTAGCACTAATGATGTTACCTAGTTTGGTAATGAAATGTCTGCAAGAAAACAACCAAGTTCAGAAAGCACTAAAGACCACATATTGCTTTTCCTCCTCCTCCTCCTCCTGTCCCTCCTCCCCCTCCTCCTCTCTGCAAGCCCCACTGCCTGCTAGCGCTGATGACGTTCCCTAGTTGGGTCATGAAACGTCTGCAAGAAAACCCCCAAGCTCAGAGAGCCCCAAGGACCCCACAGTTCTCTTCCTCCTCTTCTTCCTCCTCTTCCTCCTCCTCCTTCTTCCCCTCCCCCTTTTCCTCCTCTCCACAAACTTCCCTCCCTTCTAGCACTGTTGACGTTCCCTAGTTGGGTCATGAAACGTCTGCAAGAAAACCCCCAAGTTCAGAGACCACCAAGGACCCACAACTCCGAGCTACAAATAATTCTTGTCTATGGAAGCCAAGTTTGCCGTGCCCCTGTTTTAAACAGGTTGGGTTGAGGAACGGAGCAGGCTGGGGTGAGCGCAGCAAATAAACCATCTTCCTTTCCTTCAGGTGGCTTGTTTATCGCCAAACCATGGACAGTCCCGAATGCTTCAGTGCTGCCCACTTCCAGAAGTACCTGTCAGGGGTCCTTGAATCTCAGCACAGCCGGAGCAGCCGACCCTCTGCTTATCACCGGAAGAAAATGAGGCTGCTGGTGGTCCTTCAAGGGTAAGAAGTTTCACTCACCTACCAGGTGGGTTTTTTTAAAAAGAAATGTACCCATTTTCACTGCCTTGTTGAAGGATGATTTGGTTTCCTCTTGGACTTTATGCGGCTGGTCCTTGACTTGGAACAATTGGAACCAGAATCTCCATTGCTAAGCAGAAGGGGTTGTTTAATGAGTGATGCCCAATTTTTACAGCAGTTTTGGCCATGGTTGTTAAGCAAATCGCTGCAGATGTTAAATGAATTGTGCGGTCATTAAGCAAATCCAGCTTCCCCTTTGATTTTTGGAACTGGGCTGGGAAGGTTGCCTGCCTCTCTCTCCCCCCCCCCCTCTCTCCCCCTCTCTCTCTCTCTCCCTCTCTCTCTTTCCCTCTCTCTCTCTCTCATCTATATCTACAATATCATCTCTCTATTATATCCATCAGCGTTCTGTGTCCCTTTGGCGTTTAGTCATGCCGGCCACATGACCACGGAGACGTCTTCGGACAGCTCTGGCTCTTCGGCTTTGAAACGCCCCTTAGAGTCGGGAATGACTCTACCTTTACCTTTACCTTTTCCTTTTTCAAGTTAACCAAGCCAGTTTTGAAAAGAGAGGGGGGGGAAAAGGATTTTACGAAACACAAGATGTTTAATAATAAGCCACTGGCTTTTAATATACATAACGAGTATATTGTGATTTTTTTTTTAGTAAGCGATCAGGAGCTCCTCGGGGGAGCAAGTGGCCTTATTCTTGATTAAAATCACATTCCCTAAATAAGTAGTAAAAAAAGGATGTGGCCAGCATTGTATCTTGGGTGGAGTGCCTCAAATCTCTTTCCCCCAAGGGAAGTCCTGTTTAAGTCAAGGGAATTATGCATTAAGTGTGGAAATCTTCAGAGTATTGTGTAAATTCTATTTAAAATGTTGAGGTGAAGTCCAAAGTATGCATTTATTCTGTGTTTTGTTAAACACGAAAGAGACCTGGGGAAGTCTTTAGAAAAGCTGTTTTTGCCTCAGCTAAACGCCTTTCCAATTTTAGAACTTAACGGATCAGCACAACCAATAGCCTTTTCGGCGAAATTAAAAGTGTGAAATTAAGAATTAGACGGGGGCCTTCGACAGATGTGGCCAAACAACCACAGATAAATGCATTCACATGGTCGACAACGCTCGCAAAAAAAAAACCATGCGTGTGCGATCGGGATGATCCAAACAGACTTTTCGGGAGATCTTCCCAAAATCCAGCAGCTGTATCCCGTCTGCGAAAAAGATGGATTTGATTAAGGAAACCCAAAAAGGGGCCACATCCTTCTCTTCTTGCTGGCCTAGGCTCGTTTTGGATTCCCTGGGAAGAGTGTCTCAATAAATAAAGAAATAAAAATTGCAAGAGACAATTTTTGGAGGGGTCTCTGTGTCCATAATCCAGGATCTGAAGGCATTCCTTGGGGAAACTTGCAAACAGTCCTTCAAAGCCATTGTTTTCCCTGGGGGAGGCAAGGGGGGGGGGTCTAGCATTTGAATGCGGATGGTCTCCGAGCATGGACCGTCCCAAATGCGATGCCTTCCAGATGTGCTGGACCAAAGTGCCCTCTCTCTCCCCCCCCATCAGCATATGAGTTGCAGTCAAGCACATCTGGAACAGATCACATCAAACGGAGCTGTCCATTTGTAAGAAAGTAATAACAAGTAGTCCTGGATTTACAATCTCAGTTGAGCCCCAAACATCTGCAAGAAAACAACCAAGCTCAGAAAAAACCAAAGATCCTACGGTCGTTGTCCCCCTCCTCCTTTTCCCTTCCTCTCTGCAAACCCCCCTCCCTTCTAGCATTGATGATGTTACCTAGTTGGGTCATGAAAATCTACAAGAAAACCACCAAGCTCTGAGAGCACCAAGGACCCCACAGTTCTCCTCCTCCTCCTCCTCCTCCTCCTCCTGCTCCTGCTCCTCCTGCTCCTCCACCTCTTTGCAACCCCCCACCTGCCTTCTAACATTGATGAGGTTACGTAGTTGGGTCATGAAACGTCTGCTAGAAAGTCACTAAGCTCAGGGAGCGCCAAGGACCTCACAGTTCAGCCCTGAGCCACCAACATCCTTTCCTGTCAGAAGGAGAAATGAACTCCTACCTCAAAACAACCGAAGGAGAGATGGCAAGATTTAGCCACGAGGGCCGAGAGAGCAGAGGATGGCATTTTCAAAGGGTGCCACGCTGGAGGAGGTTAGGACCTGCTTTCTGTTGCGCTACAAGCCATGATACAGACTCATAGGTGAAGGTTAAGAGCAACGTGGGAGCCCGGCTGAGGATACATGTTTTAAAAATGCCTACAGTGACAACGATTTGACAGGGGGGCCCGTGACCCCGAGCGTGGTGGGCTAACCTTCCCTGCACAGGTTCAGACGGAGGTTGGACGACCATCTGTCGGGGATGCTGGGATTTGGATCCTTGCCCTGAGCAGAAGGTTGGGCTCAGAAGCTTCACAATCCCGACTCTCTGATCCAACGAAGAAGACGGAGACTTTTGCCCAGAAGTCGAATTGCAGCTTGATGGCCATTTTCTAGATGCCCCCCCCCTCCCAAGATGCATTTATTGAAGCAAATTCCCATCGCTTGCACCTGTGTTCTTTCTTCCACAGACAGTCCTTGACTTACGACCACAGCCGAGCCCAAAATTGATGCGGCTGTATTTATGTTTATGCCCCATTTTACGACCTTTCTTGCCTCGGTTGTTGAGCGAATCACTGGGTTCTGACCCAGCTCCCCAAACACGACCAACCTTCTGAAGTTGATTCTTCTGATTCCTGTATTAGGAGTGCCGGCAGCCCCGGCAAAAACTTTCTCCCTCACCACAGGCTAATAAGTCCATCTGACAGGGAGATGAATAGTTGTCTGCCACATCTATTCATCTCCTCACTCTGCCTTTTATCCCCAGAGCTAAGGTGGGGCTTCACTAGCAGCCGTGGCTCTTCCGTCCCAAGGACCGGCCCATAGATTTCCACTGCTCTCCTCTCCTCTTGCCTCCTGTGCATCAGGCACTGGACCCAGCTGTTCCTCCTCTTCCTCATCAGCCACCTCCAGACCTGGAGGCCGTTGACTCTCCATCTGACGGCTGACGGACGGCCCAGGCTCCACCTCCGTCTCTCTCTCTCTGCCACCTCCATTCCCTCTTCCCCCTCGGAGCTCCCAGGTTGCCTTGATGCTGACCGTGACTCCCCCTCCCCCTCCTCCTCTGATTCGGTTGCTGGAGGGGCCGGCGGCCGACGGGCCACAGCACGACCTTTCCTGCCGCAGTCGTTAAGTGAATCATTGCAGTTGTTAAATTAGTAACACGGTTATTTTATGAATCTGGCTTCCCCATTGACTTTGCTGGTCAGACGGTTGCCAACGGTGACTCTGCAACCGTCATAAATAGGAGTCAGTTGCCAAATTTCCAGAGTTTGGTCACGTGACCACAGGAGTGCTGCAACAGTATGAAAAACGGTCATAAGTCGCTTTTTTCAGAGCCGCTTTAAGCTTGGGTCACTAAACGAATGGTTGTAAGTTGAGGACTACAGTGAGTCACGTCCGATTTTACAGCTTTTTTCCCCCCCATGGCTGTTAAGCGAATCACTTCAGCTGTTAAGTCAGTCGCACGGCCGTTAAGCAAATCCGGCTCCCCACCCCCCTCGCCCCCATTGATTTTGTATGCTGTCCTCCACAGATACACCGACGTGATTGACGTCGTCCAGGCCCTTCAGACTCACCCGGATGCAGACGTGAAGGCCTCCTTTGTGATCGGCGCAGTCACAACCTGTGTCGAGCCCCTCAGCTCTTACATGGAACACAGGTATACGCCCCATTTCCATGCCCAGGTACCTGTTCTAGCAGGTCAAGGTGTGAGCAATTAATTTTCCCCACATAAAAAACTTGAGACTGAGACTGAGACTGTTGTGGAAGGCGGCTCTTTATTCATTTAATTTATTTAATTTATTTATTTTTTAATTTGATTTATATGTCAAATTATATAAGTTTAATAAATAATAATAATATGCCGCCCTTCTCCGGAGACTCAGGGCGGCTTACAATGCACTAAGCAATAGCCTTCATACTTTTGTATATTTATACAAAGTCAGGTTATTGCCCCCACAAACCAGGTCCTCATTTTACCCACCTTAGAAAGGATGGAAGGCTGAGTCAACCTTGAGCCTGGTGAGATTCGAACTCAAAGTAATTGCAGGCAGCTGGTGTTAATAACAGTTAATAACACTGCTTTAGTCTGCTGAGCCACCAGGCCCTTTATTTGTATCCCGTCTTTTATTAATTTTTTTTTACAAATAACTCCAGGCGGCAGACATATTCAGCACATCTTCCTCCTCCTATTTTTCCCCACAACAACCCTACGAGGTGGGTTTGGGCTGAGGGAGAGAGAGAGCGCACGACTCAGCCCAAAAGTCGCCCATCTGGCTTTCACGGCTAAGGTGGGGACTTGAACTCCCGTCTCCGGCTTTCTAACCTGAGGCCTTAAACCCAGAGGTCTCCAAAACTTGGCGACTTTGTAAGACCTGTGGACTTCAACTCCCAGAATTCCCCAGCCAGGCAAAGTTATAGTCCACAAGTCTTAAAGATGCCAATTTGGAGAGCCCAAACTAGGCCAAAATGGCTGAGATTACCCAAGAACGGATAAAATGATTGGATCTCAGATGGCTTCCATGCCGTTGAAGAGCACAGCAAACTACCTGCAGGAGGAAAACGTTTAAAGCAATGTTCCTCAACCTTGGCCATTTGAAGATGCGTGGACTTCAAGTCCCAGAATTCCCCAGCCAGCCATGCATGGCTGGCTGGG
>WNWU01000061.1:5787111-5807531 GCA_012654045.1 Ptyas mucosa | reverse complement strand
TCATGCCTAAGGCAGGACTAGAACTCACTGTCTCCTGGTGATTGGCCGAAAGTCACCCAGCTGGCTTTCATGCCTAAGGCAAGACTAGTCTCCTGCTTTCTAGACTGATGCCATAACCTGATCAATGGCTCTTTTTATCCTCAATGTCAAAAGTAGTTTACTTGTTATGATTTGTTTTGAACATGCTGCCGTATCTAATGACTTTCATAGTTATCTTTTTATTAATTGTGAAAGCCGGCCAGAACCACCTTATCAGTGAGACAGCATATAAATGCATTAATAAATAAATAAGCATTGTAAGCCAGGACAAGATAAAACGGGTCTCGTAGCCTGGACTCAAAGAAAGAGAGAATGAACTTTTCCATAAAGCTTTAGAGTTTGGGATCAGTTTTTCTTTACCTGATGTCATTTCTGGGCAGAGGTGGACTGCTACCGGTTCAGGCCGGTTCGCCCGAATCGGTCATTCTGACCACTAGCTGAGCCTGCCCACCCGCCCCGGTGCTATCCCATCCTATACATCTCACTCTCTGGCTTGCTTGCCCCACCCATGCAGCCCAGCTGAGTTCCCACGCCCCGCCTGCTCTACTCACTGCAGCTGCCTGAGAAGGTGTGCCGGAAGCCACATGCATGAAATTACTGTGTGTTTGAAGCCGCACGCAAATGTGGAAGGCGCATATGCGCACTCACATTTTCTGTTCTGCACTAGGCGAACCGGTTGTTAAATTTGTCAGATTATTCATGAACTGGCAGAGACATGGTTACAAGGACAGCCAATGAATAGGCATAGCAACTAAGTCAGCCCATTGGGAGCTGAGGCAGACTGGAGCCAGGCCGTGTCTTAGTCTGCAGCTTCTGAGTCTGTGCAGAGAACTGAAACTGAAACCTGTGTGTGTGTGTGTGTGTGTGAGAGTGAACTTGTCTACTGATCTGCTCTGCTGAAATGAAACTAACTGTTCTCTCCTGCCTTGTGTTCCGCCTGTAACTTTTACCACGTTGAAGAATCAACTATTGATATTGTAAATACTTCATCTGTTATTATGTATATAAAGAAGTTAATGAATCCAGCTGAATCAGTCTGCCCGTGTGTGCCTTCTGGATTTGATTTTTGCAACGAACTCTGACAAAATTATGTAAAGCCCACTTCTACTTCTGGGGCTTTGGCACATAACATAATACAGTCTTTGAAGTTGAGATGCCGATTGGACAATTGGAAGCCTGAGCCCTAAACATATCTAGACAGATCAAGTTTCAGAAAGGCCTCTTTAAGGCCCTGTGAAAACAAAATCTCACTAAATATTAATAAGTCAATAACATTTTGATTCTCTCCCGCTAGGAATGAGGACATCGAGCTAATTCTCTCAGAAAACAGCTTCTCCGACCCCCAGATGTTGGCAACTCGCTATTTAATGTACCCCGGCTGGCAAGTATCTCCATTCAGCAAAATGTTTGAGACGGTGTCTTTAATATGCATCTACAGATACAGGGAGTGACTAAACTTGACTAAAGAACAGTTCGTTTAATCATCATCATCATTTAACAACCTTGCGGGATGGAGTCTGGGCAACCGAATGGAGCTGAGTGTTTACTGGCCGGATGCCTTTCCTATCGCCAATGCGGAGTTTTGTTCAGCAGATCTATTCTCATTGTGCCCAGAGAGAGAAATATATACCTCTACCTAGGATCGAACTCACAGCCTCCTGATTGTGAGGCGAGAGCTCCACCTCTAGGCCACCGCACCACTTTTATGAACAGTTCATTTAATGACCGTTCAAAGTTACAACAGCACTGAAAAAAAAGCGACTTACGACTGTTTCTCAGAGTTATGACCTTTGCAGCATCCCCATGGTCACATGATTAAAATTCAGATGCTTGGCAATTGATTCATATTTATGACGGTTGCAGTGTCCCAGGGTCACGTGATCCCCTTTTGCGTCCTTTTGACAAGCAAAGGCCATGGGGAAGCCAAATTCACTTAACAACTGGGTTAATAACTTAAACAATTGCAGTGATTCATTTAACAACCGAGGCAAGAAAGGGCGTAAAATGGGTGGGGCAAAACTCACCTAACAAATGTCTCATTTAACAACAGAAATTTTGGTCACATTTGTTAAGTGACACTGCAGTCATTAAGCAAATGCCCCCGTCGTTAAGCAAACAGACGCTTCGCTTTGGCACGGTTTTTACAGCCATAAAATGTGGGACGCTGCAAATCTCCGTAAATGCAATGTGGCTGAAAATTACCTGAAGTGCAGTCATGTACCGTATTTTTCAGAGTATAAGACGCACCTTAATTTTGGGGGAGGAAAATAAGAAAAAAGCTGATTGGCAAGCGAATCAGCTTTCCGGAATACTCCCAATCAGCTGTTTCCAGAGGTGAATTTTAGCAACAGGTTCCTAGGTTGTGAGCTCTGTGCCTTGCTTTTTTTTTTTTTGCTTTTTTTCCTGCCTCTGAAAGCCTCTGAAACAGAGCTTCAGAAAAAAGAGCCTCTGAAGCTCTGTTTGGAGGCTTCTTTTCTGAAGCTCTGTTCGGGGGCTTCTTTTCTGAAGCTCTGTTCGGGGGCTTTTTCTCTGAAGCTCTGTTCGGAGGCTTCTTTTCTGAAGCTCTGTTTGGAGGCTTTTTTTCTGAAGCTCTGTTTGGAGGCTTTTTTTTCTGAAGCTCTGTGGAGGCTTTTTTTCTGAAGCTCTGTTTGGAGGCTTTTTTTTCTGAAGCTCTGTGGAGGCTTTTTTTCTGAAGCTTCATTTCTGATGCTTTTTTCAGCCTCTGAAACCTCCGTTTGGGTGGGGCTACATTCAGAGTATAAGACGTGCCCAGATTTTCACCCTCTTTTTTGGGGGGAAAAGGTGCATCTTATACTCCGAAAAATATGGTAATCACCAGAGAAGTGATGGTCCGAATTTTAAATCTGGGTCATAAATATCCCCAGATCCGTTGGAACTTCCAATGTTCACTAAGTAGCCTGTCATAAGTCAAGGACTATTTGTAAAGGAAGGTACATGCTTAAGATTTGAGCTGGGAAAGATTTTTTTTTATGGCAACTTTTAAGACTTGCGGACTTCAACTCCCAGAATTCTTCAGCCAGGGGGAATTCTGGGAGTTGAAGTCCACAAGTCTTAAAAGTAGCTCTGTTTGGAGATCCCTGATTTATAAGAACCAAGGCAATTTAGGACAAGGCTTTCCAAACTTGGCAACTTTAAAACTTGGGAACTTCAACTCCCAGAATTCCTCCTGGCTGAAGAATTCTGGGAGCTGAAGTCCACAAGTCTTAAAAGTTGCCAACTTTGGAAAGCCCTGGTTTAAGAGGATTCCTATCCCCTACTTAATTGCCATTAATTCTCCTCCCCTTTAATTAGTGCTGATACCTTACTGCATGTCAGGCTTCCCAGAATGCACTTTTATTAAAGTAAACGGAGCCTTTATTCCTTTTGGGTAAGAATTTTTAGGAATGTTTCTTCTCCTCTATTTCCAAAGCTTAATCTCCCTCCCGCGGCCCAGCCCTTCCAGCTGCAGGCCAGCACATCTGGAACCCTTCTCACATTGTTTATATGATTGCATGAAGTTGCAATTTTTGGGGCCTGTTCTGTTTTGAGGTGCACATATGTTTAACACGTTCCTTAACCATTTTTTATTTCAAGAAAAATAACAACTTGCTATGGCAGCTTAAATTAGGGGCTATTCTCAAATTGCGACCAAACCAGGCAGAAAATATAGGTAGTCTCGACTTAGAATTATTCATTTCGTGACCCATTCAAAATTACAACAACACTGGAAATGTCCCTTCCGATCGGTCCTCACACTTACGGCCATCAGAGGATTCCCACGGTCACGTGATCGAAATTCAGGCGCGTGGCAACTGGCATGTACTTGTGACAGTTGCAATGCCCCGGGGTCATGTGATCACCTTCCCAGATTTGTAACCTTCCCAGATTGTCAGTGGGGGGGGGGGCAGATTCACTTAGCGACCGCATGATTCTCTTAACAACTTCAGCGGTTTGCTTAACAACCATGGTTAGGAAGGTTGTAAAATGGGGCAAAGCTCACTTAACAACTGTTTTGCTTAGCGATGGAAATTTTGGGCTCAGTTGTGGTCCTAAATCGAGGACTACTTTATTTATTTATTTATTTATTTATTGGTTCGATTTATATGCCGCCCTTCTCCGGAGACTCTGGGCGGCTTACAATGCGTTAAGCAATAGCCTTCATACTTTTGTATATACCTGCTTAGTAGGGCTTTCGCCCCCCCCAAATGGTGTTCTTTTTTTATACAAAATCAGTTTATTGCCCCCATAATCCGGGTCCTCATTTTACCTATCTCAGAAGGATGGAAGGCTGAGTCAACCTTGAGCCTGGTGAGATTCGAACTCACAGTAATTGCAGGCAGCTGGTGCTACTTAACAGCACTTTCGTCTGCTGCGCCACCAAGGCTCTTTTAAGGTGATACTTGTATCATCACCTGTTGTAGAATATTATTTAATGCTTTTTTAAACATGCCTGCCAAGCTCAAAGCGGACAACTCCGGACAAAATATATTTTCTGCCACTACAGAGTCATTATCTCTTCTTCATCTGTGTCTCTCCTTGGGAAGCACGATCAAAATGCTCAAAAATGTAAAATCAGCCTTGAATTCAATTTGCCTGATTTTTCAAAAAGCAATTCGTTATTAAGTGTGAATATTTTCTTTTTAAATAGTTAATTTTTTTTTCTCCCTTTCAGGTTTGATGGGAAGTTTAGAGCCGGTTCTGTCTTTCCCCCCATGGTCCAAATTTGCGTGTGGTTTAACCGTCCCTTGGAGAAAATGCGCTTTGCAGCCAAATGTAAAGGTAAATTATCTTTTTTTTTCCCCCCAGCAACTTAACATGTGTGCATTTTTTTCCCCTCTGGAATAGCTAACAAGAATATATGGCTGAAACTCTTCATCAGAAGAGGCAGCCTCGGTAAACTTCAGATGAAATATATTTTACTGAAATCTTTCTGGTTTAAAAAATCCCAAGTAATGTCGTTGTTTTCACATTGGTGTATCCGATCCTAGAACGCTTCTTTTAAAAAAAAGAAAATGGTTTTTCTTGAAGCCAATTTCGGCCGCAAATGTAAATTTTTTTTAATAATTTTAAATTTAATTAAGATATTTGTATTGTGTTTTTACTTGGCTGTGCACCGCCCCGAGTCCTTCGGGAGAGGGGCAGTATAGAAATAAAATTATCTTATCTTATCTAAGCAAATTTTTCCCTCAACAAATTTTTCTCTCATTAATATAAATCCTTATAATCCTTATATAATATATATATGGCTTCATCAGGATATAGTTTTTTATCTTATGCAGAGGTACTTGGGGGTAAAATGTGCATATTCAGCTCTTTTTCTCTTAATTCAGTGTTTCTCAACCTTGGTGACTTTAAGAAGGGTGGACTTCAACTCCCAGAATTCCCCAGCCAGCCATGGCTGGCTGGGGAATTCTGGGAGCTGAAGTCCACCCTTCTTAAAGTCACCAAGGTTTGTTTGTTTTATCTATCTATCTATCTATCTATCTATCTATCTATCTATCTATCTATCTATTTATCTATCTATCTATCTATCAAGAACGTATTAGGTCGTAAGAAGATTGGACACATAAAATAGATACAAATAGAGAAAATATTAGAACAGGGACGCTAGGCACGCTGATGCGCTTATGCACACCCCTTACAGACCTCTTAGGAATGGGATGAGGTCAGGGGTGAAATCCAGCAGGTTCTGACAGGTTCTGGAGAACCGGTAGCGGAAATTTTGAGTAGTTCGGAGAACCAGCAAATACCGCCTCTGGCTGGCCCCAGGGTGGGGTGGGAAGGGAGGTTTTGCAATATACTTCCCCCAGGAGTGGGTAGGGAATGGGGATTTTGCAGTATCCTTCATCCTGGAATGTGGTGGGAATGGAGATTTTGCAGTATCCTTCCCCATCAAGCCACACCACGCCTACCAAGCCACGCCCACAGAACTGGTAGTAAAAAAAATTGGATTTCACCACTGGGTGAGATCAACAGTAGACAGTCTTAGGTTAAAATTTTGAGGGTTTGGGGATGAAACCACAGAGTCAGGTAGTGCATTCCAGGCATTGACCACTCTGTTTTTTTTGTTTTTTTAAAAATTTTATTTATATGCCGCCCTTCTCCAGAGACTCAGGGCAGCTTACAATGCGTTAAGCAGTAGCCTTCATACTTTTGTATATTTTATACAAAGTCAGCTTATTGCCCCCACAATCTGGGTCCTCATTTCACCTACCTTAGAAAGGATGGAAGGCTGAGTCAACCTTGAGCCTGGTGGGATTTGAACTTGGAGTAATTGCAGACAGCTGGATGTTAAATGCTGCCTTAGTAGGAGGCGTTAGCCTGCTACGCCACTCAGGCTCCTTCAGGCTGAAGTCCTATTTTCTGCAATCGAATTTGGAGCGGTTCACTTTAAGTTTGTATCTATTGCGTGCTCATGTATTGTTGTGGTTGAAGCTGAAGTTGTCATTGACAGGACGTTGTAGCAGATAATTTTGTGCACTATGCTTAGGTCAGACCGAAGGCGACGTAGTTCTAAATTTTCTAACCCCAGAATTTCAAGTCTGGTGGCATAAGGGATTTTGTTGCGAGCGGAAGAGTGGAGGACTCTTCTTGTGAAATATTTCTGGACACGCTCAATTGTATTAATGTCCGATATGCAGTGCAGGTTCCAGACAGATGAGCTGTATTTGAGAATTGGTCTAGCAAAGGTTTTGTATGCTCTGGTTAGTAGTATGATATTACCAAAGAAGAAGCTACGCAAGATAAGGTTTACAACTCTTAGTGCCTTTTGGGCGATGTTGTTACAGTGGCACTTAGATCATTTGATATGAGTACTCCAAGGTCCTTGACAGAGTGAGGGTCATCTACAAGGTCGTGTCCACTCAGCTTGTATTTTGTGTTCTGATTCTTTTTGGCCAATGTGTAAGACAGAGCATTTGTTGGTTGAGATTGGGGGCTGCCAATTGTTTGACCATTCCGACACAAAGCCAAGGTCTTTTTGAAGGGTAGCAGCATTGTCTGTGGTGTTAAATATTTTTACATCATCAGCGAAAAGAACGCAGTTGCTTATAATATGATTGCAAAGGTCATTTATGCTAGGTTGAGAAACACTGAATTGGAAGGAGATCAAATTCTCCATATAAGATCTTGCAAAAACCCAAAACAGTGTTAAATGTTCTTTATTCCTCTTCAGCCACCCAGGCAGATCCAAAGGGGCAAATCCTTGATCAAATCCTTGTAGACACCACCTTGATTTTTTGGCCCACGGTGGACACTCTGCCTTACACCCTTCTTTGAGGGGGAAAAAATGGCAATTGAACCTTTCTTAAGATGCTATTAGAAGTTAAACTTCTAATTGTGATCCAGTTTATTTTATTTTATTATTATTTTTTTATTTATATTTATATGCCGCCCTTCTCCGGAGACTCAGGGCGGCTTACAATGCGCTAAGCAATAGCCTTCATACTTTTGTATATTTATACAAAGTCAGCTTATTGCCCCCACAAACCGGGTCCTCATTTTACCCCCCTTAGAAAGGATGGAAGGCTGAGTCAACCTTGAGCCTGGTGGGATTCGAACTTGCAGTAATTGCAGACAGCTGGATGTTAAATGCTGCCTTAATAGGAGGCATTAGCCTGCTACGCCACTCAGGCTCCTTTTTGATCATTCAGCTCAGCTGTGTTTAAGCCGTAATTAGAAATACACGAAAATGGGTGGACTTCAGCTCCCAGCATCCCCCAGTCAACATGGCTGTCTGGGGATTCTGGGAGTTGAAGTCCACCCTTCTTAAAGTTGCCAAGGTTAAGAAGCGCTGCCCTAACCACGATATTGTCTTTTCAAACAGCTCTGAAGTCATCTAACAAGTCGAGTCCGTTCTCTGGAAACATATACCACATTTTTGGGAAAGTCAAGTTTTCAGGTAACTGTTTAGCCTCAACCTCAATGGGCAAGCTCACAAGTGCTCTCATGTCACGTGCAAAGCTCCATTTGTTCAAGCGGAGGGCTCACGCGCACTCTGCTCACATCAATGGAGCTGGGAGCATCCATGTACGCCTGCCACTCACAGGCCCCCCCCCTCCCCGTACTGAGCCGCCAAAGTGGTAAGGTTGGGCACCGTTTCCATATACCATTTCAGAGAAACAGTGTCCAGCCGTAATAATTGTTGGTCATGGCTGGTATTTATTTTTGCTAGTATTAAGAAGAGGTGGAAGCCTCACTCAGCCTTGGCCGAAGGGACCTTTATGGCTACTGAGTCTGGGGTCTTACACCTGAGAGCACCTCAGGACCCACCCATCCCTCCCTCCATTAATAACCCTCCCTCTTGAAAGGAAGGGGACGTAGAGAGGAGCAGGAGAGGAGGGGAAAAGAAAGTAAGAAGGAAAGAAGAGAGGGAGAGATGGCAGGATTGAGAAGAAAGATGGCTGTGCAACAAAAAAGATGAAATGGAAGAAAGGCAACCCCGAACATAGATAAATATACCAAGATAAAGAATGAGTGGTTAAAAAATAAAAAGAGAATAAATACGATCAAGCAAGAAAGTTAGAATTTGAGGGCAAACGAAGATGCTGTTTATATAAGTAAGCAAAGAAATATTGAGAATGTGATTTTAAAAAACAGGGAAAAAAGAAAATTGTGGCAAAAATTGTAATTGAGTGAAATGTATTTGAATTTGATAAAATTGTATAAGATAAGACATGGCCAATACTCTGTTCAAAAAAGATGTGGGTGAATGTGGAGGGGGGAAAAAACCAATAAAACTTGTTTAAAAAAAATAATAATAACCGTCCCTCTCCCCTTTTGCCATTTCTTTGACGCAGATTCTGACCGGATGGTTGAAGTATGTCACCACGCATCTTCCAACACCTTAAACCTGGTACCTGTCCAGGAGGGGCCCCTCCCCTCCCCTCCGGATTCCAGAACCGAGAACCGGGACTACCCTGGATCTCAGGAATCCTTCCTGGTGTTTGTGGGATGCTCCCTCAAAGAAGACGACATCAAAGACTGGCTGAGGCAAACGGCCAAACAGGTGAGCCTCTCTGCCGGATTCCTTGGGAGGAGGGAAGGGAAACTACAGGCAGTCCTCAACTTACGACCGCAATTGAGCCCAAAATTTTTGTTTGCTAAGTGAGAACTTTGTTTAAGTGAGTTTTGCCCCATTTTACGACTTTTCTTGCCACATTTGTTAAGTGAATCATCCGAAGTTGTTAAACTAGTAACCGGGTTGTTAAGTGAATCCGGTTTCCCCCTTTGAATTTGCTTGTCAGAAGGTTGTGAAAGGGGATCACGTGACTGTCATAAATGTGAGTCATTTGTCAAGCAGCCGAATGTAAATCACGTGATTTGCTGCAATGGGCTGTAAGTGTGAAAAATGGTCATATGGTCACTTTTTTCAGTGCTGTGGTAACTTTGGTCACTAAGTGAACTGTTGTAAGTCGAGGACTGACTGTGTATGTAGTCCTCGTCTCAAAACCACAATTGAGATGTGATGCCCACATTGCAAAAAAATGCATTGTTACGAATTTCAAAGGGATGCGGTGGCTCAGGGGCTAAGACGCTGAGCTTGTCGATCGAAAGGTCGGCAGTTCAGCGGTTTGAGTCCCTAGTGTGGTGTAACGGGGTGAGCTCCTGTTACTTGTCCCAGCTTCTACCAACCTAGCAGTTCGAAAGCACGTAAAAAATGCAAGTAGAAAAATAGGGACCACCTTTGGTGTGAAGGGAACAGCATTCCGTGCACCTTCGGCATTGAGTCATGGCGGCCACATAACCACGGAGACGTCTTCGGACAACGCTGGCTCTTCGGCTTTGAAACGGAGATGAGCACTGCCCCCTAGAGTCAGGAACGACTAGCACGTATGTGCAAGGGGAACCTTTACCTTTATTCAAGTACGGCCTTACTAAGGCTTCATAAAGTATCTATGAACATGACGCATGTGTGAACTGTGTATAAACATAAAGTATGTATGAACTTTATTCATGCATGTACGTATGGACGTATGTATGGAGCATAAAGAACATAAATTCTGTATGAACTACGGAACGATGAACATGCCAACTCAGTGCTCTTGCTAGATATTTGCCATCAGCTGAAGTTTCCAAGCTCTCTTCCAAAGACAGATTCACGTCTATTTCTTGAAGGGCGTCTAAGTGAGGGGTTTTGGCTCTGAAAGCTGGAGAACCTGTGATGCCCACATTGCGAAGAAATGCATTAGGTCCATGATGGCAAACCTATGGCATGTGTGCCACAGGTGGCACATGTAGCCATATCGGTGAGCACGTGAGCTCAGCTCTGGAGCGCGCTGGCCAGCTGATTTTTGGGCCTTCTGGGCCCACCAGAAGTAAAGAAACAGGTTGTTTCCTGCCTCCGGAGGACCTTGGGGGTGGTGGGGAAGGCCCAGTTTTCTCTCTCCCCAGCCTCCAGAGCCTTTCTAGGAATCTGGAGAGGGTGAAAATGGCCTCCCCCCCCTTCCCGAGGCCCTCTGGAGGCCAGAAACAGCCCATTTGCCAACGTCCAGTGGGACCGGAAGTTGGCAAATGGGCCATTTTTGGCCTCTGGGGGGCGAGGGAGAAGGCCGTTTTCGCCCTCCCCAGACTCCTAGAAAGGCTCTGGAGAGCAAAAAACAGGCCTTCTGGTCCCACCGGAAGTTGGCAAACGGGCTGTTTCCGGCCTCCGGAGTGCCTCCAGAAGGTGGAGAAGGCCATTTTCGCCCTCCCCAGACTCCTACAAAGGCTCTTGAGGCTGGGGAGAGCAAAAAATGGGCCTACCATGCCATTGTGTGCCAGGAGCGGGGGGGGGGTTGTGTGCACATGCGTGAGGACAGGGCACATAGACTTATGGGTATGGGCACGCACCCCACCCCCATCCCCGCTCCTGCCACGCGATGGCAAAAGGGTTAGCCATCACTGCATTAGGTTATGAAATTTGAGCGCAGACTGATTTTCAACGGCGGCGCTCCTGACTGGAACATCTGCTTTGATACCACTGCTGTCATTGCAGACTGACTTTGATAAGCGATCTTTACCCGGATTAAGGATTTTATTTGCAAATGTGGCTCCAGAGAAATCCGTTACGTAAAGATAATTTGCATGCGCTCCTCGTCTCGAGAACAGCAACAACGGAGCTGCGGTGACTTCAGCTTTTCCCGCTGTCACCAAACCCTGGTGCCCTTCTGCTTTTCTCGCGGGCTTCGAGACATCTGTCGGGGTGAGCTAATCTCGGTTCTCCCGACGACCGGGTGCCCGGTGGCGGGCGAAAGTCGTGGCGAGTTAAGTTCTCACCAAGTCACAAAACCACCAACTAGACAGCAGATCCGACCTTTGCAGAGATAAAGGACAGATGGGAAGAGAGGATGTACGAAGAAAAAGGGCCGGGCAACCAGTTCCGTAGGGTGGACCAGAGGACGGGGATAAAAAAAGGCAGAAAAAGGTCTGAAGGCCAAATTCTATAAATAGGGCTTGCTTTTTAAGTAACTGGAATTCTTTCACTGTGGCCTTCCAACTTTTCTTTTATATATATATATAAAACCAAGTAGAAGTGCTTGGATAATTACTAGTTAGTGAGATTGGTTCTGGGCAGGGGTGAAATGCTCCTGGTTCGGACCGGATCGCTGCTCGTGCAAGAGACTCTCTACCATTCTGTACTAATGGCTGTCCAGCCTCTTCTTAAAAACTTCCAGGGATGAAGCACCCACAACTTCTGGTGGCAAGCAGTCCCGCAGGTTAATCATTCTCACTGTCAGGAAATTTCGCCTTAATTCCAGGTTGCTTCTCTCGTTGATTAGTTTCCACCCGTTCTTCTTCTCCTGCCCTCTGTGGCTTTGGAGAGGAGACGCTGAAGTGCAGAAATATTTCATATTTCCGCACTTATTTCAAGAGCCCTGGTGGCGCAGCAGACTAAAGTGCTGTTAAGTAGCACCAGCTGCCTGCAATTACTGCAAGTTTGAATCTCACCAGGCTCAAGGTTGACTCAGCCTTCCATCCTTCCGAGGTAGGTGAAATGAGGACCCGGATTGTGGGGGCAATAAGCTGACTTTGTATATATATAAAAAAAAGAACACTGCTTTTGGGGGGGAGAAGCCCTACTAAGCAGGTATATACAAAAGTATGAAGGCTATTGCTTAACGCATTGTAAGCCGCCCTGAGTCTCCAGAGAAGGGCGGCCTATAAATCGAACCAATAAATAAATAAATTGAACCAATAAGTATTAAAGATTGAAAATGGGCATAGTTCTTATAAGTAAAGGAGCAAAGCAGCAAGTCCATTATCTACATTTCTATGTGCGCGCACACACACACACATCTTAAAATGCAAACCCACACAGTCTAGCTATGTAGCCATCCAGTTTCGCACATTAAAGAGATTTTTCGGAAGCTTGACATTTAAAAAGCATCTTAAAATTCATAAACCGCCTCGCAATCCGCATCTGCGATTCGCATAATTAATGTGTATCGGTTCTGAACATCGCATGGAAATCGATCTGTGGGACATTTCATCAGATGTAATGCTTGATTTCTGGCTCTTTGATACACGTGCCAAATCGTTTAAAAATGCATCAGGCTGTCAAATGCAAAGCATCGGTCTCTAGGTTGTCATTTATAAAACATTTTCCTTCCTCTTCTCACGATATGAATTCTTCAACGGAGGAAAAAAGTTAGTTGGTTTTTTAACCCAACCACAATCCTGGATGATAGGCAGTTGGCAATGAAACCCCTATAACAAAATACAGTATGAATGCATAAAAACCTAACAAAAAACAGCATATGAAATGTGTATCATTGGAATAGAACAGAACAGAACAGAACAGAACAACAGAGTTGGAAGGGACCGTGGAGGTCTTCTAGTCCAACCCCCTGCTTAGGCAGGAAATCCTATACCACTTCAGACAAATGGTTATCTAATCTCTTCTTTAAAACTTTCAGTGTTGGAGCATTTGCAACTTCTGGAATCTGGAGGCAAGTTGTTCCACTGATTAATTGTTCTAACTTTCAGGAAATTTCTCCTTAGTTCTAAGTTGCTTCTCTCCTTGATTAGTTTCCACCCGTTGCACACCAGAGCATATGAAAGGTGTATCAATTAGAATAGAATAGAATAGAATAGAATAGAATAGAATAGAATAGAATAGAATAGAATAGAATAGAATAGAATAGAATAGAATAGAATAGAAAAGAAAAGAAAAGAAAAGAAAAGAAAATATGGAATGGAACGGAACAGAACAGAACAGAACAGAACAGAACAGAACAGAACAACAGAGTTGGAAGGGACCTTGGAGGTCTTCTAGTCCAACCCCCTGCTTAGGCAGGACTTAGGCACCACTTCAGACAAATGGTTATCTAATCTCTTCTTAAAAACTTTCAGTGTTGGAGCATTCGCAACTTCTGGAATCTGGAGGCAAGTTGTTCCACTGATTAATTGTTCTAACTTTCAGGAAATTTCTCCTTAGTTCTAAGTTGCTTCTCTCCTTGATTAGTTTCCACCCGTTGCACACCAGAGCATATGAAAGGTGTATCGAAATATAAAAACTTACACAAAAAAAACCCAGCATATGAAATGTGTATCGAAATATAAAACCCGGCGAACAGCAGTGAGAACCATTTTAAAAAAAATCACAGCCCTCGCGATGCATAAAAATTGTGAATAAAATTAAATCCTATATGAGCAGTTACTAGAGTGGCTACGCCTATGGCCGGATGTCTAGATCTTTTTAACCATTAGGTAGCACTGTCTTCGAGATGCTGAATTTCAGGCAGGGATCGAGAGAATATTTCCAACATTTTCAACTGGCCCCCATTTATATTTCCAGTATTGGCACCTGCCGTAATAGGGTCAAATCCAGTTGAGTGGTCTCCAGATTTAAGAGATCAAAGCTGAAAGCCTTGTGCTAGATCAGATATTAAATTAAACATATCTGGATGAGAAGCGGCCCACTCCTGGCACCAACGCTATCTCAAGTCTCGCAGTCTTCTCTGAGATAATTGCCGTCCAAGTTTCCATGGCGGTTTTCGAGATTTGAGTCTGAATATTTGGAGGTCACAGTCCTCGTGTTACGTCCCCCCCAGTAAAACAGTGGTAGGAATGTTGTCGACCTTAAATATCAGGGTCACATCCGGTGGGCTGCCAACACTCCGGGTGACTTCAAGCTAGGCACACAACACTGAAAAGTCCTCGACTTTAACAACCACAACTGTGGCCAAAATTTATGTCGCTAAGTGAGGCATTGGTTGAGTTTTGCCCCGTTTTACGACTTTTCTTGTCGCAGTTGAGTTTGGTTGAGTTTTATTTTATTGATTAGCTCTTGGGACATGTCAAAGTGCAGAGTTCCAGACACAGATGATTACTAAATCTGATAAAAACAATTTAAAATGGAATTGGAATAAAACACGATTTAAAATGAAATTGGAATAAAACACGATTCAAAATGAAATTGGAATAAAATACCATTTAAAATGAAATTGGAATAAAATAACAGTTTAAAGCGCAGTTACTAAATGAATCACTGCAGTTGTTAAGTGAGTAACACGGTTGTTAAGTGAATCTGGCTTCCCCAATGACTTTGCTTGTCACAAAGTCGTAAAAGGGGATCGCACGACACCCCCCCCACAGGGACACTGCGACGGTCATAAATACGAGTCAGTTGCCAAGCGTCCAAATTTTGATCAAGTGACCATGGAAATGGTTCCAATGGTCGTCGGAGTGAAAAACGTTCATAAGTCACTTTTTTTCAGTGCCGTTGTAACTTCGAACGGTCACTAAATGAGCTGCCGTAAGTCGAGGACTACCCGTAATTGTTCTCACAGTCAAGAAATTTCTCCTTAGTTCTAGGTTGCTTCTTGTCCTGCCTTTCAGTGCCATTGTAACTTGAAACGGTCACTAAATGAATGGTTATAACTTGAGGACTACCCGTGCCCTTGTTGAATTTCTTGTTTGTGCCTTGTAAGCATTCTAAATTTTTCTTTCCAAAAATTCTTCCTCTTTCCAGCCACATATCATGGGTCGTTATTCTAAGAGCAGAAACTGCTGGGAGGACCCCCTGAGCATCCATTTGATAGATGATGGTTTGTTTGGTGGATGATGGTTTGTTTGGTGGACGATGGTTTGTTTGGTGGACGGTGGTTTAAGTTGTTCAAACCAAACAATCGTTCTCAAATTACACCCTACATTTATCCGACCCTGTTTTTTGGTGGGGTTTTTTTTTTTTTAGTTTTTCATTTGGGTTTTAAATAAGCTAAACTGGCTTTTCCTTTGTCTCACCCAAACACAGAAACCACAACGAAAAGCTTTGAAGACTCGGGGCATGTTGACGTCCCAGGAGATCAAGAACATTCACGTAAGTGAGCAAAACGGCTTCTGGGTAGGAGCAGCTGAGTTAAGCAGAGCCGAGCAAAAAGTATCAATCAATCCATCAGAATAGAACTGGAAGGGACCTTGGAGATCTTCTAGTCCAGCCCCCTTTTCAAGCAGGAGATCTTATACAATTTAAGACACGTGGCCGTCCAGTCTCTCCTTGAAAACCTCCAGTGATGGAGCGCCCACAAATTCTGGTGGCAAGCTGTTCCACGGGTTAATTGTCCTCACTGCTAGGAAGTTTCTCCTTAATTCCAGGTTGCTTCTCTCCTTGGTTAATTCCCATCCGTTGTTCCTTGTCTTGCCTTCTGGTGCTATGGAATATAAAGTAGATAAAAGCAGATAAAGGACGTAAGGAAGACAGTCACGTCTTCCATCTCGACTGGAGTCACGACTCCGTGGATTGCCTGTGTTTTGTCCACTCTCGTCCCTTCCGTCTTTATTTATTATTTAATCTGCTAAACTAAAAAGGCAGAATGCTGTCCCTCCCTCTGCTAAACATTTGCAGTTTGCACATGCTTTTCCTCCGAGTAGGGTCTCCTCGGAAGGGGGGTTGGAGTAGATGATCTACAAGGTCCCTTCCAACTCTGTTAATCTGTTTCTAAGAGTCGTGTCCAGGTAGTCTTCGACATACAACTCAGCGACCGTTCGAAGTTACAACAGCACTGAAAAAAGCCACTTACGACCGTTTCTCACACTTACGACCATTGCAGCATCCCCATGGCCATGTGATCAAAATTCTCGTGTTTACGACAGTTCCCGGGATCGCGTAATCCCAATTTTTTTGTGACCGTCTGACAAGCGAAATCAACATGGAAGCCAGATTCACGTAACAACGGCGTTATTAACCAAAAAACTGCAGTGATTCACTTAACAACCGTGTTAGGAAAGATCGTACAATGGGGCAAAACTCACTTTAACAAATGCTTGCACTTAGCAACAGAAATGTTGGGCTCAATTTTGGCCGTAAGTCGAGGACTACCTCTGCTTGGCCTCTTCTGCTGGGGCTAGTACTAAGGCACTGTTTTTGTGTGTGTTGTTGGAGTCAGAAGATTCCCTTTCTAGATGAGCTTGCTTCACCTGTGATCCTAATTTATTTATATTTTTATTTATTAAAGTTTTTATACTGTCTATCTTCCCTATAAGGCAACTCTGGGCAGCTTACTGGCTATAGAACAAATAGAAAAATAATTAAAATATATTAAAATACCATATTTCCCCCCCCAAATAAGACTGGGTCTTATATTAATTTTTGCTCCAAAAGACGCATTAGGGCTTATTTTCTGGTTAGGTCTTATTTTTAGGGGAAATACAGTACTAAACGCCTCCATCTGGTTGATGATCTTAACTGGGGCTTATTTTGGGGATAGGGTTTATATTACGAGCATCCTGGGAAAATCATGCTAGGACTTAATTTCCGGTTGGGTGGGTCTTATTTTTGGGGGGAAGCCGGGTATTAAAATTATGCAAATTTAAAAAAAAATTAAATATACATTTAGGGACTTGAGTGGGTGGGTGTTTTATGGGTGCCACCCTTAGCAATATTTCTCTCTCTGAATTCCAGGTAAAAAGGCACCTCGATCCACTTCCGGCTGGCTACTTCTACAACGGGACCCAGTTTGTGAATTTCTTTGGCGACAAGATGGATTACCACCCACGTATCTTTTGTTCTAAGTCGTGTGTTTTGCAGCCTTCATTCATTTATATGCCTTTATTTTATTTATATCTCACCTTTATTGATTTTTTATCAATAACTTAAGTCGATGAACATACCTAATACTCTTTCCTCCTCCTGTTTTCCCCACAACACTTGTGAGAGGTGGGTTAGGCTGAAAGAGAATGAGTGGCACAAAATCATCCCGTCGGCTTTCACACCTGAAGCAGGACTAGAACTCACCGTCTCCTGGGGATTGGCCCAAAGTCACCCAGCTGGCTTTCATGCCTAAGGCGGGACTAGAATTCACTGTCTCCTGGTGATTGGCTCAAAGTCACCCAACTGGCTTTCATGCCTGAGGCGGGACTAGAACTCACGATCTCCTGCTGATTGGCCCAAAGTCACCCAGCTGCCTTTCATGCCTAAGGCGGGACTAGAACTCATCATCTCCTGGTGATTGGCCCAAACTCACCCAGCTGGCTTTCATGCCTTAGGTGGGACTAGAACTCACGATCTCCTGCTGATTGGCCCAAACTCACCCAGCTGGCCTTCATACCTCAGGCAGGACTAGAACTCACTGTCTCCTGGTGATTGGCCCGAAGCTACCCAGCCAGCTTTCGTGCCTTAGATGGAACTAGAACTCAGTCTCCTGGTGATTGGCCCAAAGTCACCCAGCCAGCTTTCCTGCCTAAGGCGTGACTAGAATTCACCGTCTCCTGGTGATTGGCCCAAAGTCACCCAACTGGCTTTCATGCCTAAGGCGGGACTAGAACTCATCGTCTCCTGGTGATTGGCCCAAACTGGGGGCTCAATTGTGGTCGTAAGCCGAACGCTACAGGTAGTCCTCCACTTAACAACAGTTCATTTACTGAGCGTTTGAAGTTACAACCGCACTGAAAATAGTTACCGTTTTTCACACTTACGACCAATGCAGCCTCCCCGTGGTCACGTGATTTACATTCGGGATGCTTGACAGTTGACTCATATTTATGAGGGTTTCAGTTTAGGAATCATTTTGCGACCTTCCGGCAAGCAAAGTCAACGGAGAACCAAAATTCACTGAACAACCAGGTTACTAATTTAACAACTGCAGGGATTCCTTGAACAAATGTGACAAGGAAAGTGTTCTGACCTGGCTCCCAAACATGACAACTCCTCTGTAGTTAAATAAATGTTCTCTTTATTAGGAACCCCAGCAGCCCTGGCAAAACGTCTGTTCATCTCCACCCCCTGCCTTTTATCTCCAGAGCTAGGGTGGGGCTTCGCTAGCAGCAGTGGCAATTCCAGCCCAAGGACCGGCCCATAGATTTCCACTGTTCTCCTCTCCTCTGCCTTCTGTGCATCAGGCACTGGACCCAGCTGTTCCTCCTCTTCCTCATCAGTCACCTCCAGACTGGGGCTGTTGACTCTCCATCTGAGGGCTGACGGACGGCCCAGGCTCTGCCTCCATCTCTCTCTCTGCCACCTCCATTCCCTCTTCTCCCTCGGAGCTCACAGGTTGCCTTGATGCTGACCTTGACTCCCACTCCTCCTCCTCCTCTTCTGATTTGGCTGCTGAAGGGGCCACAAACAAAAAGTTATAAATGAGAAGAATTCACTTAAGAAGTTTTTCACTTAACAACATAAACGTTTGCTTGATTACGGTCGTAAGTCGAGGACTATTTATACTCCTCCTTAGTCGTTTCTCAAGTTCTTCACGGAAATCCCGTTTTTGTTTTTTTGTTTTTTCCTTCTTCTTCTCCTCCTCCTTAACGGTTTCATCCCAGTAATGGACCAGTTCATGAACGATTACTTGGAAGAGGCCAACCGAGAGATTGAAAAGTACAACAGAGAGTTGGACGACCAAGAATACCACGACCTCTTCGAGCAGAAGACCTAAGACGGGAGCCACCTGCGGTACAGAAAAAGTCCCAGGGAACTTCTTTACATTCTGAAAATTAATTTGTCACAAAGAAAACATCGTTGTTTCATCTTGGCTAGCTTTACAGCTAGTTTTAAAAAAAGAAAAAATATTTAAGTTGCATTCACATTAGCCTGGCACCTTAAAATGTGATAACGGTCCCAGTAATATTTGTGGACGGGCATATTTCCAAATTTGTTGTCGAGTAATCATGGAAAAGCGATGTAGGGGGTTTTCATTTCTAAGCTGTATTTCCTGCATCGTCGAGATGGTCCTTCACGTTGCTTTTTTTTTTTCTGACGTTTTTCCCAAAACGCTTTTGCTTAGGTTTAAGTGACCGACGTAATCGGGGTCTGTGATTGTTTGCTAGCCCTGCTTTATTCCTGAGGGAAACGCATCTGAAAAGGCCTCTGATTTCAGGCCATAACCCCAAAGTGAAATGTAAATGATCTTAAGAGCTGCCCCAAACCGACATATCATGGTTTGAAGATATTCCTAAAGCGAGAAATGAAGGAATGTGCCTATTTTTAAAGGCTGCTACTAACCAACATGGCGGTTTGGTGGTGTTCCCAAAGCGAGAAATGGGGGGACACAAGTAATCTTGACGGTGCCTCAAACCAACATCTCATGGTTTGAAGATGTTCCCAAAGCGGGAACTAAGGGGCCACATCTGTCCCTAAGAGCTGCTACTAACCAACATGGTGGTTTGATGGTGTTTCCCAGTGTGAGAAATTGGAGAACACAAATGATGTTGACAGTGCCTCAAACTAACATATGATGGTTTGAAGATGTTCCCAAAGCAAGAAATGAAAGAAGACAAGTGATCCTGATGGTGCCTCAAACCAACATATGATGGTTTGAAGATGTTCCTAAAGCAAAAAAATGGGAACATATTTGTTCTTAAGGACTGCTACTAACCAACATGATGGTCTGGTGGTGTTCCCAAAGCGAGAAATGAGAGAACACAAATGATCTTTAGATCTGCTCCAGACCAACATTTGAGGGTTTGAAGACGTTCCTAAAGTGAGAACTGAGGAAACGCAACTGTCCTTAAGGGCTGCTACTAACCAACATGATGGTCTTGTGGTGTTCCCAAAGCGAGAAATGAGGGAACACAAGTGATCCTGACAGTGCCTCAGACCAACATACGATGGTTTGAAGATGTTCCCAAAGCGAGAAATGGGGGAACACAAATGATCCTGGCGGTGCCTCAAACCAACATACGATGGTTTGAAGATAATCCTAAAGTGAGAACTGAGGGAACACAACTGTCCTTAAGAGCTGCTACTAATCAACATGGTGTTGTTCCCAAAGTGAGAAATGGGGGAACACAGTTAACATTTGCCCCATACCAACATGTCATGGTGTTTGAAGATGTTCTCAAAGCGAGAAATGGGGGAACATTCCTGTCCTTAAGGACAGTTACTTCCCAACATGGTGGCTCGGTGGTGTTCCCAAAGTGAGATGTGAGGGATCACAAGTGATCTTGACAGTGCCTCAAACCAACAT
>WNWU01000061.1:5760641-5778606 GCA_012654045.1 Ptyas mucosa | reverse complement strand
CCTTCCTCCCTTCCTTCCTTCCTTCCATCCATCTCAATCCTCTCTCCTTTCCTCCCTACATCCTTCCTCCCTTCCTCCCTCCCTCCCTCCCTCCCTCCCTCCCACCCACCTTTTGATGAACAGAGGGTCTCAGCAGATGAGGTTGGTTGAGCCCGAAAACCAGGCTCTATCGAAACTGGTGCAATGGGGACAGGAGACCACCAGGAACATACAGCAGCCCAGAAGCATCCCAGGGCCACCCATTTCCATGACTCACTCGAGAAAAGACGTTGAGTGAGCCAAGCTGATCTGAGTGCACCTTCAGCTTCTTAAGGAAGCAGGATCTACCCTGGTCTCTCAGAACGTGGCTAGATGAAAGCTCGAGAATAAATTTCTACCTCTGGCTCTGTTACCTGAGATTTTTTTATTCCTAAATACAAAGCCAGTGCAACTGGAAATGCTCCATTGGACCCTCCCTCCCCCCCCCTGTCCCTTTGCAGAAGGAGGAAGAAAGCAAAAGAAAGAACGAAGAATTGAACGAAGAAGAAGAAGAAGAAGGAAGCTCTTCCAAGCTCCAATATCGAACAAGAAGGAATCACCTTTTGCACGTATCCGGGCAGCGGGCGTGCAGCCCCAAAATTGCCATGCCATGCCATGCCATGCCTACAGCAACACAAAAACAGCAGTGGAACAACAGCGAGCAAATTAAAAGCTCCAATGAACCCGGCAGGGCCAGAAAATGGGAAAGGTTGAAGCGTTTGAAAGCTGGAACTTTTGCAAACGCACCGAGCGATTCCAGTCCATTAACAAAACGATGTTCAGCAACAGCCTCCCAACTCTCGGGGCGGTGATGTTATCTCCAAATTGCCAATGGATGGGTGATCGCAAAGAGCCGTGGAGTTAATTCATTGGAGGAGCAAAAAACTACCACGGAGTTGAACAAATCTGCATTTTGAAGGCTTCCTTCTAAAGCGGGAGTCTCCAAACTCGACAACTTTTAAGACTTGGGGACTTCAACTCCCAGAATTCCCCAGCGAGCCCAGTCAAGGACTTACTGTACTTCAAATCTGGGTGGTAAGTAGTCCCAAGGCAGATCAGTCGTAATTTCAAACACTCTCTTAGCGACCGGTCATAAGTCAGGGACTATCTCTTCAAATCTGGGTGGTAAGTAGTCCCAAGGCAGGTCGGTCGTAATTTCGAACGCTCTCTTAGCAGACGGTCGTAAATTGAGGACTATCTGTAGCTGTATCCCCTGGTGATCGGAGCCTCAGGGCAACCCTCGCAATGCTTGCTCCCGAACTCAATCCTCTCTCTCGCTTTCTTCTCACTCTTTTCCCTGAAAATTATTTAGATTTATTTCAAGGCTGGTTAAAAATAACCCAGAGAGAGACGTGAGGAATGCAAATAATTTCTGTGAAATAATAATAATAATAATAATAATTCACAAGCAAAACCTTATCGGTTCCTCTATGTTGCGATAACCCCGACGGAAAGAAAATGGGATTAACGTGTTCTTCGCTTCGAACGACGTGAAGAACCCCCAGGTGGCCCTGGACTTACAACGTTTCGTTTAGTGACCATTCAAAGTTACAACCGCACTGGAAATAGCGACTTAATGACCGTTTTTCACCCTTTTTCCTGGGCGTAGAAAGTGAGAACAAAGAAACGATTAAAAGGGGGACGGAATTAAACCTCCTGCTGGATTTATTCTGCTCTGAGGATGCTTTTCCGCTTAAAAAAAAATAAGAACTTTTTGGTACTTCCTTTTTTCTTTTTTTGCATATCTCTGGCAGGTAAAAATACCTGCAGGCAGAATCAGGAAGAGGCCTGATTTTTTGACACGGCAATTAATCTTTCTCGGGAACAATTTTTGGTGAAAGTACACAAAGCCGTAAAACTGTAGGAAGGAAAGAGAATCTGAGCATCTGTCTGACATGGCCTGCAATGCTTCCCTGGTTACGCTAGGCCATGGTTTGTTCTAACTGTGGTTTGTTCATAAAGCACACTGGTTGGGTTTCCCGGAACGCTAAACCGTGGTTTATCAACCAGGATGATAGCTTCTCACAAGACCTTCAGCCCAATAACTGAATTAATCCATTTTTCTGGATTTGCACAGGGCATTCAAAAAGAAGGATTAGGGGCCTGGAGGCTAAAACACGAAGAACGGGTACAGGAACTGGGTATGTCTAGTTTAATGGAAAGAAGGACTAGGGGAGCCATGATAGCAGTCTTCCAATATCTGAGGGGCGGCCCCAAAGAAGAGGGAGTCAAGCTATTCTCCAAAGCCCCTGAGAGCAGGACAAGAAGCAACGGGTGGAAACTCATCAAGGAGAGAACCTGGAATTAAGGAGGGATTTCCTGACAGTGAGAACAATTAACCAGTGGAACAGCCTGCCACCAGACGTTGTGGGTGCTCCATCCCTGGAGGTTTTGAAGAAGAGATTGGACAGCTATTTGTCTGAAATGATAGAGGGTTTCCTGCCTGAGCAGGGGGCTGGACTAGAAAACCTCCAAGATCCCTTCCAGCTCTGTTATTTTATGTTGTCTGTTCATTCAACCATAAACTAACAAAATCCCTTTGTTCACACAATGCAATGATGTGCGCAGGGCTGCACAGGTAAACCTCCCTTGTGAGAACCTCCCTCCCTCTCCATTCTTCATTTCAGCCTTCCTTTCTCCTCCCTCCCTCCCTCTTCTCCCTCCCTCCTTCCTTTCCCTGCTCCTCCCTCCCTCCCTTCTTATTTCCTTCCTCCCTCCGCTCCTTCCTTCCTTTCCTCTCCATTTCATCCTTCCTCTCTCCCTGTCTCCCTCCCTTTCTTCTCTCCCTCCTTCCTTCTTTTCTTCCTGTCTTCCTTCTCTCTCCATTTCACCTTTCCTTTCTCCTCCCTCCTCTTCTCCCTCCCTCCCTCCTTCCTTCCTTCTCCTTCCTTCCTTCCTATTTCCTGCCTCCTCCCTCCCTCCCCTTTCTCCCTCCCTCCTTCCTTTCCCTGCTCCTCCCTCCCTTCTTATTTCCTTCCTTCCTTCTCCTCCCTCCCTGCCTCCCTCCCTCTGTTCCTCCCTTCCTTTCCTCTCCACTTCATTTCACCCTTCCTTTCCTCCTCCCTCCCTCCCTTCTCTCCCTCCCTCCTTTCCTTGCTCCTTCCTTCCTTCCTCCCTCCGTCCCTCCCTCCCTCCCTCCCTCCCTCCCTCCCTTCCTTCCTTCCTTCCTTCATTTCACCCTTCCTTTCTCCTCCCTCCCTTCTCTCCCTCCCTCCCTCCTCTTCATTGGAGTTCACCCTACAAAAACCCAGGAGAAAAATGGGCTCCGTCCCCTTCTGGGCCAAGCAGAAAAGAGCCACCAGGCATCTCCCACAAGCCATCTCCTCTTTGGTCTTGCAAAGAAAAGAATTCGGGCTTTGGGCAGGCAATGAAGGACTTTTGATTTCGCCCCACAGCTCAGCAGACCAAGCTGACCTCCCATCAGCTCAGGAAGAAGCTAAGCCTGACCTTATAAAAAAAACCCACTCCCTGCATCTAACCTTGCCAAGGCAACAATCACCGTCTTTTCCTCTCATTAAACAAAAGCAAAATGGATTTGGCTAAGTGGTCAAGGATGGACCAGGTCAGAGTGACCCTCAGTCCCATCTTTTTGTCCTTCTCCTCAGTCCTGCCAGCTCTGCACGCTTCCACAGCCAAGCGAAACGGAGCTCTCTGAATTACAGAAATAAGCAATAATACGCAGCCCCCAGCTATATTTTCCATCGATCGGAAGATTAATATAGAAACAGGAGGTGTTTTCTGTCCCCTTGCAAAGCGAGAAAAATCTCAAAAGCCAAAGAATGTCCACCCCTAAAGAACGTCCTCCCAGAAACCCTTTTCTCCTGCCTGTCTTCCCATCCAACTAATTTGGCAGGCCAAGGTAAGTGTCAATAAAAACTGGACCTCAAAATATGAAAGGAAATTATGTCTGTACTTCTCAGTCAAGTCTATTTTGTCTCTTGGAAACAGCCCGGACGAGTCCCTGTGCTTTCCTTGGCAAGATTTCAGAAGTGGTTTGCCATTGCCTCCTTCCTAAGGCTGAGAGAGAGGGACTGGCCCAAAGTCATCCAGTTGTCTTTCATACTAAGGTGGGACTAGAACTCACCGTCTCCTGGTGATTGGACCAATGTCACCCAGTTGTCTTTCATGCCTAAGGCGGGACTAGAACTCACCGTCTCCTGGTGATTGGTCCAAAGTCACCCAGTTGTCTTTCATGCCTAAGGTGGGACTAGAACTCACCGTCTCCTGGTGATTGGTCCAAAGTCACCCAGTTGTCTTTCATGCCTAAGGTGGGACTAGAACTCACCGTCTCCTGGTGATTGGCCCAAAGTCACCCAGTTGTCTTTCATGCCTAAGGTGGGACTAGAACTCACCGTCTCCTGGTGATTGACACAATGCCACCCAGTTGTCTTTTATGCCTAAGGTGGGACTAGAACTCACTGTCTCCCAGTTTGTAGCCTCAATTTTTCAACTGCTACATAAACTGGGATACCTCAAAACAGACAATAGGTTTGAAGCAGATACGAAGGACGAAAACGATCGGTCTGTGATTCACTTAACAATTACATAGATTCAATTAACAACCATGGCTAAAAGGTCATATACAGGTAGCCCTCGACTTACTATTCATTTAGTGACTGACTGAAGTTACAATAGCCCTGAAAAAAGTGACTTATGACTGTTTTTCACACTTAACGACGGTTGTAGCATCCCCGTAATCATGTAATCCAAATTTGGATGCTTGGCAACTGATTCATATTTATGACAGTTGCCGTATCCCAAGGTCACCTGTTCTCCTTTTGCAACCTTCTGACGAGCAGAGTCAATGCAGAAGCCAGATTCACTTAATGACCAAATGCAATGATTCACTTAACAACAGTGGCAAGAAAAGTCATAAAATGGAGCAAAACTCACATAACCGATTTTTCCCTTAACAACATGGGCTCAATTGTGGCCGTAAATCAAGGACTTTAGGGAACAAATTCAGGATCCCATCACTCCAAACTTAAGAGTTTTTTTAGCCAGTGAGTCTAGAAACAGCTGGTCGAGCTGCAAAATTGGATGGGATCAAATTTGGACTGTGAAGTTTCACCGGGACAACAGCAGCCATGTGGTTTTCGAGCAGGTGCTTGCAAACAAACAGGGTAGTTTTACAAGAAGGGGCAAAAAAGTCAAGATGGCAGCCACAGCCATGCAACTCAAGCCCCTCCCCTTTTCCCACGCATCTCATGTATGACTCTTGTAAAAAAAAAAAAAAGAGTGGGATATTAAGATTTAAACTGTGGACATCATTTTGACTATTTTGTTTTTACCCACCAATCAGAGTTTATTGTAAAGAGTTCAGTTTCCAAATTAACTTTTTTATTAGGTGATCGAAGTATGAAATACAAAAGAAAAAAAACCAATGGACAAATAAAAGGAAGGGAAACAGAGGGGGTATAGTGTGACGGGGGAAAAAAAGCACCAACTTCCGACTCTCTTTAGCACAGTCGAAGGCAACAACATTACAACCACAACTTTACACAACAGTATGTACAAGCCATTTCTATGACAATAAGCCTGTCTCGTATACAAAAACAGAATCAAAATTTCATATATATAGATAGATAGATAGATAGAAGCAGAAATTCTGCGAGCTCCAGAACTAAAATAATTACAATTTTATTCTACTAAGCTTTCGTCAGCCATCTGCTGACATCGTCAGAGTATTAAACTACCATTACAGCAATCTCTGCCTTTATATGCCATTAATTTTAATTTTTTTTAATTTATTATTTTAATTTGATTTATATGCCGCCCTTCTCCGGAGACTCAGGGCGGCTTACAAAGCGCTAAGCAATAGCCTTCATACTTTTGTATATTTATACAAAGTCAGCTTATTGCCCCCACAAACTGGGTCCTCAATTTACCTACCTTAGAAAGGATGGAAGGCTGAGTCAACCTTGAGCCTTGGTGAGATTCGAACCTGCAATAATTGCAGGCAGCTGATGTTAATAACAGGGCTTTAGACCACTCTACTATCCAAGGCTCTTTTTTAATTTAATTAAATTAATAAAATTAATTATGTTAGTTCCGGAGCTAAATCCTCCGGCATCATTAAAAGAGCCACGTGCTTGTAATGGATCCCTGAGCGACATCTGTTGCAGTTTTGATTTAATTTGATTCTGGAATCGGAGCTTTGATTCCTTTGGCCAAAATAGCTGCAATAATTAATTCGCAATCAAGTTGGAATTAAAAGAATGGCACCTGAGCCGCCGTCAAGATCAAGAGCTTGGGAAAAAAAGAAAGAAAGAAAGAGGCAAATGGATTTACTTTCTTTTGAGTTTCAGGATTTGGGGATTTCTTGAATGGGCGGTAAGGTGGAGGCCCAGGAATGTTTTCTGCTTGGTTGCCGCGGAAACAGCCTCAGCACCAAAACTGGTGACGCTCGCTCTTCCTCTGCCTGAAATCTCTTCCCAATTATTTCTTGATTCGCAAGAATCAAAGGCTCGCGGACGTCATAAACGCGATCGGCAGCCAGCGCTGCCAACTTTGGAACTTGAAGAAAAGCCAAAAATTGAATTCCTGCGTTGAACGAAACCTTCTCAGGAGAGGTGGGGTGAGGGTGGGGGGAACGACCCTCCATCGCTTTTTTTTTTTAATTTGATTTATATGCCGCCCTTCTCCGGAGACTCAGGGCGGCTTATAATGCGCTAAGCAATAGCCTTCATACTTTTGTATATTTATACAAAGTCAGCTTATTGCCCCCACAATCTGGGTCCTCATTTTACCCACCTTAGAAAGGATGGAAGGCTGAGTCAACCTTGAGCCTGGTGGGATTCGAACTTGCAGTAATTGCAAGCAGCTGATCTTAATAACAGCGAATAACAGTGAATTAGTCCACTGCGCCACCAGGACTCCTAGTGACTTAGGGGTCTTCAGGCAACATTGGGCCCCCTTTGTCTGGGACAGCCTGAGAATCCCTGTGCTGGGCAGGGGATGCGGGTTGGACTAGATGTCCTTCAAGTTCCCCTCCAAGGCTACGATTGATACGGACCACTGAAGGAAGGTGGTTCTGCTCCTGCTTGGATGGCTTTTTCCAGATGGTGGAGCTGGGCTTAATCTTCTGGCAGATGGGTTTTGGTCCTTCGGGCTCCTTAATATCTACACCAGGAGTGGGCAGCTATAGCCATTTTGCAACTTGTGGACTTCAACTCCCAGAATTCCAGGCTGGCTCAGGAATTCTGGGAGTTGAAGTCCACAGGTGGTAAAGTTGCGGGAGTCCGTCTCTTCCTTTTTCTGGCATCTCAAGAGGAGAGAGCCGGTGGGGGATTTGAACTGGGGACAAATGGCCTGGGCGAGGGTCAAGGAATTTAATAAATAATAATAATAAATAAAGGAACCAGAAACCCAGTTTCTTTCTTTTCTTCCTTCCTTCCCTTTCTTTTTCTTCTTTTCCACTTCCTTCCTTCCCTCTCCTTCCCTCCCCCTCCCCCTTTCTTTCTTTCTTTCCTTTCCTTTCCTTTCTTGTTCTTCTTTTCCCCTTCCTTCCTTCTCCCTCCCTCCCCCTTTCTTTCTCTTTCTTTCCTTCCTTCCTTCCTTTTTCTTTTCCCCTTCATTTCCTTCCTTCCCTCCCTCCCCCTTTCTTTCTTTCTTTCTTTCTTTCTTTTTCTTCTTTTCCCCTTCCTTCCTTCTTTCCTTCTCCTTCCCTCCCCCTTTCTTTCTTTTTCTTTCTTTCTTTCCTTTTTTTCTTCTTTTCACCTTCCTTCCTTCCCTCTCCCTCCCTCCCCCTTTCTTTCTTTCTTTTCTTTCTTTCTTTTTCTTTCTTTCTTTTTCTTTTCCCTCCCCTCTTTCTCTTTCTTTCCTTCCTTCCTTCCTTCCTTCCTTCCTTCCTTCATTCATTCATCTTTTTCTTTTCCCTTTCTTTCTCTCTCTCTCTTTCTTTCTCTTCTTCCACTTCCTCCCTCCCTTCCTTCTCTTTCATATTTGGATTGCAGTCTTGATCCCCCACCCCCACCCCGCTCCCACTTATTCTTATTATGGATCCTCTCAATTAATTACAATGTTGATTTGAGCGATGTTTCCTGCACAAGTTTTAATTTGCTTTCTGGGTTGTTTCCTGCTGTGAGCCTGTTTCATTTGCTGTATTTAAAGAGAATAATAACCACAGGAATAATGGTAGTAATAACCAACATTTATTTATCGTCCTGTTTATCCTCTTTTTTTTCCCCCAGCTCTGGAAAAGTTTTCAGCCTGCCCGTTGATGCCGGAAGTCTCCTGCCGCACTTCTGGCTCCATCTAGAATTTTTCATGGCATCGTCCTGTCTAACTTTCCAGCTGTTGCCGTTGCTGTTTATATCCCCGGCCTGGATTTTGTTTCATTTAATGCAAAGACAAATTAAATTAGGAAGAGACGCAGATCCCTCCCCAAAGAGAGCCCAATTTTAGGAGAGGCTAATGGAAACCATAATCTGGCCCTGCGGAGACCAGGAGACGAAAAGGTGGCCTTTTAAGTCGGCTTGTTAAAAGGACTCGGGGAGCTTCAGGTCCATTTAGGGAAGAGACGGTCTGGCCTAATGGCACCTGTGGGTCCTGTACAGAAGCCCTTGGAAGCCACAGGGGGGAAAAAATAGCATTAGGTGGGAAAATGCAGAGAAATGGAACCAGTAGAAGAAAATATATGTAGCACAGGTTGAACGATGGAGTCCTGGGTGCTCTCTGAACTTGGTTGTTTTCTTGCAGACGTTTCATGAACCAACTAGGTAACATCATCAGTGCTAGAAAGGAGTGGGGGTCTCTGAATACCCCTCTCCCTCCTAGTACTGATGATGTTACCTAGGTGGGTCATGAAACATCTGCAAGAAAACAACCAAGCTCAGAGAGCATCAAGGATCCCTAAGCCTTCCTCTCTTCCTCTTCCTCTTCCTCTTCCTCTTCCTCTTCCTCTTCCTTCCACACCCCACTCTCTTCTGGCACTGATGATGTCCCCTAGCTGGGTCATGAAACATCTGCAAGAAAACCACGAAGCTCACAGAGAACCCCTCAGTCCTCCTCCTCCTCCTCCTCCCACACCCTACTCCCTTTTAGACGTCATGATGTTACCTAGTTGGGTGATGAAATGTCTGCAAGAAAAACAACCAAGCTCAGAGAACCCCTAAAGACCCCTAAGTCCTCCTCCTCTTCTTCCTCCTCCACCCCACTCCCTCCTCACATTGATGACATCCTCTAGTTGGGTCATGAAACATCTGCAAGAAAACAGCCAAGCTCAGAGAGCTCCAAGGATCCCACAGTTCAACTCTGAACTACAAATATTCTCTTCTATCAATGTTTCCTTTGTCTGCCTATGCCAGAAATCAGTTACAATCCAAGAAAATCTGATTTGATTCGTACTCCATTTTCAGTCTTGTGCCATTGTGCCCAAGGTGGTATATCTTGACTTTGGCCTCTTTAAGATATGTAAGCTTGCATTCCCAGAATTCCCCAGCCAGCCAGCACAGGGAATTCTGGGAGTTCACTGTTCTTCCTGTTAAATCCGATTGGTTGGAAAGAAGGACAGGCTTATGGGAAAACTGCACGTAATAATAATAAAACCTCACTCGATTAAGATTGCAAGCATTGTAATCCAACCGCTTTTCAAAAAAGATTTTCCACCAAACGGTGACATTTTGGGCCGAATCTGCCTTTGAAAGCGGCTACCTTCTGGGTGTATTGGAACCACACCGGCTGAGGATGATGGTCGTTGCAGTCCAATGCCCTCTGATAAGAATCATGCCAGTGAAAGTTATTAAAGGTATTTATGAACGCCTTACAGCCTCACCTGGCTACCTTTGAAAGGTATCCTCCAGGTACCCATCCCTGGAGGCTGTGCAAATCCCTGAATTCTCCCGTTGCCCAGGCAACCACAGCATCTTCTTTATGGCCTGGAGTCAAAACAATTCCAGTGTTTTTATCTTTGAGCTTCATCCTGGACAATGCTTGTTCCTCCGGGGAGGAGGAAGGGGAAAATGCCATTTTGCCTTTCCCCCAGATTCAGAGGGCTCTTCACTTCTCCTCCCACTTGAGCTGTTAAAAGTCCCTTTATTCAGGGGAGGCTGGATCCTTTTGAGAGTTGCTTTTGCATTTTGAAAGAAAACATTTAAAAATTGGTGTGGGAAAGAGTTTGAAACAACTTGTTTCCTTTCATATTATATTCAGTTCCTTTCCACATTCTCTTTCCCTGCCAGATGTGTCTCTATCTCCTTCCCTTCTTTACTCTCTTTCTTTCTTTCTTTCTTTCTTTCTTTCTTTCTTTCTTTCTTTCTTTCTTTCTTCTTTCCTACCTCCTTTCTTTTCCTTTTCTTTCATTCCTTTCATTCCTCTTTTCTCCTTTCCTTTCCTTCCCCTTTTCTCCTTCCCATTCCTTCCCTTCCCTTCCTCTTTTCTCCTCTCCTCTCCTCTCCTCTCCTCTCCTCTCCTCTCCTCTCCTCTCCTCTCCTCTCCTTTCCTTTCCTTTCCTCCTCCCTCCCTTCCCTTCTCTTCTCTTCCCTTCCTCTTCGCTTCCTTCCTTCCTTTTTCTTCTTCCTTCCTCCTTCCTTTTTTCTTCCTCCCTCTTTTTCTTCCTTCCTTCCTCTCCAGTTCCTTCCCTCCCATCCTTTTTCCCTTCCCTCCTCTCTCCCACTCCCTTCCCCTTTCCTTTTTTGTTCTTTTCTCTTTTTTGCTTCTTCTCCTACATTCCCTTCCTTTCTTCCTTTTTCATTCCTTCTCTCTCTCTCCCTTTCTCCTTCTTTCCTCCCTCCCTCCCTCTTTTCTCTCTCTCTGTTTTTTCACATGTCTTGGAAGTTCACTTGTCTTCAAGACTGGGATGCAGGATCGGCTGCTGGAATGGCTGTACACTTAGACCGATCAGCCTGACCATCTACCTTGCTAGACTGATACGATTTCCCCCCCCAAGCTCTGTCAACCAAGGCCTCTTTTCTGTACATTCTCTCTCCTCAAAGCATCTACCTGCCACCCAGCCCATCCAAAATGGCACTTAGAGGCATCTGATCAGCTGCAAATTATTATTCCTTTTCCAGAAGCCCTTTGCATGAAAGTAGAAGCAGGAGCCAAATTCTGTGGTGTGTTAGTCTTTTTGGCAGATGGCAGAAAGCTCTGGGAACATGCCAGATCCATACATAAAAAATATATTTTTTTAATAAGACAAAAGAAAACAAAACGGCAAAAGAGACAGCCTGAAAAGAGCTTGAAATATAATCAAGATTTTCTGAAGTCCATCTTCCTTTCCTTTCCCCCTGAATAAGATTTTTTTTTTCTTTTTTCTTTTAAAAAAACTTTCTCCAGCCAAACTAGATTCTTGAAGTTCCTGTCCATGTCCAGGTTCATTTCTGGGCATCATGGCTTTCTTCTCCGTTGCTTTTCCAATCGCTTAATCTAGTTTGCAGCCCTGAAGATTCCCTAGTGGTGACCCATCCATCCAAATTTTAACCAGGTCCAATCAATCCTTCCTTTAGAGTTTAGACAGAGCCTCAAAAACATCAGACGGGGTTCCTATTAGCTCCTGAGACCACAACACCCTCACTATTCCAATATTTGAATATTCCAGTATTTGAGGGGCTGCCACAAAGAGGAGGGTGACAACTTATTTTCCAAAGCATCAGAAGGTAAGGCAAGAAAGAATGGATGGAAACTAATCAAGGAGAGAAACAACCTGGAATTAAGGAGAAACTTCCTGACAGTGAAGACAATTAACCAGTGGAACAGCTTGCCACTAGAAGTTGTAGATGCTCCAACACTGGATGTTTTTAAGAAGTGAGTAAACATTCCTTTATCTGAAGCGGTATAGGGTCTCCTGCTTGAGGAAGGGGGGTTGGATTAAAAGACCTCTGAGGTCTCTTCCATCCCAATTATTCCATGTTCTTGAATAAGTCTTCACCCTGTCTTCTCCAAAGCTCCTGAAGGCAGAATATGAAGCAATGGAATGGAATGGAATGGAATGGAATGGAATGGAATGGAATGGAATGGAATGGAATGGAATAGAATAGAATAGAATAGAATAGAATTATTTATTGGTCAAGAAACAATGGAGGGAAACTAATTAAGGAGAGAAGCAACCTGGAATTAAAGAGAAACTTCCTGACAGTGAGTACAATTAACCAGTGGAACAGCTTGCCACCAGAAGTTGTGGGTGCTTCATCACTGGAGGTTTTTAAGAAAAGATCGGACCTTTATTTGTCTGAAATGGTAGAGGAATTCCTGCCTGAGCAAGGGGTTGGACTAGAAGACCTCTGAGGTCCCTTCCAACCCCATTATTCCATCTTCTTGAATAAGTCTTCACCCTGTGTTCTCCAAAGCTCCTGAAGGCAGAATATGAAGCAATGGACTGGACTGGACTGGACTGGACTGGACTGGACTGGACTGGACTGGACTGGACTAGACTAGACTAGACTAGACTAGACTAGAATAGAATAGAATAGAATAGAATAGAATAGAATAGAATAGAATAGAATAGAATTCTTTATTGGTCAAGAAAGAATGGATGGAAACTAATCAAGGAGCAATGCAATCTAGAATTAAGGAGACATTTCCTAACAGTGAGGACAATTAACCAGTGGAACAGCTTGCCACCAGAAGTTGTGGGTGCTTCATCACTGGAGGTTATTAAGAAGAGACTGGATAGCCACTTGTCTGAAATGGGTCTAGGGTCTCCTGCCTGAGCAGGGGGCTGGACTAGAAGACCTCCAAGGTCCCTTCCAGCTCTATTCTGATTGATTGATTGATTGATTGATTATGACCGTGATAGGAAATCACAGGCCAATTAGAGAAGGCTGTGCTGAAGAAAATTCAAGTAGGGGCCATTTTTTCCCCCTTCCTTCCTCTTTCCCTCCATGTTTTCTGCATTGCATTATGGGAAAAATGAAGCCTGAAGCCAGAAGAACTTCACGCCGAATACGTTGCTTCGCCAAAGGCGGTTAGTTCAATGTTTGTTTGATTTAAAACCTCAAACAGGTCTACATCTGTAAGAGGAGAAGCAACCTTTAAGGTGCTGCAGCAGCTTGCAAAAATAATAATAATAATAATAATAATAATAATAATAATAATAATATTATTATTATTATTAAAATGCAATTTTTAGTTGGGGTGAAAAAGTTGCAGCTTAGAGCCAACTGGAATGATCCTCCATGGGATCAAATTATGTGTTTGCAGAGTGGGAGAAACTAATGTGGTTTTGCAATCCTTTATGGGGATTTCCTTTGATTTTTTAAAATATATATATATATTTGGCTAAGCTGCTGTTTTTCCAAAGGCTTCAAGCCCCACCTGATTTCAGATTTCAATTTTTTATTTTTTTTTGCAAGTCTGGAAAAAAATGGGTGTAGCATTGGTCATCGCAACGTTTCAACACCCATCGTTCAATTGTAAATATTTTATTTGCTGCAGGTAACGGAGTTAGCTTTAAAAAATATATAATTCCCCCTTTTTTTTTTGATCATTCCTTTCCAAGTCGATTTGGAAGGACTTTCCTAATGCGAGCCTGTACAATCCATATTCATTCATCATGGGGCAATTTGGGGGAAGCAAAAACTCAAGCTGTTTTTTTGCAAAACCCACCGCTTTTCTTTCTTATTTATTTACTTATTAATTGAATTTTTAGGCCTGCCCATCTGAAAGTCTGCAAAGAGACTTTGACGCCTTCCAATTGATCTGTAACTTTAAAAGGTTCCAGTTTGAAGACCTGTTTTTCTTGACAGGTTTATTATCTCTGGGATAATGTTCACAGAAAGTGTTCAAAAAAAGCTCAAAAGGTGGCTGCCATCTTGACTTTTTTGACCTTATCTGGCTGGCACTCAGGACATGGATGATGTTGTTGACTTTCATGACAGCCCTACTCTGTAAGTGACAGTGTCTTTATGTGTGTGAAGAAATACACTCTCCAAAAGCCATATTTTAATTACTTTGATTATTATTATTATTATTTATTCGTTTCATTATTATGAAGTCATCACTGAATAATGGGTAGTTAAATAAATAATGGTTGCTATGTGAATTAAATTGTGTTCATTTCATTGTTTCATTTTCTTCTACTGCCCTCCGATGTTGGCTCCTCACAAACCATGGTTTAACCGTTGTGCAAACTGCATCCGGTTCATGGGCCATGCTGGTCCTTGACTTACAGCCGTTTTGTTTAGTGACCATTCAAGCTTACAGTGATACTGAAAAAAGTTGATGTAGGACTGGTTCTCAGACTTACGACCACAGCATGTTCCCCCTAGTCACGGAATTGCCATTTGCAACGTTGCCAGATGGCTTCTGACAAGCCAAGTCCGTGGGGGAAGTTAGTTTCGTTTAACGACTGTGTAATTCACTTCATGGCAGCGATTTGCTTAACAGCTGTGTCAAAAGCAGGTCATAAGATTAGGTGCAACTCGTTTAAGACACTTCTTGCTATTGGGGTTGTAAAGTGAGGACTATACTGATTTTACAGCATTTGTCATTTGTCTGTTTTTTTAAATACAGGGAAGCCTCAATTTATGACCACAATTGAGCCCAAACATTCTGTTGCTAAGTGAGACATTTGTTAAATTTGTCCCATATTACAACCTTTCTTGCCAGAATTGTTAAGTGAATCACTGCAGTTATTAACTTAGTAACCCGGTTGTTAAGTGAATCTGGCTTCCCTATTGACTTTGCTTGTCAGAAGGTCGCAAAAGGGAGATCACATGACCCCGGGACGCTGTGACCGTCATAAATATGAATCAGTTGCCAAGCATCCGAATTTGGATCACGGGACCATAAGGACGCTGCAACGGTCATAAATGTGAAAACTGGTCATAAGTCACTTTTTTCAGTACTGTTTTAACTTCCAACAGTCACTGAAGGAACTGTTGTAATTTGAGAACTAACTATATTTTAATTTAAAGTTAGCATTAAGTGCTCTGTGATTGGACGGTGTCCTGGTGGGAGGTCGTATTACGAATCAAATGTCTGTTTGTTTGTCCTGGTGAAGAATAACTACAGGTCAAAATTGAATTGTTGGGTTATTTGGGGTCTCTGAACTTGGTGGTTTTGCTGAAGATGTTTCAAAACCAGACTATGGAACATCATCAGGGCTAATAACGAGAAGGGTTTGATGATTGGTCTTATATGGTTGCTTGTCCTACCAGCTTTGATTGAAGTACGGTTAGTCCTCAACCTACAACCATTTGTTTTGCGACGTCCAAAGTTACAGTGGCATTGAAAAGAGGGACTTTTACGACCGTTTTTCACACTTACGACCGTTGCAGCCCCATGGTGACGAGTTCAAAATTCAGACACTTGGCAATTGGTGCATATTTGTGATTAAGTGAGTTTTGCTCCATTTTACGACCTTTTTTTCAGTTGTTATGTGAATCACTGTAGTTGTTAAGTTAGTGACACGGTTGTTAAGTGAATCTGGCTTTCCCCGCTGACTTTGCTTGTCAGAAGGTCGCAAAAGGGGATCATGTCACGCCCCCCCCCAGGGACATTGCGACCGTCATAAATATGAGTCAGCTACCAAGCGGCTGAATTTTGATCACATGACAACAGGGATGCTTGCCGCCGTCGTGAGTGTGAAAAATCATGCCACTTTTTTTAGTGCCGTTGTAACTTTGAACAAAGTTTTAAGTCAAGGACCTGGAAAAGACAGGCAGCTTAAAACGTTTTGTGTCTCTTGTTCGTTCCACGATAATGGATGTGGATTAAATACAGGATGATGATGATAAAGGGAAAAAAAAATGAAGATTTGATAACACAAACCAGTAAGAGGGGAAGCCAATCTAGCAGTTAAAATGTCTTTTTTCGTTTATTGGTACCTGAAAATATCCTGTTTCTCTTCCTGGCTTTGCTATGTAAGATGATACGGATTTTTTTGAGGGTTGGAAATGGTATATTTTTCTGTCTTTTGCTCCCATTTTTGGGTGCAATGCTCAAAGCGTTGTGTACAAACACATTGCAAAATAGTCCTCAACTTACGACCACAATGGAGCCCAAAGTTTATGTTAAATGAAAAATTTCTTCAGTGAGTTTTCCTCCCTCTTGTACGACTTTTCTTGCCACGGTTGATAAGTGAATCGCTGCGGTTGTTAAATGAGTAACATGGTTGTTAAGCGAATCTGGGTTCTCCATTGACTTTGCTTGTCAGGAGGGAACAATCGAGAGAGACAGTTTGGTCTACTGGCTAAGGCGCCGGGTTACAAAGCAGGAGATGGTGAGTTCAAGTCCCACCTTAAGTACGAAAACTGACTGGGTGACTTTAGGCCAATCACCAGGAGACTGGGAGTTCCAGTCCTACCTTAGGCATGAAATGCAGCTGGGTGATTTGGGGCAATCACCAGGAGACGGTGAGTTCTAGTCTATAGTAAGTTTGTCCATTTCTGCACACTCAAAATTTTCCAGATTATTACACAATCTGTCGGTGTAGTGGACATTTTCCATGCTTGTGCGAGTACAATTCTCGCTGCTGTAATAATATGAATGATCTAATATTTAATCTTTTTAGGATATTTTCCCTTAATGATCCCCAGAAGAAACAGTTCAGGCTTCAATTCTATTTGGCAATGTGTAATTTCTTTTAACCATTTTTGTATTTTAATCCAGTATTTTTTTTATTTCTGGGCAAAGCCACCATATTATGAAAAAAAGTGCCTTTTATACTGATTTTCTTTATATGCAGCGGATTTTGTTAATGTATAATTTTTCTTCCAAATTTTTTCCCAATATTTTAACTCAATATTATGTCCCACATTTTTAGCCCAAGCTATCATTGGCCTCTTTACGATTTCTTCTTCCAAGTCAAAATTTAATAAATAATTATATATTTTAGACAGTAATTTCTCTTCCAGGCATGTTAATAATTTGTCTAGTTGTGTTAACTTTGGTTCAAATCCAAATTCCTCCAAATCTTTTTTGTATCTCGATTTTGTGGCTGGAGATAGGGCCTCCAATCTATCATTATTCCCTGCTCCTTTAATTATTGGTTGGATTTTAATCTTCCCCCGTTATCCAAAATTTCATTATATTTTACCATTTTACCAATGTCTAATGTATTAGGGTGAATCACTGCCTTAATATTTCTAATCTCTTCTTTAAAACCTCCAGTGACGGAGAATTCACAACTGCTGGAGGCAGTTTGCTCCACTGGTTAATTGTTCTCACTGTCTGGAAATTTCTCCCTATTTCTAGGTTGCTTCTGTCCTGGATGAGTTTCCATTTTTGGCTTCTTGTCCTGCCTTCAGGTGCTTTGAGGGAGGTGCCTTACTTGGGGGGAGACATGCGCTGTGCCAAGGCGCTCTCTCTCTCTCTCTCTCGCTTTCCTTGTTCTCACGTGGGGTGGTGGAAATTGTGTTTTTTCTTTCTTTCTTTTTTTGCAAAAAATGCAGAGCTTAAGCAAAGGTATTTATTTTTAATGACCCTTCCCCTCAGGCTGCCTGAAGAAGACATGCAGAAAAAAAGCTGGAGGTGGTTAATAAGACCTGGAAAAGTAACTTGGAAATAGAAATAATAACAGGTTGGATTAGTGAGCAAAAAGTAAAAAAAAATCTCTAAGGAATGTTATGCTGCCCCTGTTACATAATTCAGGTCTTTCACAATCTGTTGAATGCAAAACCTGTTTGCCAATCGCTCGGTGTGGCTCGGTGATGTTTCCTCGGATCGGAGTTCTGTAAGAGCTCTTAAACCTGCCCTTGCTTTTCTGCTCTTTATTTGTTTGCAGCCTGCCTTTTGTTAAATTTAGATAGAGAGATAGAGATAGAGATAGAGAGATAGAGATAGAGATAGAGATGATAGAGATAGAGACAGAGACAGAGACAGAGACAGAGACAGAGACAGACAGACAGAGAGAAAGAGAGAAAGAGAAAGAGAGAAGAGAGAGGGAGGGAGAGAGGGAGAGTTAATAGACAGACAGAGAGAGATGAAACAGAGATGGATGGGAAAGAAGATAGATAGATAGAGAGTTAGAGAGAGAGGATAGATAGAGAGAGAGAGAGAGAGAGAG
>WNWU01000061.1:5750393-5760541 GCA_012654045.1 Ptyas mucosa | reverse complement strand
GATAGATAGATAGATAGATAGATAGGGAAGGAGAGAGAGAGAGGATAGATAGATAGATAGATAGATAGATAGATAGATAGATAGATAGATAGATAGATAAGGAGAGAGTTAGAGAGAGAGAGGATAGATAGATAGATAGATAGATAGATAGATAGATAGATAGATAGATAGGGAAGGAGAGAGTTAGAGAGAGAGGATAGATAGATAGATAGATAGATAGATAGATAGATAGGGAAGGAGAGAGTTAGAGAGAGAGAGGATAGATAGATAGATAGATAGATAGATAGGGAAGGAGAGAGAGAGAGAGAGGATAGATAGATAGATAGGGAAGGAGAGAGTTAGAGAGAGAGAGGATAGATAGAGAGAGAGAGAGTTAGAGAGAGAGAGGATAGATAGATAGATAAGAAGTGAGGAGAGAGAGAAAGAGAGAGATCTTAAGCAATTAAAACAACACACTTTGCAAGCCAAACAGACTAGATTCATACATCAAACCTAGACAATTTATTATTATTATTATTATTATTATTATTATTACTATTATTATTATTATTATTATTATTATTATTATTATTATTATTATTATTTGAATTTTTATACCGCCCTTCTCCTGAAGGACTCAGGGCGGTGAACAGCCAGGATTAAAATACATACAATATGAAAATTAAAATAATTTAAAACATAATTAAATCAATTTGGCTTCCCCGATTTAAAACCCATAAAATTAACCAATTAAAAATTTTAAGCCAGCCCGGCTTGCTGAAATAAGAAAGTCTTCAGAGCCCGGCGGAAAGTACGGAGGTCCGGGATCAGTCGTATCCCTGCGGGTCGGATTTATATCCTATTTCTCAAAGCCTGGCAACTTTTAAGACGTGTGGGGAATTCTGGGAGTTGAAGTCCACACGTCTTAAATTGGCCAAGCTTGAGAATCGTAGAGTCACCATATGGCGTATAAGCAGCCAAGGAAGGATTAAGCTACAATGAAATGGAAAAAAACAAACCATTACCAAAAAAGGAAGTTTTTGTTTTGTTTTGTTTTTCACATAAAAAGAGAGCAGATGCTTCAGGACAAAAAAAATTCCAAATAAAAGTTTTTGCTTTGAGGGTTTTTTGTTGTTGTTGTTAAATAAAATCTATGGATGAATAGCTAAAATATCAGTCTGCTTCACTCTCTAACCCCATCCTTGGCAGAACTCATGAGGGCAATCTGATCCAAGGGTTATATAATTTGAACAAATTGCACAATTATGTGTGCATCATGTAATTCGGGCGGGGGAGGGGCAGCGCCCCCCATATTCTAGAAAGAACCAGAACACCTGCGTGGAAATTCCTGCCTAAGGGTGGGGAAAAAAAACTACCAGAAACATCTGGAATGTTATTAAATGAATTAAAAACATATACTGGAGGCCACCCAAAGATGCTGAAAATACAGAATGAAATTTCGTGCAAAATCCCTTGGCCGAGGGACCTAGGAAACCACATCGTTGCAATACGGGACATTCCTCGAGTTACGACGCTTAGCCAATGTTCAAAGATACGATGCACTTCTCCCCCCCCCAAAAAATACAGGTAGTCCTTCACTTATGACTACTATTGAGCCCAAAATTTCCATCGCTAAGCAAGACAGTGGCTAAACGAGTTCCCCCCCCCATTTTACAGCCTTTCTTGCAGCACTTGTTCAGTGCCTCGCCATACTTCTCACGTTAATAGCACCGTCGTTAAGTGAACCTGGCTTCCCTATTGACTTTGCTTGTCAGAAGGTCGCAATAGGAGATCACGTGACCCTGGGACACTGCGGCTGTCATAAATAGGAGCCAGTTGCCAAGTGTCTGAATTTTGATCACGAGACTACGGTCGTAAGTGTGAAAAATGGTCATACGACGCTTTTTTCAGTGCTATAACTTCAACCCATCGCTAAACGAATGGTTATAAGTGGAGGACTACCTATATCTTTGCTGAATTTCATGTTGACGACTGCCGTCGTAACTTCAAACGAATGGTTGTAAGTCAAGGACAACCTGTAGGATTTGAAATTTTGATGCCTCCCCCCCGTCCCCGATTGTCACATGGTCACATTTTGGGCCCTCAGTGAATGGCTCAAATTATGACCATTTGCAGCCTTGTGGTCACATAACTATAATTTATTTAATTTATATAATTTATTGCTGGTTTTTTGGTTGGAAATGGTCATTTATTTCTGGGTTTTGGCCAAAATAATAACAATAATAATAATAATGCTTATGTGAGTGAGAGTCTTTTTTAATTTCCTCAGGCTGCTGTTTATTCTTGGCTTGCCTGAGTGCCTGGTTTCTTGACTGGCATATTTGCAGCTTGATTGATGGTCTGATATTAATCCTGTCCCTTTTTATTATGACAAAGGTGTCCTTTACATGTAGACAATCGAAACACCAAAAAAGCAAACAAAAAGACCAAAAAAACCACCCCTCCTCGCCAGTAAACACCATCCAGATGAACAGAGATTGACAGCAGGATTAACAGCAGATCAACAATCAAGAAGTAAACAATAAGAAATAAGTAAGAACTAATATATAAGAAAAGAACACTCCTAAATCACCACGCTCAGAGACCACAAAGGACCTCCCCCTCCCCCCCCTCTCTCTGCAAACCCCACTCCCTTCTAATCCTGATGATGTTATCTAATCTGGTAATGAAACATCTGCAAGAAAACAACCAAACTCAGAGAGAACCAAGGACTCAGTGGAGGGTTGCTCCCGGTTCGGTCCGATTCTATAGAACCGGTAGTAAAACCGTCGAGAGCCTCCGCCCACCCGCCACGACGTCATCATGGGTGATCTGCGCACGCGCTCCCGCTGCGAACCGGTAGTAAAGATAAGTGGAGCCCACCCCTGCAAGGATCCCGCAGTCGTCCTCCTCCTCTCCTTTCTATTATTGATGATGTTATTTAGTTGGGTAATGAAATGTGTGTGTGTGTACATATACATATACATATATAAATATATCTATGTACAGCATGTGCATCTATGGATATGGTGGTTGTTGTTGTTAGTTGCGAAGTCGTGTCCGACCCATCGCGACCCCATGGACAACGTTCCTCCAGGCCTTCCTGTCCTCCACCATCCTCTGGTGTCCATTTAAGCTCCCATCGACTGCTTCAGCGACTTCATCCATCCATCTCGTTCTCTGCCGTCCCCTTCTTCTTCTTTTGTCCTCCATCATTCCCAGCATTAGGCTCTTCTCCAGGGAGTCCTTCCTTCTCATTAGGTGGCTAAAGTATTTGAGTTTACTCTTCAGGACCTGGCCTTCTAAAGAGCAGTCAGTCAGGGTTGATCTCCTCTAGGACTGACCGGTTGGATCACCTTGCAGTCCAAGGGACTCACTCGCAGGAGTCTTCTCCAGCACCAGAGTTCAAAGGTCGCCATTCTTTGGCGCTTGGCCTTCCTTATGGTCCAACTTTCCCAGCCATATGGATATGGTATGGATATGTTCTGTTTGGGTGGGGGCTTGGTTGTGCTCGGGTTAGTCTGAGTTGCAGACTCAGGCTCCCACCCAATCAGTTCACACCCCCACCAGCCGTTAAAAGGAAGAAACAGCTCAGATCACACATTGCTCCTAGAAGCACGAAGCCGAAAACACCAGCCTGAAGATGACGAATGAGACTTCGTCGAAACATCGCCAAGACACTTCCAATTTTACGCGGGAGAAAACCTGAATAACCAAAGACCTACATATATATATATACATACACACACACATACACACACATACACACATGTACATATACATATACACATACATATATGTTCTTTTGAGAGTGAGTATCAGAATTTCATTTTTTTAATGTGTGTCAGTCTTCACAGACGGAAGTGACAAGAAAGGTGATCTTATTTTATCTTATTGGCCGGGCCCTGGAGTTTTTGTGAAAATTACAATTTCTGCCCATTTGTGCCGCGAGCCGAGTTGTTCAATCCCCTGTGCCTGTATTTTATGGAAATTCCTTGTTCCCTCCGCAAACTCTGCCGGCGTCGGCAGTTTCCAAAGATTTAATTAACCGCCTTGGAGGGGACAGAACCCCTTGCAACCGGAGCTATTTTTAAGTGCTAAAGTTCCCAATCAGCAATTTGGATGATGATGATTATTTTTTTTTTAAAGAGACTTGTAGGTGCCAACGACATGAAAAGGAAAAACATCAGCAATTTTTTTTTCCCTTCGGATTTTAAACCTGCAATTTAGCTGCTAATTGGGATGTGGTGATACTCGGAGGGTTTGTGTCACGAAGTGTCAATAGGGCACCCTCGACTTACGACAGTTCGTTCAATGACCGTTCGAAGTTACAACGGCAGTGAAAAAAGTGACTTACGATCGTTTTTCACACTTAACGGCCTTTGCAGCGTCCCCACAGTCACGGGATCAAAAATTCAGCCGCTTGGCAACTGACTCATATTTACGACGGTCGCAGCGTCCCGGGGTCACGTGATCTCCCTTTTGCGACCTTCTGACGAGCGAAGTCCAGGGGGAAGCCAGATTCACTTAACAACCGTGTTACTAGCTTCACACCTGCAGTGATTCACTTAACAACCGTGGCAAGAAAGGTCGTAAAATGGCTCAAGATTCACTTAACAGCGGTCTCACTTGGCAAACGGAAATGTTGGACTCAATTGTGGTCGTAAGTCGAGGACGACCTATATCTTGTAGGATTGTATGTGTAAAGAAGGATCAATATTATTTATTTATTTATTTATTTATTTATTTCCTTGCTTGCTTGCTTGCTTGCCGCCCTTGTCTGGAGACTCAGGGCGGCTTACAATGCGTTAAGCAATAGCCTTCATTCTTTTGTATATACCTGCTTAATAGGGCTTTCGGCCCCCCCAAGCGGTGTTCTTTTTTATACAAAGTCAGCTTATTGCCCCCACAATCTGGGTCCTCATTTTACCTACCTCGGAAGGATGGAAGGCTGAGTCAACCTTGAGCCTGGTGAGATTTGAACTCGCAGTAATTGCAGGCAGCTGGTAGCTAAGTGCTACTTAACAGCACTTTAGTCCGCTGCACCACCAAGGCTCCTTGGCGGTGCAGCGCTTTGATACAATTGAGTTGGGGGTGCAAAATTGGAATTGCCACTGGGGCTGGCTGGGGAATTCTGGGAGTTAAAGTCCACCCATCTTCCAGTGGTCAAGCTTGAGAAAGACCGCATTAAGTTGTAACCACTTGGGTTTACAAATTGTATTTCTCGATTTGGGCAACAGGTTGAGCTCCAGCCAACGTAAGGATGCGCCAACCCATCCAAAAGCTTGAGAAATGATGTCTTAAGTAATGTATTTGGCAGCAAGCCAAAGAAACGCCCCATCCTAATGGCCCATATTAGAGAGGGGTGTTTTAATTAGGAACTTTCGGCCCTGCCTGTTCGTTTCCAAAAGTTAAAAATAAACGCCTGTTTCATCACACTGTCTGCATTGTAAGGTTTTGGTGGTTTTTTTCTCCATGGTTAAACCTTCATTATGAACCTCTGCGACAAATGTTCTCAATCTTAACTTAAAAATGGGTGTACTTCAACTCCCAGAATTCCCCTTCCTGGCTGGGGAATTCTGGGAGTTGAAGTCCACCCATCTTTACATGGCCAAGGTTGAGAAATGTTGCTCTAGTCTAGGACGTTGGGGAGAACCATAGATGTGTGATCTTGAAGTCTATACATACATATACATATACATATACATATACATATACATATACATATACATATACATATATATGTCTTCTCAAGTTTTCGCGGGTGTGTGTATGTAAAAAGTTAAAATCTTATATATTTGTATTTGAAGGAGCCGATAGGATCTTCACGCATTTCATTTCCAAGTCTGCAATTTTCTTTTTTTCATCTGCATTAAATTTTGGGCTGCTTTGGTTGTTTTCCAGCAGGGATGTAGCTATCCAGATGTTGCACTCCGCTATCCATAAGCCTCGCGCAGCAAAGCCGTTGCTGAAAAGAAGATGGAGTATGTAGTCCAGCCATTTCTGGAGAAATCGTGTTTTTCCGATCTGATTTCAGATCCTTAAATTCTTTTCCCCTACTGCCTTTCTACCAAAATAACTAGAAGACGATCCTTTAAAAAAAAAAAAAAAAACAATCCCAAAGCTTTACAAGAGGGAGGTTTGAAAGGAACACAAAATCAGGTTGGTTATTTGGGGCAGAATTTAGCATCTTTTCGTCCTGTTGTTCTAAAGCTGTTTGTCGACTTTGCGGATGCTGACAAAAATGGATCATTGTGATTGCTTAGCAACGCCTTTTGCAGGGGAATATTCTCATTTTAAAAGTAATTTTCACCCGGTCCTGCGAAGGTATTTTTGCCGGGGGTCTCAGAAAGCAGTCCATTCCACCACTTAAAATTTAACTCCAGCGAAATAAATTGGCAATATTGTTTTTAAGGCGCGCCGGGGTACTCGTACTTGGGGAAAAATCGATACGAATCCAATCCAGAAACAGGCTCGTGTTACACGATTTGGGATATTCATTTATGCTGTTCTTTTTCTTTGTTGTTTCTATAGAACAGTGATGGCTAACCTGTTTGCCATTGCGTGCCAAAAGCGGGGGGGGGGGGGGGGGGGGGGGGGGGGTCGAGCACGCAGATGCCCACACCCATAATTCAATGTGCCCTGCCCCCTGTGCATGTACGCCCGACCCCCCCCTGTGCGACCCCGCTTTTGGCACGCAATGGCACGGTGGGCCCAGTAGGTAGGCCTATTTTTTTGCCCTCCCCAGGCTCCAGAGGTTTTCTAGGAGCCTGGGGAGGGCGAAAACAGCCTTCCCCACACCGCCGGAGGCCCTCTGGAGGCCGGAAACGGCCCGTTTCCCGACTTCCAGTGGGTCCGAAAGGCCCAAAAATCAACTGGGCAGCGCACGCATGCGGGCTGGAACTGAGCTAGGGCAATGCTCGGGTGCCCACAGATATGGCTCCGCGTGCCACAGGTTCGAACCCCCTTCCCAGGTGGACACACACACACACAGAGCTTTAATGTAAATGTATGCTCTTTTTAAAGGTAACTTTCCAGGATAAAAGATCGTTAAAAAAATATATTAATTAATTAATTAATTAATTATCGGACTTATATGCTGTCCTCTCTCCACACGGACTCAGGGCAGCTCACAGCAATACACAACAAGAAATCCAATTAAAATACAACTATAAAACTAAAATTAAAATTAAAATTTTAATTCTAATTTCCTTTTCTGAACGAGTTTTTCCAGCAAATCCAGGTGAATAAAAAGTAAGGATGACAAGGTCCACCGACTGATATACAGGTAGTCCTCGACTTACGACCACAATGGAGCCCAAAATATATATGTGGTAAAAAAGGTGAAAAAATTGTCAAGTGGATTTGTCCCATTTTACGACTTTTCTGGCCGTGTTTGATAAGGGGAATCCCTGCGGCTGTTCCATTAGTAACCCGGTTGTTAAGTGAGTCTGGTTTCCTCTTTGACGTTGCTTGTCAGAAGGTCATAAAAGTGGATCGCTTGACTCCAGGATATTGTAACCGTCATCTGACTGTAAATCACATGACCATTGGGATGGTGCAGTGGTCGTAAGTGTGAAAAACGGTCATAAATCGCTCTTTTCAGTGCCGTTGCAACTTCAGTCACTAAATGAACTATTGTAAATTCAAGGACTACCTGTATAGGATTTCTTTTTTTCCTAGTTGTATTTCCCGCAAATAGGTAGTCTGTTTGTAGTCTGTGTGTAAATGTTTGACCGAAGAAAGACTACTCACTACAGCTACTCCTCAGTCTACGACCACAATCGAGGCTAGAATTTCCTCTGCTAAGTGAGACAGTCGTGATGTGAGTTTCTTCTGTCTCATTTTACGACCTTTCTGGCCATGGTTGTTAAACTGAATCACTGCAGTTCTTAAATTAGTAACCCGGGTTGTTAAAAGTGAATCTGGTTTTCCCCATTGACTTTGCTTGTCAGAAGGTCGCTGAAAGGAGATCATGTGACCCCGGGAACACTGCAACTGTCGTAAGTACATGCCAGTTTCCAAGCCTCTGGATTTGTTAGTGTGAAAAAGCATCCTAAGTCACTCTTTTCAGTGCCGTTGTAACTTTGGTCACTAAATGAAGTTGAGGACTACCTCTGAGCAGCACCAGTGCAGGGTGTTACCTACCTGTTGAATTGTTCTGGATTTTTCTGGGAAACTGTTATCGCCAAAATCGGTATGGATTCCATTTTTCATACGCCCATTTTAATGAACGGGGACCTGATGTTCTTAATTGCAGTTTTAGGGCGTGGGTGTGGTTGCCGACTTCTCCTTGTTTTGATCCTCTTTCGGCAAGGAATTGCCTCGGGGGCCTCCTGACAAGCTCAAATGGTGTTTGCTTCAGCAGGTGCATCGTTTTGAAGTCAAGCTTACTGACTCGAGGTGTGCGTTTCGGGCGTGCGTCGGCCTGCAAGCAGCAGACCCCAAAAACGGCAGAGTTAGCCTCCTGGTTGGTTTTAAGAGAATAACGGAGTTGGAAGGGACCTTGGAGGTCTTCTAGACCAACCCCCTTGCTCAGGCAGGAAACCCCATACCCAGCCCAAGAATAACGGATGGAAATGGATGAAGGAGAGATTCAACCTGGAAATAAGGAGAAATTTTCTGACAGTGAGAACAATTCAACCGATGGAACAGAAGTTGCCTTCGGAAGTGGTGGGAGCTTCATCCCTGGAGACTTCCAAGAAGAGACTGGAGTGCCATCTGTCAGAAATGGTGTAGGGTCTCCTGCTTGGGGGGGGGGGTTGGACTAGATGACCCACAAGGTCCCCTTCCAACTCTCGTTACTCTATTCTATTTCAGACAAATGGTTGTCCAATCTCTTCTTGAAAACCTCCAGTGATGGAGCACCCACAACTTCTAGTGGCAGGTAGTCCCACGGATTAATTGTTCTAACTGTCAGGAAATTTCTCCTTAGTTCTAGGTTGCTTCTCTCCTTGATTAGTTTCCACCGGTTGCTTCTTCTCCTGCCCTCTGTTGCTTTGAAGAATAGCTTGACTCCCTCTTCTTTGGGGCAGCCCCTGAGATACTGGAAGACTGCTATCATGTCTCCCCTAGTCCTTCTTTTCATTAAACTAGACATACCCAGTTCCTGCAACCGTTCTTCGTATGTTTTAGCCTCCAGTCCCCAAATCCTCTTTGTGGCTCTTCTCTGCACTCTTTCTAGGCTCTCTACATCTTTTTTACATCGTGGAGACCAAAAATGGATGCCGTATTCCAAGTGTGGCCTTACTAAGGCCTTATAAAGTGGTATTAACACTTCTCGTGATCTTGATTCCGTCCCTCTGTTAATGCAGCCTAGGACTGCGTTGGCTTTTTTGGCAGCTGCAGAACACAGCTGGCTCGTGTTTAAGTGATTGTCCAAGACTCCAAAGTTGTTTGAACCATTGTCTCGTCCAAAACTGGATTTTGAAGTTTCCAAGCTGGAGAATCCTGGGATTTGAACTGGTGGACTTCTGCAGAAAAAGCTACTCTCTCTCATGGACCTTTTTAATAAGCTAGTAGTTTTGATAATTGATAGAAGCCAGAAGGGTCTCTAGGCAATGGGGGGATTCAAATAATTTTAACAACTGGGTTCTCTGCCCTAATGACCAGCTGGGTGGGTGTGGCCATGGTGGGCGTGGCCTGGGGGTGTAACAGGCAGCACTCGGCCTCCTGCATCCCCCTGGGAGCAAAAATGGGCTGCGGGGGGGGGGGCACTACATCCCCCGTGCCTCCTTTTGGGCCTAGTAGGCCTCCCTGCACTTATCTGGGAGCCAAAACAAGGCGTGTGGGGCAGTAGGAAATCAAACTTTCTTTACTACCGGTTCTATGGGTGTGGCTTGGTGGGCGTGGCTTGGTGGGCGAGGCAGGGGAAGGATACTGCAACATTTCCATTCCCACCCCACTCCAGGGGGAAGGATACTGTAAATTTTTCATTCCTACCCCAGTCCAGGGGGAAGGATACTGCAAAATCTCCATTCCCACCCCATTCCAGGGGAAGGATACTGCAAAATCTCCATTCCCACCCCACTCCAGGGGAAGGATACTGCAAAATCCCCATTCCCACCCCACTCCAGGGGGAAGAATACTGTAAAATTTTCATTCCTACCCCACTCCAGGGGAAGGATACTGCAAAGTCCCCATTCCCACCCCACTCCAGGGGAAGGATA
>WNWU01000061.1:5691273-5718737 GCA_012654045.1 Ptyas mucosa | reverse complement strand
CCCCAGCCAGCAGCACTCAGACAAAAAAGCCATCAACAGGCACATAGAGATGGACCACATTTACACACCATTCAAAAGAGACAATCAAAAAGCTAAAAGATCACTACACTTCCTGGCCAGAAATAAAATACCCACAAGAGCCGAGATTAACATAGGGTTTCTCAACCTTGGAAGCAGTGCTGGCTGGGGCATTCTGGGAGTTGAAGTCCACCCATCTTCAAGCTTCCAAGGTTGAGAAACACTGACTTAAAACAAGGAAGGTTGTAAGATGGGGCAAAACAGACACAAGCCATGTCTTGCTTAGCCACAGAAGAATTTTGGGCTCAAGCATCGTCGTAAGTCGAGGACTTACCTTTAAATCGGGAAAGCTTTGTGACTGGGGGTGATTACCAGCTCCGGATGTGTTTTTTTTTTCAGTCAAGTTTTACCAATCCTCTCTTTTTGCATCCTCTTCATCACAAACACACACACACACAGTGCATAAATTGTGGTTAAAGGGGGAAAAAAAGTGGTATTATTAGCTAGTTTTAGCAAATACACTTTTCCCAAAAGGTTTCCACAATTTTGGCCACTACTGTCTATGCTATCTATCTTGTCACGTTTCTGCAGGGTATATTAGAGGTGGGTATATTGAGAGCTGTAGGCAACGAAATTTCATTTTAATGTATGCCGATTAGTGTACATTCAAAGTGACAATGAAGTTATTCTAAGTCTTGTGAGTAAGTGGGTATTTTTTGCAAGTGGGTGCATTTTTAAAAGGTGTGGGGTTTTGGTTTTTTTTGAGCGAAGAGTTGATGGCTGTCTGTTCTGGATTAGCACTGTTATGCTTTTTTAAAAAATAGTTTATTAGATTTTTTTAATCCTGGCTTTACAATAGTCCTCGACTTACAACAATTTGTTCGGTGACTGTTCAAAGTCACAGTGGCACTGGGGAAAAAAAAAGGACCGATGACAGCATCCCCATGTGATCAAAATTCAGCTCCTGGGCAACTGACTCATATTTATGACAGTTGCTGTGTTCCCACAGTCACCTGATCCTCTTTTGCGACCTTCTGTGACAAGCAAAGCCAACGGGAAACCAGATTTCACTTCACAACAATTTGACTAATTTTAACAACTGCAGGTTGCTAACTGTCCACTCTCTTCTTAAAGACCTCCAGCTTTGGAGCCCCCACAACTTCTGGTGGCAAGCTGTTCCACTGGTTAATTGTCCTCACTGTTAGGAAGTTTGGCACTTATTTATGACAGTCGCAGCGTCCCCTTTTGTGACCGTCTGACAAGCAGAGTCGATGGGGAAGCCAGATTCGCTTAACGACCATGTTGCTAATTTAACAACTGCCGTGATTCACTTAACAACTGTGTCAAGAAAGGTCGTAAAATGGAGCAAAACTCATTTAACAACTGTCTGGCTTAGCAGCAGAAGTTTTGGGCTTCAGTGCAGTCGTAAGTCGAGGAATACCTGTAAACGACTTTCCGTTCTGGATTATCAGGATGTACTTTGTTCCGGAGGTAAGGTTTGCGAAGCTGTGGGGTTTTTAAATGTTTTTTATTTATTTATTTTTTAGATTTTTCTATTACTTTGTAAGTAACTCAAGGTGACCAACGTACACAGTGCTCCTTCCTATTTCCATCTTCCCCATGTTCTGAATCTCCTGTAACAATACAAGCCAGGATTCGATCCCGTATCCCTTTCCCTCAGTGACTGACCGTGTCTTCTTTCTGGAAGGCCTTAAATCCAATTAGAATCTGTCCCTTTTTTAATTTCCATATAGGCCCCCCCCGGGGATCTATTTTCCACAGCAAACAACTGCCTCTGATGTGGCAACCAAGTTAAAACCATGAGGACTAGCGCCATGGCTACTATAGTGATTTAACCCTTTCCTTTAAAACTGTACAAGTTGATAGTAACCATGGCCATTGTGCTCTCTGGGGAATTCTGGGAGTTGAAGTCCACACATCTTAAAATCGCCGAGTTAGGAAAACATTGGTTTAAGCAAATCGTAGTTAACTCATAATGAGTTCAGGCCAATACAGGTAATCTTTGACTTAACAACTATTTGTTTAGTGATTGTTCTAATCTAAGTTAACAATGCTGAAAAGAAAGTGAGTCATGTTATATCTAAGAGATAACTAAGGAGGTATTTCCTAACGGTGAGAGCAAATCAGCTAGCGGAACGCCTTGCCTTCAGAAGTTATGATTGCCCCATCACTGGAGGCTTTTAAGGAGAGATTCGACAACCATTGGTCCGAAATTGTATAGACTTTTTTGCTCGAGTAGGGGGTTGCTCGAGTAGTAGGGTCCCTTCCAACTTTGTTATTCTATGGTCTTCGGTCTAATTGTTAAGATTCGTTGGAACTTCCCTTCAACCCCATCAAGACAACCAATGGCTCTCTTGTCCAGTTGTTGCATCTTAACATTGTTGGAGAGCAAACCAGGAATGATGGTTGTTGCATCCTAACATTGTTGGAGAGCAGCATCTTGAAGAACCACCATCGTAGACCCCAAGTAGGCCTGCCTCAGATCAAGGTGGACCTTAGCTGGGTCAACACGTTGGTGTCATAGGACCTTCTAACCATGACAACCATCTTCTGACCCGTTGGCTTTACAATGGACCAAGTGGTCTTCTCAATAACATCCTTGTTCTTCCATGCCTGTGGATGATGGGCTCCAGGGAGCAAGCTTTAACTCGTTCAACCCCATCAAGACAGCCAATGACTCTCCTGACCAGGTTGTTACATCCTAACGTTGTTGGAGAGCAACAGCTTTGAGGGCCACCATCGTAGACCCCAAGTAGGCTTGCCTCAGATCAAGATGGACCTTAGCTGGGTCAGCATGTTGGGTCAAAGGACCTTCTAAACGTGACAACCATCTCCTCACCCGTTGGCTTTAGACTCTTGGTCTCTTGGCCACGAATGATGGTTGTTACATCCTAACATTGTTAGAAAACACCAGATCAAGGTGGACCTTAGCTGGGTCAGCATGTTGGGTCAAAGAACTTTCTAAACCCAACTCAAGCATCTCACCAGTTGCTTTTACAATTGACCCAAAATTGTCTTCTCGATAACGTCCTTGTTCTTCCACGCATCTGGATGATGATCTCCAGGATCCAAAACTCCAGGTGGTTAAGGAATTAAAATAATTTTATCTTGAAAACTCTTCTCCGGAGCTGTCTAGACATATGATCCACCCACCTCCTCAAGTTGTTCGTCTGCTAGGTCGAACTGAGCCTCGGAGGATGACAATCATAACGATTTTGCTCAATTAAGCGTCTCGCGTTTGGATTTGCTTTTTAATTTCCGACGGAGAGCGACGCTCCGGAACGCTGATTTTCAAACCCGAAAAGCTCCAGCTTTTTGAAACGAGCTTGGTAATTTTTTGAGGTTGTTTTTTGCGAATCGATCTTTCTCATCGGTGCAATTTTTGTTCCTCGTTCACAACCCTGGTTAAACACAGCCCTGGTTGAACCCTAGAATCAGGATTTAAACCCTTTTAAGACCGGGGTTGCAAAGTTTTGAGTGGCTTAGAAGCGAAATGAGCCTCTGATTTAACTAAAGGCAGAATCGTTTCATGATTTAACGAGGAATGGTGCAGGAAGGGACAAAAATTGCAATTCCTTTCTGCTTACCATATTTCCCCGAAAATAAGACTGGGTCTTATATTAATCTTTCCTCCAAAAAAAATGCATTAGGGCTTATTTTCCCCTTAGGTCTTATTTTGGGGGAAACACGGTAATTTATAATACAGGTAGTCCTCGGCTTTTTTGAGTCCAATATTTCTGTTGCTAAGGGAGACCGTTGTTGAGCTTTGCCCCATTTTATGACCTTTCTGGCCACAGTTGTTAAGTGAAACGCTGCAGTTGTTAAATTAGTAGCACGGTTGTTAAGTGAATCTGGCTTCCCCATCGTTGTGAGAAGGTCTCAGAAGGGGATCACGTAACCTGGGGACACTGCAACCGTCATAAATATGAGTCAGTTGTCAAGGGCTTTAATTTTGAATACATGACCACAGCGGTCGTAAGTGTGAAAAACGGTCATAAGTTGCTTTTTTCAGTGCCTTTGTAATTTGGGATGGTCACTAAACGAACTGTTGTAAGTTGAGGACTCCCTGCAGAGTTATGATACACACATGCAGAAAAAATTATATATGGTTATTTGACTTTCTCTGGTATTATGCTTTATACTGGGTTTTTTTTTCCTTTTAAGGTTTTGCTCTGAGTTATCTTTTTTGAAATAATTTGAAAGCAACCAACAACTCCTATTGGATACGCTCCACTTTGAGAGGATCTTAGCTCTTAAACCAGGCTTTGTCTTCAGTCCACGTTGCAATGTCTGTCACTTTTAATGATGGCTTGTCTAGGCAGATTTGGAACTTGGCGGAAAGAGCTATGGGACTACGTCGGCGGGTTGCACCAAGTTGAAAATCTGGATTGTTTGGCACTGGTATGAGATGCGACCCCTCCCTGTTGCACTTTGCAAACTGGGATTTACGTCTTAGCGTGCGGTGCAAAGATAGAGAATGGTGGTTTAGTCATTAAAATGTGGTTAGCAAACCGTGGCATACCCCTTCAGATAAGGCACGCTCATTCTACGTGTGTGAGGAGGACAGGTTGGAAATGGGCCACTTGATTGAAAAACTCAAAAAAATTTCTTTCGGGTTTTATTACATTTTGGGGGTTCAGTTTTTTCATTTCATTTCATTTCATTTATTAGATTTATATACCGCCCTCCTCCCGAAGGACTCAGGGCGGTGAACAGTCATCAATAAAACAAATATAATACAAAATTTAAAAACAAGTTAAAAAACATATTAAATAGATTTGGCCCACTAATGAAAACACCCCTATTTTTAAGAACAAATTCGAATTAAAATTAAACAATTAAAAAGGGTTAGGCCAGCCCCGCTTGTTGGAATAAAAAGGTCTTGAGGGCACGGCGGAAAGTGCGCAAATCCGGGATCCTCCGTATCTCTGGGGGGAGCTCGTTCCAAAGGGCAGGTGCCCCCACGGAGAAGGCTCTCCCCCTGGGGGCCGCCAGTCGACACTGTTTGGCCAACAGTGTATCCAGGAGGACACCCAAGTTGCAAGCCCTTTCCGTGGGGGCCAACGACTTGCCCCCAATAGCCAGCGATGGCACCAACTGGCTATATCGGGACGTCGGAAACCACAGCCACTCGGTCTTGGACGGGTTGAGCCTGAGTCTGTTTCTCCCCATCTAGATCCGTATGGCCTCCAGGCACCGGGACATCACTTCAAGGGCATCATTGGGGTGGCCCGGGGTGGAGATGTACAGCTGAGTATCATCAGTGTACTGATGGTACTTCACCCCGAAACCACGGGGTTTCAGCAAAGTTTAGAAATTGGCCAGAGTTAAGCATTTCCTAAAAACGTGCAAATTGCCTTGAAGGCAGATCGAACCCCAGGTCCATAGAGGTCAACCTCTGGGTTCCCCAGTGGTCATCTAGAAGGATTTGGGGGGGACTCCCAAACCTCGGGGGTGAGCGCCCCCTTTCTTCTAGCTTCCCAACCACCCCTGTTTAAAGTCAAATATTGCATTATTGCAGACTAGTGTATCACGATTTAAGGTCATCGAACCCCCCCAACTGCTGCCATGGTTACAACCACCGACTGCCCCTGCCAGCATGGAGGGTGGCGAGGAAGCCAAACTTCGGTGTGTTCTGGTGCAGGGTTGTAGGCACCTGGGAAGAGAGAGGCTCGGCGCTGCCTGGGCGTCCTGAAAACCACCGAGCGTCCGCGGCTTTCATCCGTTGAAACGGCATTTTGTAGGACCGGGAGGGCTTTGCGTTGCTCCAGGGAATCCTGCTGACTTAGGAGAAGCACCAGGAAAAGTGCTGGGTCACTTTAATGGGGTTTCCTCCCTTCTCCTTCCCGTCCCCTCCCTCCTTATTTGCCAGCCGGAGAGGAAAGGGGTAGACACGGTGCAGCTCGCTGGTTCCTTCCTTCCTTCCCTCCCTCCCTCTGCCCATCTCTCTCTTCTTTCTTCCTCTGAGTTTCCCATCCCTCTTTCTCTCTCTCTCTCTCCCTCTCTTTCTTTCCTTCCTTCCTTCCTTCCTTCCTTCTCCCTGCCTCACTCCCCTATCGCTCTCCTTCCTTCCTTCTTTCCTTCCTTCCTTCCTTCCCCTCTCCCTCCCTCCCTGTTTCCTTCCTTCCATCCTTCCTTCCTTCCTTCCCTCCCTCCCTCCCTCTCTTTCATTCTCTCTATCCTCCCTTTCTCTCCTCCTTCCCTCCCTCTCTCCACTCATCCAGCTCTTCTCTCTTCTTCCCCCATCCCTCTCTCCTTCCCTCCCTCCTTCCCATCTCTCTTCTTTCTTCCTCTGACCTCCCCTCCTTCCTTCGCTATCTCTCCTTCCATCCTCTCCTTTTCCCTCTCTCTCTCTCTCCTTCCTTTTTCTCCCTCTCTCCCTCCACTCACCCATCTCTTCCCTCTTCCAATCTTCCCCCGTCCTTTCCTCCACCCCTCCTTCTATCCATCCACCCATCCAAAGAGAAAGCTACCAGAAGAGGGTGGATGGACGGACGCCAAAGGCAGCGAAAGCCCAGATCCTCCTCCTGAACCACCAAATATCTGATTTTTTCCCCTAGGAATTGAGTCCACGCCCCCCCCCCCCCCCCCCCCCCCCCTTCCCCCCCCTTTCGTTCCCCGCCTTTTCTTCCCCCTCCCCCCCCCTCTTTCCCCCCCCTCCCCTCTCATTCTCTCTCTCCCCGCACCTGGGAGTGACGGGGAGCGATGGTGCCTCTGCCCACCCATTTTTCCCTGCTCGCCAATTGGAAGTGAGCAAGGGAGAAAGATGCCACGGCCGGGCGACTATTAATATGGCAGGCCAGGACCGGGACCATGAGCTCCCTCTTCTGCCAGGCTTGCTCGTCCACCTGAGCGTGCAAGGCCACCTGAGTGTGCAAACCAGGCTGGAGTGGATTTTTTGGGTGCCCGGAAGGAGACGAAACATCGGCTTGCATTGCCTCCATCGTCTCTAAAGTTGCAGTGTTGATAGGTAAGCTTGGCTTTTCCATCAGTGGCACCTCTTGCAGCTGATTTCCAGCCGCAATTATAACCGGATTGCTTTTTAATTATTTAATCCAAAAGTAAACCGATATTGTAAGGTTGGGGTTATTTTTCTTTTTTTTCCCATCCCAGTCTTTTAAGAAGCATTCATCCCTCTCGCTTTCGGGAGCTCAGATAATGCATTTGCAAATGTGTTTTTACGGGCAGAAGAGGAATACTGGAGTTTGGAGTTTGTGTTGGAAAGGAAAACAGATCCAGAGCCGGTTTTTTTGTGGGTGTGTATTGTGTGTTGCGTGTGGCTGTGCATGCCGCCAAACAGCTGATCGCGCAAATCTTTGTGGCACCGCACACGAGAGGGGAAAAATCTATTTATTGATGCATTGATTGTCCATGTTGGTTTCGCTGGCTCTCAAGGAAGGTTTAATTTACGCGAGGATCTTAATTTTAACCTCGATATGAAGCACAGGGTGGAAAGGGGCTGTTTTGTAAAAGTACATAAAGAAAGTGATAAATTATTTTGTTAAATTTCTACGCCGCCCAGAGTCACCTTGTAGGGGAAATTAAGGCGACCGAGAAATTTAATTCAACAAATAAATAAAATAAGAAAGGGTGAACAAAGCGAAGTAAACTGGGATTTTTTTTTGGGAGGAGAGAAACCCCAAAAAGAGGATCTTATTTAAACTTGAATCTTTGCTTTCCAAAGCAAATAGGATCCCCAGATTATTTACCTAAGGTTTTATTTTAGCATAATTCCAGTTTCCTTCATAGATTTAAAGACCTGAGAACTTGTTTTTATTTGGGAATAAAGTGTACACACACACACAACACACGTATGGATTTGCATGTTTCTGATATAGTGGATTATTTTTTTAAAAAAATGTTTTATGCATCACCCACTTGTCCGATAGAGATAAAGAAATAGGTAATTTCTTCACAGGCTGATCCCCCCAAGATGGTTTGCTATATTAGGAATATAAATTTGGAAATAATTTAATATCCCTATCCCCAGTTAGAAAAACACAATGAAAATAATTGAGCCAACGAGGGTCTGTGGAAGATTGATATTTCCCAGACTCCAGTGAGTAAAACCATGTTTTTGTGTGTGTTTATTGTCCTGCTTCTTGGTTGATTTAACTTATTAATTAATTATTGAGAGTTGCTCGTGTTTTTTAGTCGGAAATGCAACGCTCCCAAATTAAAATAGGAAAAAAGGTTCCATCAAGTTTCCTTTTTGCCCGGCTTCGGAATGTCAAAAATGTAAATAAAAGTACGATTTGCTTGAAATGTTTTTTTCCTCTTGGGTCCAAAGTTAGCAAGATGACTTTGATAAATAAAGAGGAATAAAGTGAATTATATAAATGGAGATTTGGAGAAGACCGAAGGTTCTCGAGCCCAGGAGGAAGCTTTTAAAACTACATTAGTCCTGATTTTTGTTTTTGTTTTTATCGATTGAAAACGCATATGCAGCCTGCTAATTGCCAAAGGAGAGTCTGATATGAGATAATTGGGAGACATTTTGAGCCGGATCCGTCCGTTTCTGGCGCTGAGATGGATTTCTGTGGCTTGAGGAATGCTGTTGAGGTAGTTTTGCCCCATTTTAAGTTTGAAGGGAGCTTGACATATTAATGCTTTTATGCTTCTATTAAAATATGAGGAAAGGTTGTGAAAGCTGACAGTCCAAATAGGATTTCCACAGTGCTGAAATGGCCGGCTGCTGCATAATCCTCATTTATTTCTCGTCCGTGGGAAGTTGGGATTCTTCCCATTTCAGAGATATGGAAGACTGAGGCCCGCGGCCGAGATTTGCCAATTGCTCTGATTTTAAAATGATCACTTCACCTTTTTCCGTTGTGACTTAACATACAGGAGGCTGTACTGTAGAGGGAAACCTCTTTTAAAACTTTTAATAACAGAATCATGAGGACTAGAAGCATGCTGGAAAACGAGCTTACCGTTGTAGGAAATGGTGCTGTTTAAAATTATGATTTGATTCTGTTTAAGATATGCAGCTCAGGCTCCTTAGCTGTACGCCAAGGGGCTATAAGTGGATTTTTGAGCATTGTATAGAAATATGTATTAAAGATTCAAATGATTTCCTAAAAATTGATTTAATCTAACACCGGGTGAGAGTACGGCAAACCATGATGCAGGAAAATTTCAGCATGCTTAAAACAAGCTTCTTGGTTTGTACAGGCAGTCCTCGACTTACAACAGTTCATTTAGTGACCGTTCGAAGTTACACCAGCACTGAAAAAAGGGACTTATGACCGTTTTTTCACACTTAATGACCGCTGCAGTATCTCCACAGTCATGTTTTCAAAATTGAGACGCTTGGCAAACTGACTCGTATTTATGACAGTCGCAGTGTCCCGAGGGTGTGTGTGTCACACGATCCCCTTTTGCGACCTTCTGACGAGCAAAGTCAACGGGACAGCCCGATTCGCTTAACAACCGGGTTACTAACTTCACCAACGGCAGTGATTCACTTAACCACCGCGGTGAGGAAGGTCGTAAAATGGAGGCAAAACTCACTTAACAACAGTTTCACTTAGCCACGGAAATTTTCGGCTCCGTTGCGGTCGTGAGTCAAGGCCTTCCTTGTAAGGCCGCAAAATGCACGTGCGGGAAGATCAAACGTGGGTGGGTGGGTGGGGATTAGACTAGGATTTCCGCTGACCACGATTGCTGGAAGCAAACAGTCCCTCTGTCCAGCAGAGACGCGAAAAAGCGAGTTCTATTTTCCCCCCCTCGTCTGCCATCTTTCAAAAATCAGGAAAAAAAAAATTTGACCCCTTTTTTCCTGTTTACGCGATCTCTATCGGGACTCTCGGATAAATCCCGACATGCACCGGGTTCCTGACTCAAGTTCCCAGACACCCGTGTTCCTTTGTGCAAAATCTTTGCAACCGGTTGCTGCAAAAAAACAACAACTCTGGAATTTTTGGGGGGTGGGGGGGTAGAGGGAAGACGGTGGCCCTTGGAGGTGGGGGGGTGTCGGTATTTCTTTATGGCATCTATATGGGAAGGCTGGCACAGATTGGAGCAGAAACCTCAAACACCCCCCCCCCCAACACAACACAAAAACAACACAACAGAATAACACCCACCCACATCACCGGGTTGATCTAGGCATCCTTGCCCGTTAAAAAACCCACTTCTCCGTGGACCCAGATTCAGCCAGCTTACCCAGCCTTGCAAAAACCTGGGTGGATTTGCTTTGCAATGTTGGCTTGTTAGTCAGCATGCCGGATGGAAATGAAATTTGCAACCCAGAAATTGGGGATTGGAGTTGGTGGTTTGGGGGGGGGGGCAGGACTCCAGACTCTGCCGATCTCTCCCCCCCACCCTCCTCGTCGCGTGGGTAGATGTTTGCCGTCAAAGGATCAGCTTTGCTCTTTTCCTCCTCCTCTGAAAAGCCGTGGATATTTTTGTGTGCATCATCGCCCCGTTTCTGGGGTGTTGTGTTGTGTTTGTCTCTTCAGCCTCTCCAGGATCTAAGAAGCCAGCTTTGATCCGTTTTAGGGGTGGAATCACCGAGACCCCCCCCCCCCCCCAAAAACTATGCCTTGTTCAAAAGAGTGTCTGATTCAATACGCGTCATTCGAAATCATGTCGGATTGATGGGTCGAGTTTTGGATTAAACTGGTCATTCTCTTTCTTATGGAAAACAGATAGAAATAATTCATTTAATTCTGCTGAAGCCCCGTCCCCATCCCCCCCCCCCGAGGACAAGCAGTGGATGGAAACTAATCGAGGAGAGAAGCAAACCGAGATCTAAGGAGAAATTTCCTGACAGTTAGAACGATTGATCAGGGGAACAGCTTGCCACCAGAAGTTGTGGGTGCTCCATCCCTGGAGGCTTTTAAGAAGAGATTGGGCAGCCATTTGTCTGAAATGATATAGGGCAGGGATGGCTAACCTTTTTGCCGTCATGTGCCAAAAGCGGGGGTAATGGGGGGATTGCACCCGTGCATGCCCACACCCATAATTTAATGTGCCCCGTCCCCTCCACGCATGCGCGCGTGACCCCCCACTCTCCCCCTACTTTTGGCACACGGTAGGCCCGGTAGGCTCATTATTTTGCCCTCCCCAGGCTCAAGAGCCTTTCTAGGAGCCTGGGGATGGTGGAAACGGCCTTCCCCACTCTCCCGGAGGCCCTCCGGAGGCCTAGAAACAGCCCATTTCCCGATTTCCGGTGGGCCCAGAAGGCCCGAAAATCAACTGGCCAGCGCGCACATGGACTGAGGTAGGGCAACGCCGTGTGCCCAAAGATATGGCTCAATGTGACACCTGTGGCACCCGTGCCATAGGTTCGCCATCACGGGTATAGGGTTTCCTGCCGGAGCAAGGGGTTGGACTAGAAGACCTCTAAGGTCCCTTCCAACTCTGTTATCCACTGTCTTTTCAATTATGTAACTTCTGAAATTGTTCTTTGCTTTATGGGCGCGTGTCTTTATGGATGCACGTCTTTGGACCAGTGGTGATTAATATTCATCTTAAAAATGTTTTAGGGATACAGGCAGTCCTCGACGTTAACGACCACAACTGACCGCCAAATTTCTGTTGCTACGGAGGTTTTTGTTAAATGAGGTGAGTTTTGCCCCATTTTACGACCTTTCCGGTTGTTAAGTGAACCCCGGCAGCTGATACTATTAGTAACATGCTGGTTAAGTGAATCCGGCTCCCCCCCCCCCCCCCCCCCATTGACTCTGCTCATCAGAAGGTCGCGAAAGGGGATCACGTAACCCGGGGATGCTGCGACCGTCATAAAAGCGAGTCAGTTGCCAAGCTTCTTGAATTTTGATCAGGTGACCACGGGGATGCTGCAACGGTCATAAGCAGTGGTGGGATTCAGCCAGTTCGCACCTATTGGGGAGAACCGGTTGTTAACTTTCTAAGCAGTTCGGAGAGCCTGTTGTCGGAAGAAATCTTATTTTGCTTGTTTCCACTTTACAGGGCTAATCCTGTAAGGAAGGCAGGAAGGAAACATTCTGGTGGTATTTCTAGCCTAATCTTTATTGCCCTGCTTACAGAAACTGCCTCTCGGGTTAACCCTTGTTACATTGTAACAGTAAGGTGAAGCGCTCATTGACGTGAGTGATGTTGAGTTGGCCACGCCCACATGGTCACATGAGAGCCACGCCTACCCAGCTGGTCATTAGGGCAGAGAACCAGTTGTTAAATTATTTGAATCCCACCACTGGTCATAAGTGCAAAAACTGGTCATGAGTCATTTTTTTCCCACTGCCGTCGTAACTTCGAATGGTCACTAAATGAACTGTTGTAAATCTAGGACTGTCATGGCGAACCTATGGCACAAGTGCCAGAGGTGGTCTGTGTGCCACCTCCGGCACGCGTGCCATAGGTTCGCCATCACAGTCCTACACTTACAACAGTTCATTTAGTGACCATTCGAACTTATGACGGCCAGATGGCGCCATCGCCAGCTGCTATTCTGGGTTCCAGCGCGCACGTGCCCACCGGCCAGCTGGTCTTTGAGGGTGCCGGAGTCCTGGAAAACAGCCCAAAAATGGCCTGGAGAACAGCCTGAAAAGAGCCGAGAAAATAGCCCCCAAAACTACCTGGAAATGACCTGGAGAATGGCATGAAAAATGGCCTGTTTTTTGGCCATTTTTCGGGGTGTTTTACGGCACTCCGGTGCCCGCGAAACCAGAAGAGGAACTGGAGACAGCATGCATGCGCACAGAGAGGGCTCTGCAGGCCACCTCTGGCACCACGTGCCATAGGTTTGCCATCGGGGTCTAGGACCATCTGTATTGTCCTAAAAAATTTTGATTTCCCTTCTTTGGGGTGAGTTTGTAATGGTGTCTGCGCAGGGAAAGTTGCATTCGCTTCAATTCTTCTCCTTTGGACAGTCATGTCAGATAAGAAAAAAAAACCAAACCAGTGGCATCTTTTTCCAACGTTTTATTAAAGCAGAAGGTTTGGTGAGTTGCCGCTCAAAATTGGGAATCTGGTGGCACGTTTGCCAACACGTTTTAGAATAGAATAGAATACCAGAGTTGGAAGGGACCTTGGAGGTCTTCTAGTCCAACCCCCTGCCCAGGCAGGAAACCCTACACCACTTCAGACAAAGGGTTATCCAACATCTTCTTAAAAATTTCCAGTGTTGGAGCATTCACAACTTCTGGTGGCAAGTTGTTCCACTGATTAATTGTTCTCACTGTCGGGAAATTTCTCCTTAGTTCTAAGTTGCTTCTCTCCTCGATTAGTTTCCACCCATTGCTTCTTGTCCTGCTTTCAAAGTGCTTTGGAGAATAGCTTGACTCCCTCTTTTTGGGGGCAGCCCCTGAGATACTGGAAGATTGCTATCATGTGTCCCCTGGTCCTTCTTTTCATTAAAGTAGACTTACTCAATTCCTGCAACCGTTCTTCCTATGTTTTAGCCTCCAGTCCCCTAATCCTCTTGGTTGCTCTTCTCTGCACTCTTTCCAGAGTCTCAACATATTTTTTACATCGTGGCGAGCAAAACTGAATGCAGAACTCCAAGTACGGTCTTACCAAGGCATCATAAAGTGGTATTAACACTTCACATGATCTTGATTCTATCCCTCTGTTTTGTTTAAAGTTTTTCTGGGCTTCAGTTATCTCTTAGTTGCAGCTCAGGGAAGCGCCTGTGTCTTCATAAAATTTATGATCGGCCTTCCAGGTTTCGCCTGACAAAAACTGCAATTTTTTCCTGCATGGGGTTCTCAGGATTATGTCTGGATATTCCACAATCATTACAGGTTGTCCTCGACTTACAACAGTTCATTTAGTGACCGTCCGAACGGCGCTGAAAAAAAGCGACATCCCTTTTTTTCACACCGATGACTGTTGCAGCAACCGCATGGTCAATTGATCAAAATTCAGATTCTTGGCCACTGATTCATATTTATGACCGTCGCAGGGTCCCGAGGTTTTGCAACTTTCCGATAAGCAAAGTCGATGGGGAAGCCCGGTTCACTTAACAACGGCGTTACTGACTTAAGAACGAGATTCACTGAACCAACTGTGGCAGTGATGGATTTCAAATTTTTTTACTACCGGTTCTGTGGGTGTGGCTTGGTGGGCGTGGCAGGGGTAGGATACTGCAAAATCCCCATTCCCTCCCCACTCCTGGGGGAAGGATATTGCAAAATCCCCATTCCCACCCTACTCTGGAGCCAGCCAGAGGTGTCATTTGCTGGTTCTCCGAACTACTCAAAATTTCCGCTACCGGTTTTCCAGAACCTGCTGGATTTCACCCCTGGTACAGAGTCTCCTGCTTGAGCAGGGGGTTGGACTAGAGGACCTCCGAGGTCCCTTCCAACTGTTCTGTCATTCTGCAATTCTGTAATTCCTTTGCCAACCTGGCACGAATCTATTTCGCCATGTCCTGTCCACGCTGTGACTTCCTGACCTGCACATAATTTTCTCATCGGGACAAAGAAATGTGCTGGGTGTTTCATTTTTCGGTGCACTTTCCACAGCATGATGTGGTCGACACAATCAAAAGCCTTTGTGTAAACCGCTGAAGCAAACACTGACTCCTATTTGGCATTTCTTGGCTTTTTTCAACGGTGGCTGAAAAGGGTTTTTAGAGCAGGCGATTTTCTTATTGTTGACCCTCTCGGTAATTTACAGGGATAACATAATGGGGTGGAATGGCGCGGTGTGGTATAATATCGCGCTACGAAATCCATACAACGCACACAAACTCGGTCTGCGGAAAGGAGACGGGCAATCCTCGGCTTACGACCACATCTGAGCGCAACGTTTCCGTTGCTGAGTGAGACGTCGGTTGAGCGAGCTTTTGCCAGGGTTGTTAAGTGAATCGCTGCAGTTGTTGAGTTAGTGACACGGTTGTTAAGTGAATCTGGTCTCCATTATTATTATTATTATTATTATTATTATTATTAATTAATTAATTAAATTTCTATACCGCCCTTCTGCCGAAGGACTCAGGACGGTGTACAGCCACAAATAAAACCACGACAATATAAAAATTGAAAGCAATTTAAAACAATTAAATAAATTGGCCGAAAACTCTAATAAAACAACCCATTAAAATAGTAAAATGTTATTATTATTTAGGCCAGCTCTGCTTGTTGGAATAATAATGTTTTTAGGGCGCGACGAAAGGTACGAAGGTCGGGAATCTTACGAATCTCCGGGGGCAGCTCATTCCAGAGGATAGGGGCCCCCACAGAGAATGCTCTCCCCCTGGGAGTCGTCAGCCGACATTGCCTAGCCGACGGCACCCAGAGGAGCCCCTCTCTGTGGGAGAGTACCGGTCGACGGGAGGCTATCGGTGGCAGAAGGCGGTCTCGTAGATACCCATTGATTTCGCTCATCTGAAGGTCGCCAAAGGGGATCACAGCAGTGGTGGGTTCCCCCCCCCCCCCGGTTCGCACCGGTTCGATAGAACCGGTAGTAAAACCGGCGGGAGGCTCCGCCCACTGACCGCGACGTCATCAGAACGCTTCTGCGCACGCGCGCGAGCGAAGCAAGTTGCGAACCGGTAGTAAAGGTAAGTAGAACCCATCCCCGGATCACGGTCATGATCCCCCCGCCCCCCCGGGGACACTGCAACCGTCATAAATATGAGTCAGTGGCCAAGCTTCAGTGGTCTTCCCTGGTGGCACCACCGGTGGTCAAGCGTCTGAATTTTGATCCCATGGCCGTGGGGATGCTGCAAAGGTCGTTAAGTGTGAAAAAGGGTGATATGGGACTTTTTCCCCAGGGGTCTATGAGGTTTTGGTAGTGAGACCCTTGGATGGGTCTCCTTCGCCCCCAGTCACCCTCCTCGGCCGATTCAAAGCCAGTTTTCCTCTTCCACTGGCCGTCCTCCGGCCGTTGTCTTTTTGCCAGTGGTCCCCTGGTCCTCTGCCCCCCACCCTTCACCCCTACCCATTCGCCCAGGCACCGCACAGGACAAATATCCCCCATACAATTGAGTGGTGGGTACAAGCAGTGGTGCTGCGGGACGATTGGAGGGGCTGGGGGGGCGGAGCGATGCAAGATTTATTATTTTTTTTAAGGGGTTGCACTTTCGGAACCAATTGGGTGTCTCCAGAGCTGTGATTGGTTGGTTGATTGCTTGGAGCTTGGTTATTTTCCTGCAGACGTTTCATTACCCAACTAGGCAACATCATCAGTGCCCACAAGGGAGTGGAGGAGGAGGAGGAGTGTAAGGGATCTTGGTGCTGTCTGAGCTTGGTGTTTCTCTTGTAGACGTTTCGCTACCAAACTAGGTAACAGTACTAGTAGGTTGTAGTAGTAACAGTACAGCACAGTAATCAGTAACAGCAGTAGCACTGATGACGTTCCCTAGTTCGGCCATGAAACGTCTGCAAGAAAGCCACCAAACTCGGAGAGCACCAAAGACTCCTCAAAGGAGCCTATTCTTGATTTAGCTTTCCCAGATTATTTAGGAATTTATGGGAAATTTAGTGCATATGATGGGTTCATGTGAGGTGATGGCTAAGTTCAGGGTTGGTGTAAATCCAGACATGAATGCCAGAACTGATCAAGGTTTGGAGCAAAATATCTTGTATGAAATTTTAATTTAAAAAAAACAAACACTCTTAAGAACTCAAATCTGTTCAATGTACATGATGGGTTTATTTATTTTTTTTTGCTAGCAGCTTTTTATATATATTTGTTTATACATATATATAAATATTATATAAATATTACAATTATTATATATATATATTACAAACTATTCTAAAAATACAAGTTCCAGGTATATTTGTAAAGAAAGAAGCAGACATTCTTGCGAGCTCCGGAACTAAAATAATTAAAATTTTATTCTACTTATTTATTTATATACCCACACACAGACACACAGACATATATTAACCAGGACTGACTGATGAGACTTTATAAAGATTTGTTTAGAGATAAGAGATGGGGTAAAAAGAGAATTTGTTGTTGTTGTACATTTAGAGAAAGTGATAATCTACGGTATTAAAGTGGAAGGAAAGTGTTAAGCTTGGGAAGGAGTTTTTCTGAGAGAAGATGAAGAGAAGATGATAAGAAATTAATTTGTGGGGTATTATTTGATGGAATTAGATTTTAATAGGTTGTTTCTGGTAGCCCTTTAATGGGTTTTTTCTTCTTTTTCTGATTAACTTTGAACGATGAGGCTTTAAGGATTTGTTTATGGAGATGAGCTTAGATATGGGAAGAAAAGAATTTTGTACTTTTAGAAAAAATGATAAATTCATTATGCATGAATATGAATTTAATTTACTTTACGGTTATAATATATGTTATTTCTGGTAGACTTTTCCTGTTTAAGACTGAATGTTGGCCCTTTAGTATTTGCTAATGTGGCCACTCTTTGACTTAACGACCGTCGCTGACCCCAAAATTTCCAGGGTTAAACGAGGCAGTCGTTAAATGGGTTTTGCCCCATTTTACAACCTTCGTAGCCACAGCTGTTGAGCGAATCATTGAAGTTGTTCAGTGAGCCATGCAGTCGTTAAGCGAATCTGACTTCCCTCGTTTGCGTATCGGCAGCGGGCTGAGAAGGATGCAAATCTTGACCCAGGGATAGTGACGCTGTCATAAATACAGGTAGTCCTCGACTTATGACAGTTCACTTAGTGACCTGTCCCAGGGATAGTGTCCCAGGGATAGTGACGCTGTCATAAATACAGGTAGTCCTCGACTTATGACAGTTCACTTAGTGACCGTTCAAAGGTACAACGGCACTGAAAAAAGTGACTTATGACCGTTTTTCACACTTACGACCGTCGCAGCATCTTCCATGGTCATGTGATCAAAATTCAGATGCTTGGCAACTGACTCGTATTTACGGCGGTTGCAGTGGCCCGCGGGGGGTGGGGTGGGGTGTCACGTGATCCCCTTTTGTGGCCGCCTGACAAGCAAAGTCAATCTGGAGAAGCCAGATTCACTTAACAACCGGGTTACTAACTTAACCACCACAGTGATTCACTTAAGAACTGTGGCCAAAAAAGGTCATAAAATGGGGCAAAATTCACTTAACAGCCATCATGCTTAGCAATGCAAATTTAGGGCTCCATTGTGGTCGTACGTCGAGGACTGCCTGTATTTCTCTTGTTTCCAGGACAGGAAACCCTAGACCATTTCAGACAAATGGTTGTCCACTCTCTTTTTGCAAAGCTCCAGTGATGGAGCACCCCACAACTTCTGGTGGCAAGCTGTTCCACTGATTCATTGTCCTCACTGTCAGGAAATTCCTCCTTAGTTCTAGGTTGCTTCTCTCCTTGGTTACTTTCCATCCGTCGGTTCTGGTCCTGCCTTCAGGTGCTTCGGAGAATAGGTGGACTTCCCCTTTCTTCTTTGAGGCAGCCCCTCAAATTTTGGAACAATTGGTCCTTCTCTTCTGAACCTTTACAGAATACTGAATAACAGAGGTGGAAGGGATCTTAGAGGTCTTCTAGTCCTGCCATTGCTTCATATTCTGCCTTCAGGAGCTTTGGAGAAGACAGGGTGAAGACTTATTCAAGAACATGGAATAATTGGGTTGGAAGGGACCTCAGAGGTCTTCTAGTCCAACCCCCCCTCCTCAAGCAGGAGACCCTCTACCACTTCAGACAAAGGAATGTCTAATTGTTTCTTTAAAACCTCCAGTGTTGGAGCATCTACAACTTCTGGTGGCAAGCTGTTCCACTGGTTAATGGTTCTCACTGTCAGGAAATTCCTCCTTAATTCCAGGTTTCTTCTCTCCTTGATGAGATTCCATCCGTTGCTTCTCGTCCTGCCTTCAGGGGCTTTGGAGAAGAGCTTGACTCCCTCTTCTTTGGGGCAGCCCCTCAAAGATTGCTATCATGTCCTGTCCCCCCAGTCCTTCTTTTCATCAAACGACTTACACCCAATTCCTGCAACCGTTTTAGCCTAAGACAGATGTGTGCATTCAGATGGACAAGGCCTATTGAAGCCCAGGTCCAGCAGCTGTTGTGCTCAGCAGTGGGGGATGCTGGGAGATGTAGTTTAATAATCTTGTGGTACTATGTTTCCCCATTCTGATTATATATATAGTACTATATATATATATATATATATGTGTGTGTGTGGGGGGGGGTGCAGTAAAAAGCCCAGAAGTTGTGAATGAGACTTCACAGAATCAGGGCTGAGGAACATCTTAGCTTACGTAGGTAGAACCTGGCTAGAAAGAAATTGCATTTATATATATAAAACACCTTAAACCAGTGATGGCTAACCTTTTTGCCATCATGTGCCAAAAGCAGGGGGAGCGCAGTGGGGTCACATGCAACCGTGCCCACATCCCTAATTCTATGTGCCCCGCACCCTTGTGCTCCTCCCCTTTTGGCATGTGATGGCATGGTAGGGCCATTTTTTGCTCTCCCCAGGCTCCAGAGCCTTTCTAGGAGCCTGGGGAGGGCAAAAACAACCTTCCCCAACCCCCTAGAGGCCCTCCGGAGGCCGGAAACAGTGTGTTTCCTGACTTCTGGTAGACCCAGAAGGCCTGAAAATCACCTGGCTGGCACACGCATGCATGCTGGAGCTGAGCTCGCGTGCCCACCGAAATGGCTCCGCGTGCCACCTGTGGCACCCGTGCCATAGGTTCGCCATCACGGCCTTAAACTAAGGGACTAAAATGGGTGGACTGGCCCAGGCTATCGGCTGGCTGGTGACAGTTGACAGAGGCAAACATCTGTAATATTGATGAACAAGAGACGCCGGTGTGGTGTAGGTGTGGAGAGTGATGGAGCAGAAGTGGGGAAAACCAGGGGCATCCATTTTGGGAGGGTGGGTAGAAAGACCGAGCGCTACGCAGAGCTCCTCGGCGTGGAGAAAAAGAGGCAGTCTAGTCAGTGAAAAAGGGCAGCATGCTAATTTTGCTTTTGCTGAATGCTTGCGTTTTGAAAACAAAAGTGGGCAGTTGGAGCTACGACTTTACTTAGGTGTCTCTATTTCTTTCCTTCCTAGACAGTCCACCGGCAGCAATGTCCAGAAATGGGTACTTCTTTGAAGAAACAGGTGAGCATTCTTTTCCTTCCTTCCTTCCTTCCCCCTCCCTCCCTCTGTTTTTTCCTTCCTTTTCTCTCTTTCTCCCTCCCTCTCTCCTCCCTCCTTTCTACTTCCTCTCCTTTCTTCCTGCCTTCCTTCCTTCCTTCCTTCTTTTCCTCCTTCCTTCCCCCTCCCTCCCTCCCTCCCTCTATTTCTTCCTTCTTTTTCTTTCTCCCTCCCTCCTCCCTCCCTTCCACTTCCTCTCCTTTCTTTCTTCCTTCCTCCCTTTTTTCTATCTTTCCCCCCTTTCCCCCTCCCTCCCTCTGTTTCTTCCTTCCTTTTCTCTCTCTCCCTCCTCCCTCCCTCCCTTTTTCTGTCCCTCCCTTCCTTCCTCCTCCCTCTCTCCGTTTCTTCCTTCCTTTTCTTTCTCTCCCTCCCTCCCTCCTTTCTCTCTCGCTCTGGCTCCTTCCTACCTGCCTGCCTCCCACTCCCTCTCCTTTCTTCCTTCTTCCTCCTCCCTCTCTTCGTTCTTCCTTTCTCTTTCCTCCCTTCTTTCCATTCTTTTCTCTTTCCCTCTCTCCCTCCCTTCCCTCTCTCCCACTTCTTCCTCTCTTCCCTCCCTCCCTCTTCTCTCGTTCTGGCTCCCTCCCTCCCTTCCTTCCTCCCATTCCCTCTCCTTCCGTCCCTCTTCCTATTCTCTCTCTTTTCCTTCCTTTCTCCTCTCTTCCTCCCTCCCGCGCTCCCTCCCTTTTATCTATCATTTTCTCTCGCCCTCCCTCCCTCCCTTTCCTCTCTTTCTCACTTCCTTCCCTCCCTCCCCTGCAATTAAAACCAAATTAGTTGCTTGTTACATTTTTGTTTATTTTACATAAATAACATTATGTAAAGATAATAACCATGAAATACAGCGCTAGAAGATGTATACAGTGGAACTACGTGGAAGTTGGACAAGATAGGCCTAGAAAACACAGATACAAGTTATATCATCTTTCATTTTGCTTAAGTGTAAGTGGAAACTTCCCAAGTGTAAGATCTATACAGGAGTGGAACACTTTGCTGAAAAGACCATGGAGGTGAGACATGAGGGTCCTTTAAGGTAAAGGCAAAAGGTTTCCCCTCGCACATATGTGCTAGTCGTTCCAGACTCTAGGGGGCGGTGCTCATCTCCGTTTCAAAGCCGAAGAGCCAGCGCTGTCCGAAGTCGTCTCCGTGGTCATGTGGCCGGCATGACTCAACGCCAAAGGCGCACGGAACGCTGTTCCCTTCCCACCAAAGGGGGTCCCTATTTTTCTACTTGCATTTTTTACCTGCTTTCGAACTGCTAGGTTGGCAGAAGCTGAGCCAAGTCACGGGAGCTCACCCCGTTACGCGGCACCGGGGATTCGAACCGCCGAACTGCCAACCTTTCAATCGACGAGCTCAGCGTCTTAGCCACTGAGCCACCGCATCCCTTAGGGTCCTTTACAAGTACATAAAAGAGAAGCTACTTGCTGGATGATCAAGAACTTTTTCTTTTGATGACAGCAACAAGAACTGATACGATTCGCAGCTATCTAGATTTCACTGAAATATTAGGAAAAACACATATTTTTTCCCCCATAGAAAAGTCAACCTACAGAATTGTGTAGGTTCTCCAACTCTGGAGGCTTTTAAGGAGAGGCCAGAAAATCACCTCACAAGGATGGTTTAATTGGTTTCTCTGCGCCTTGGAGAGAACTGACGATCTTTTAATCTATTTCAACCTTACATTTTCAGACCCCGTCAGGGGTTGGGATTAGAAAAATGTAAGTGGAGCTGGCCTCGAGAACAGGAAATACTTCACTTGTTCTTTTTTTTTCAAAATTATGTGCTAGCTAGTCTGTGTTGTGTTGAGTAAAGTAATACAATACGTTACTCTAGAACAATACCAAATGTTCGCCCTGTGTAAATTTTTGCACGTCCCTTGAACAGCTGGGCTAACAATGAGACAAACGACAGGGACCAGAGACGGTATTCAGCCGGTTCGTACTGGTTCACCTGAACCGGTAGCGGAAATCGAAGGTGGACCCGCCTACCTGCCCTGGCTCTATGCCATCCTAATTAGGTACGTTTTTGAGACCAGGCGCAGGCACGGAAGGCATCCGCGAAAGACCGGGCACAGGTGTGGAAGGCAGGCGCAGGCGCAAACCGGGTGCGTGCGCGGGGCGAACCGGTAGTAAAATACTGTGCAATCCACCGCTGATAGGGATGGTTGCATTTTATTTTATTTTTTTGAATCAAGTTTTATTAGGTTTTTTTTCCCCTAACACATACCCACATATTTTATGAAACAGAGTATTGACCGTATCGTATCATATCATATATACAACTTGCCATATCCAGATATATTTTACTTAGTTACAATTTCTGCCAAAGTGTTCTTTTTCCATATTTTTTAATCAAATCTTAATATTTCTATTGTTGTTTCTATAAACAGGTATCTTCTTTCGTCCTCAAATTCTATTTTCTCCATTTTTAATCATATATATTCTCTTTTAATTTTTAATAATTCACTCTTTATCCTAATACATTTAAACATGTTCGGGGATGCCTTTCTTCCGTTTCATCTTTTTTGTTTTACAGCAATCTTTCTTCTCGTTCTCTTCTCTTTCCTCTCCCTCCCTTCTTTTATCCTTCCTACCTTCTTCTTCCCTCCTCTCCTACTCTTCTCTACTTCCCCTTCCTTTCGTCCCATCCTCCTTTCTTCCCCTCATCTAACCTTCTCTCCTACTCTTATTTCCCCTTCCTTTCTTCCTCTCCTCTTCCCTTTCTTCTATTCCTCTCTCTCCTTCTCCCTTCCTTCAATCTCCCTACTCCTTCTTCCATCTCTCTCTATTGCGCCATTCATTTTCAATTCAGTGTGTTTTTTTCTATGGTGTCCAGGCATCCCCGATTTTCTCTCGTTTATTGCATCTATTTATTGCATTTATTCATTTTATTATCCATTTATTCATTTCATATTATCCCTTTATTGCATCTATTCCTCAAGATTCCTATCATGTTTTTTTTAATTCTTAACAATGTATTTCAACTTATTCCATTTTTACCTTAAAATCTTTCAACTGAATTAACTTTCCACCTCTTATTTTCTTTCATTCCTAATTTCTCATTCCCACTTCAATAATTATTTTTCTCTTTTCCTAATATTTCAAACTTCCAGTTATTTTTACCTATAAACCATTCTATATCTGCTGGTCTATTTTACATTGAACAATATATTCCTTTAAAAAAAAATTCTTACATATATTTTGCGTGGGGCGAGCCTACATAATGTGTAACCCACCATCGCGCAGAGAGGGACGGTTGCATTTTAGAAAGCAGTGTTAGTCAGCATTCTTCACAAATATATCCCAAACTTTGCCAGCAGGTTAAGAAATAGAAAATACAGGCAGTCCCTGACTTACAACAGCTCATTTAGTGACGGTTCAAAGGTCGACCTTCTGACAAGCAAAGTCAATGGGGAAGCCAGATTCGCTTAACAACCGTGTAACTAACTTAGCCCCTGCGGTCTAACGGCAAAAAAAACAACGGTGGCAAAAAAAGTCGTAAAGTGGAGGAAAACGTAACAATTGTCTCGCTTAGCAACAGAAATTTTGGACTCCCCTGGTCATAAGTCTTGGATAAGAGCCTTGGATAGTACAGTGGTCTAAAGCACCCTGTTATTAACACCAGCTGCCTGCAATTATTGCAGGTTCGAATCTCACCAGGCTCAAGGTTGACTCAGCCTTCCATCCTTTCTAAGGTAGGTAAATTGAGGACCCAGTTTGTGGGGGCAATAAGCTGACTTTGTATAAAATATACAAAAGTATGAAGGCTATTGCTTAGCGCATTGTAAGCCGCCCTGAGTCTCCGGAGAAGGGCGGCATATAAATCAAATAAATAAAATAAATAAATAAATAAATAAATAATAATAAATAAGTCAAGGACAACCTGTATTTGTAACGGTGTGCAATATAGGTTCCATTGGAAACAGTTCAAACTCAAAAGTTGTACAGGCAGTCCCTGACTTACAACAGTCCGTTTAGTGACCGTTCAAAGTTACAACGGCACTGGAAAAACTGATTTACGACCTTTTTCACACTTAACGACCGTTGCAGCATCCCCACGATCAGGGGATCAAAGTTCAGATGCTTGGCACCTGGTTCATACTTATGACGATTGCAGTGTCTCCCGGGGTCACATGATCCCCCTTTGTGACCTTTTGACAAGCAAAGTCAATGGGGGAGAAGTTTCGCTTAACAACCATGTTATTAACTTATCAACTGCAATGATTCACCTAACAACTGTGGCAAGAAAGGTGGCAATGGGTGAAACTCACTTAACGACGGTCTCACTTAGCAACGGAAATTTGGGGGCTCAGATGTGGTCGTACGTCGAGGATTACCTGTATTCTGTTCTTGTGAAGGTGGCCTGTAACACAACGCTCTCCATTCCTAGTGCAACACAGTCTCACCACACCACACCCCATTCTCCTTTTGAGGTCCCAGGAGTGTTTCATGTTTGACACTCTCACATCTTCATTTAACCAGAGGTGGGTTTCAGCAGGTTCTGACCAGTTCTGGCGAACCGGTAGCGGACATTTTGAGTAGTTTGGAGAACTGGTAAATACCACCTCTGACTGGCCCCGCCACCATCTATTCTCTGCCTCCCAAGTCTCAGCTGATCAGGAGGAAATGGGGGTTTTGCAGTAACCTTCCCCTGGAGTGAGGTGGGAATGGAGATTTTATAGTATCCTTCCCCTGCCACGCCTACCATGCCACGCTCCCCAGAACCAGTAGTAAAAATTTTTGAATCCCACCACTGCATTCAACCCTTCTCAAAATTAGCCATATTGAATTCAAAATTGCAAACTCAGAATCGTTCAAATGTCTCATCGGGAGCTTGGAACTGACTTATCCTACATTTGATCTGTTTTGCAAGCCTATAAACATTTTCATCTTTTTTATTAGCAAAGCCCCAGAGTAAGGCTGCCCTGCTTGAGAATAATTAATTTAATTTAATTTAATTTATTTATATTTATATGCCGCCCTTCTCTGGAGACTCAGGGCGGCTTACAATGCGTTAAGCAATAGCCTTCATACTTTTTGTATATTTATACAAAGTCAGCTTATTGCCCCCACAAACCGGGTCCTCATTTTACCCAGCTTAGAAAGGATGGAAGGCTGAGTCAACCTTGAGCCTGGTGGGATTAGAACTCGCAGTAATTGCAGGCAGCTGGATGTTAAATGCTGCCTTAATAGAAGGCATTAGCCTGCTACGCCACTCAGGCTCCTTCCTAATGAACGAACGAACAAACGAACAAATAAATAGATATCAATAAAAGTTCTTAGTTAAGGCAGAAATGGTCCCTGCGTGCGTCTCCGTTTAATCATCGCAGCCCAGTTTGTGTCATGTGCTCTACAGGCTGGCAGATTTTCAGGACCACAAAATGTGACTTCCCCCCCCCCTTTTTTTCCCCGTCCTTCTTCTGAGGATCCAAGTCAAAGCATTGGCATCCGGATCCTTGGGGGAGAAGAAGAGATTTCAGCATCCATATAAGGGCTCGGATTTTGATAAAGAGCAGCTAAAAATGTCACCCAAGAGCTTGCAAACTTTCACGCTTGGCCAAAATTCTTTAGCAAGCTGGAGTTTGCAAAAAAAAAAATATGGGGAAGAAGCAATAAAGCCTCAAACGTTTACAGAAAGCCCAGAATCACCGTGAGTGGGTTGGGTGACCATATAAATTTCACAGAAACGGAGAGAGAGAGAGAAAGAACGAGAGAGAGGGAGGGAGGGAGAGGGACGGAGAGGGAGGGATATGGAGAGAAGGCAATAAGTAGATGATGTAGTATAGATGATAGAGATAAGAGGGAGATAATAAGAGATGAAAGCTAAGGAGATAAATAAAACTGGGTAGATGGTTTATATATATTTATATATCTACAGCGAGAGAGATGAGAGAGAGAGAGATAAATGGATAACTAAAGATAGATAAATAGAGGTGATATAGATGATGAATAGAGATAAAAGGGAGATAGTAGAGATGATAATAAGAATATGAATAAAACTAGATAGAGTTTCTGTCTTTAGAGAGGAAGAGATGAGAGAGATAAAGAGATGACTAGATAATAGACATAGATGATAGAAAGATAGATAGATGATAGAAAAATAGATAGATAGATGATAGATAGATAGATGATAGAAAGATAGATGATAGATAGATCATAGAAAGATAGATGATAGATATATAGATGATAGAAAGATAGATAGATCATAGATAGATAGATAGATGATAGATAGATAGATAAATCGATAGATAGATGATAGATAGAAAGATAGATGATAGATAGATAGATAGATAGATAGATAGATAGATGAGAGAGAGAGAGAGACAGAGAAACACGATCAAAATCCAGATGCTTGGCAACTGCCTCATATTTATGACGGTTGCAGTGTCCCGGGGTTACATGATTCCCTTTTGTGACCGTCTGACGAGCCAAGGCCATAGGGAAGCCAGATTCACTTAACAACCGTGTTCCTAATTTAACAGCTGAGGTGATTCACCTAACAATTGTGGCCAGAAAAGTTGTAAAATGGAGCAAAAACTCACTGAACAAATGTTTCATTTCGCAACAGAAATGTTGGGCTCCATTGTGGTTGTAAGTCGAGGACTACCTGTACTTACTAATCTTCCTTACTTAATATGGGTAGTCCTGGATGTATGACCATAATGGAAGCCACTATGTCCATTGTGACCGTTGCAGCGTCCCCGTGGTCACATGAACAAAAGTCACACGCTCCGCGTTTGACTCATATTTATGACGGTTGCAGTATCCCGGGGTCAAGGGATCCCCTTTTGCGACCTTGCGACAAGAAAAGTCAGTGGGGAAAGCCAGATTCATTTAACGACGCCTGCAAAAGCCGTTCGCCAGATTCACTTTCCCCTTAACCAACTTAACAATGGCAGAGATTCATTTAATCACCGTGGTAGGAAAGGTCGTAAAATGAGGCAAAGCTCACAGAACAACTCTATCGCTTAGCCACAGAAATGTTGGGCTCCATTGCGGTTGAAAGTAAATAAGATCCTAAGAAGTCCCACACCACACAACAGTCAAAAGTTGTCAAAGTCGCACAACAAGGCTTTAAAGAAACAACATGGGGACACTTTACGTTGTATGATACAAAACCCAGATAGTGATGTGGCCTGTCGGCCTCCAGCCCGCCAATAGCAGAATCAGAGGAGGAAGAGGAGGTGGTGTGGGAGTCAGGATCGGCAGCAAGGCAACCTGAGAACTCCAAGGGAGAGGAGGGAATGGAGGTGGCAGAGAGAGAGAGACGGAGGTGGAGCCTGGGCCGTCCGTCAGCCCTCAGATGGAGAGTCAAGAGCCCCCAGGTCCGGAGGTGGCTGATGAGAAAGAGGAGGAACAGCTGGGTCCAGTGCCTTGACGCGCGGATGCGCAGAAGACAGAAGAGAGGAGAGCAGTGGAAATCTATGGGCC
>WNWU01000061.1:5674332-5685365 GCA_012654045.1 Ptyas mucosa | reverse complement strand
ACTCTCCGTCTCCTGGTGATTGACCCAAAGTCACCCAGCCACCTTTCATGCGTTCAGTCGGCACTAGAACTCACCGTCTCCCACTTTCTTGCCGGTGCGTTAATCAACGTTGGCTGCTTGCTTGTGAGGAGAGCTTTAAAAGTCAAGCCACCGGCATGGAAAGAGTTAAGTGTGTGCCTCTTTTGTGTCACCAACTTACCCCCTACTCCTTCCTTGCACAACCGGCCCCTCCCGGCGGGTATTTTGTCCAATTCTGGAACAAACGAATCTTCCTTTTCATCCAAGGCCGAAAATCCGTCAGTTTCTGACCTCCTGCAGCGACACACAGATTGTGGTGTGCCGATTAGGAAATGTCACTCAGGAGTTTGGGCGGGGGCCAATATTTTTAAAGTACACTTTGTTGTCCCTGCAGCATCGAAATCGGGAGGGGGAAGCAAATCTCATCAACCATAACACGGGTAGTCCTCGACTTACAACCACAATTCAGCCGATAATTTCCCTTGCTGAGCCAGATGGTTGCTAAGTGAGTTTAGCAACCATTTCACGGCCTTTCTTGCCACTGTTGTTAAATGAATCATTGCAGTTGTCAGTGGTCGTTAAGTGGATCGGGCTTGACTTCGCTGGTCAGAAGGTCGCCAAAGGGGAATCACGAGACACCGCCACCGTCATAAGTATGAGTCAGCTGCCAGGGGTCCGAATGTAAATCACGTGATCGGGGGGGATGCAGCAATGGTCGTAAGTGTGAAAAACGGTCGTAAATCGCTCTTTTCAGGGCCGTTGTAACTTCAAAAGGTCACTAAACAAACTGTTGTAAATCGAGGACTATCTGTATATAGGTTGTTAGCCAGATAGTGGCTTGTCTATTTTCTCTGATCCAAATTCAGGCGCTTGGCAACAGACTCACATTTATGACGAATGCAGTCTCCCGGGCAAAGGGGGGGGTTGTAACTTGATCCCCTTTTGCGACCTTCTGACGAAGAAAATCGTTGGGAAAACAGATTCACTTAACAACCGGGTCCCTAACTTTAAGAACTGCCGTGATTCACTTAACCACGGTGGCAGGAAAAGCGGTAAAAGGGGACAAAAACTCACTTAACAACTGCCTTGCTGAGCCGTGGAAACGTTGGGCTCAATCGTGGTCGTAAGTCGAGGACTACCCGTACCCATAAGGCAGGCTGCCTAAATTTTCAGCTGATCAGAAAAGGAGCTTCTGTGTTTACCGGAGGAAAAAAACCCATAAACATCTAGAAATAACAAGCAATTGTGTTATGCTGTAATTGAAGGTTGTTTCTCTCATAGGGTTGAGTAATTCACACTTCAGTGTCGCTCATTTGATAATTGGAACATTACCTTCACAGTTTGTGCAATTACCCACAAATGAGAATCAAAAGTGGATAAAATGTTCATTAATTTCCTATTCCCCCCCCCCCACCCCAGCCTCAGGACTGCTGCCCCTTTAAAAGGTTTCCCTGAATGTCCTTTCAAAACCTACGCCAAATAACCATGTTCCTTCTCTCGAGAGTGTTCCATTTATTTTATTTTTAAAAATCAATTTTATTCAATTTATATGATCGCCTTTCCTTCTTGTAGCGACTCTGGGCGGGCGACCACAATTAAAAGCACAGGGCAACAGGAACCATAAATACCTACAATAAATACCAGTAATGGAGATTTTTTTTCCACAAAACAGTCTTGTCATTTTTTTTTAATTCCGCCAAAATCAGAAAGAAAAAGTTTTCCTCCCACCGGAAGCAGAGTCTAAAAAATTTCCCATTTCTATTCGTTCCGATTTTCCTCTTTTTCTCCAGCCAAAAAAAAATCCACCAAAAAATCCTTGGGTTTAGGTTAAGTCCTCGACTTAACGACCATAATTGTGCCCAACAGTTCTGTTGCTAAGCGAGACGGTTCTTAAGTGAGTTTGGGGGCCATTTTACGACTGTCCCTGCCACAGTTGTTAAGCGAACCACTGCAGTTGTTAAGTTAGCCACACGGTTGTTAAGTGAATCTGGCCTTCCCCAGGGACTTTGTCAGAAGGTCGCAAAAGGGGATCACGTGACCCATGGACACTGCAACCGTCATAAATATGAGTCAATTTCCCAGAATATAGATCACGTGACCACGGGGGATGCTGCAAGAGTCGTAAGTGTGGAAAACGGTCATAATAAGTCGCTTTTTTTTTTCAGTGCCGTTGTTATCTTCGAACAGTCACTAAATAAACGGTTATAAGTAAGTAGAGGACTGAATTCCCTTGCAAATATGTATAATCCGGAGGGATGCTGCTTTGCTTTCTTTGAAAATGGGACCGTGATCCAGCTTGCAAAACGTCAGTTAGAGGAATGACATCTTTGCAAATTTGTTTTGAGATGTTCATCTCCAGAGTAACAGAATGACAGAGCTGGAAGGGACCTTGGAGGTCTTCTAGTCCAACCCCATGCCCAAGCAGGAGACCCTGTACCATTTCAGACTAATGATTGTCCAGTCTCTTCTTGAAAACCTCCAGTTACGGAGCATTCATAACTTCTGGTGGCAAGCTGTTCCACTGGCTAATTGTCCTGACTGTCAGGAAATTCCTCCTTAATTCCAGGTTGCTTCTCTCTTTGATGAGTTTCCATCCATCCGTTGCTTCTTGTCTGGCCTTCAGGTGCTTTGGAGAACAGGTTGACCCCTTCTTCTCTGTGATGGACCCCCAAGTACTGGAAGACTGCTGTCATGTCACCCCTAGTCTTCTGAACTTTTAGGCAATGACAGAATAAGAGAGTTAGAAGGGACCTTGGAGGTCTTCTAGTCCAACCTCCTGTCCTCAGGCAGGAGATCCTATACCAGTGATGGTATAAAACCCAGTGACCAGCTGACTGGCATGTATGTGCGCCTCAGAAACCCACTGATCAGCTGGCTGAGCTGGGACAACGCCGCGCGTCTCTATAGGTTCGCCATCACGGCCCTATATTATTCCAGACAAGTGACTGTCCAGTCTCTTCTTGAAAACCTCCGGTGTTGGAGCGCCCACAACTTCTGGTGGCAAGCTGTTCCACTGGTTAATTGTCCTCACTGTTAGGAAGTTTCTCCTTAATTCCAGGTTGCTTCTCTCCTTGATTAGTTTCCATCCGTTGCTTCTTGTCTAACCTTCTGGTGCTTTGGAGAACAATATTCTTTTTTTTTAATTAGAAGGACATGAAAGAGAGAACTAGCTAAAGCACTTTATGATTAGCCAGCGGTATTTTTAATTGCAAGAATATTATTGAGCCCAGCGAAGGTCTCCGGGGGGGCTCTTTGTAGAAAATAGGAGATGGCGAGTTCTAGTCCTGCCTTAGCCGGGAAAGACAGCTGAGTGGTTTTTGGGCCAGTGCCTCTCTCTCAGCCCAACCCGCCTTCCGTGAAGAATTTTCAGAACATGCATTATTATGGGATGACCGTTCTTGAAATCGTATTTCACGGAACTTTTTGGGCTGCTGGGGGTTCGCAGGGGTTTCGGGAGAACTTCTAGCTAAGATTCTGTACAGTTAGGAGAACCCTCAAATCCTACTCCTGGCTGGCCCTGCCCACCCCACCACACCTGCATCCAAAACGCAGCCCGTTTTGGATGCCGGTAAGTGTAGGGCGCGTGTCGAGGCTTGAGGAGGGTGAAAAATGGGCCTACCGGAAGTTCAGGAAGGCCAGAAACAGGCCCGTTTCCGGCCTCCAGAGAAGCCTCCGGAGCCTGGGGAGGCCATTTTTGTCCTCCCGGAGGCTCGAGGAAAGCGTCTGGCGCACGCGGAGGGCACAAACGCCCCCCCACCATGGTGCAGGAGGCCGACTAGGCCACGCCCAACCATGGCCACGCCCACCCAGCGAACCCCTTGCTAAAATTTTTGAAGCCCACCCCTGCCTGGATCAAAGTATTTTTGGAACTCTTAATATCTCTCCATGAGTTACTCATTTCTTTGACCTGCTCAGAAAATATTTCGTACCAGGAGTATCAGCTGCATAAGGGGGGGAAAAATGACATTTTGCTTTTCTTATAGGAGGGATCTCCAAACTCGACGGCTTTAAGACTTGTGGACTTCAACTCCCAGAATTCCTCAGCCAGCCATGCTGGCTGAGGAATTCTGGGAGTTGAAGTCCACAGGTCTTAAAGTTGCCAAATGTGAAGACTCTTGGTTGGCTTAGAGCAGGAGTCAGCAACCTGGAGCTCCGGAGCCGGATGCAGCTCTTAGGGCCCTCTGCTGTGGCTCCCTGTCAGGTGATCCCACCACTGCCTGGCCCTTCCCTCCCAGTCCCTCTTCGCCTGGCCTGAGAAGGTAAGGGCGAGGGTGCGGGATAGAGAAGCGGCCAGGGCAGAGACAGAGAGATACAGAGAGAGTGGGAAAGAGAGAGAGAGAGAGAGAAACGCAGAGAGAGAGAGAGAGAGAGAGAGAGGGAGAGGGAGGGAGGGAGAGAGAGGGGGGGGGAGAGAGATGTGTCAAAAGGATTTTGTGGTTCCCGGTGTTTTTTAACAACTGGTTCTGTGCCCTAATGACCAGCTGGGTAGGCGTGGCTGAGGGTGGGTGGGTCACGTGACTGGTGGAAGTGAGTGACATCGAGTTGGCCACGCCCACCCGGGTTTTGTGGCTCCCGGTGTTTTCTTTTCTGTGGGAAACGAGTCCAAATGGCTCTTTTGAGTATTTAAGGTTGCAGACCCCTGGCTCAGAGCAATATCCCGTTGAGGCTGGGCTTTGATTTCTGGATAAGGGTAGCAGGAAATGGCCACTAATGGGTCTTTTCATGTGGCAGGTTACCTTAAGTGCGACACGGATGATGGCTGCGACAACAAAGAGGAAGTCGGAGGGGAGGAACTCTTCGACACCGTCAACTCCTCCATTGTGTCAGGGGACAGCATCCGATTCTTCGTGAACGTCAACTTGGATGTTCAGCAGAACGTTACAGGTAAGGACGCTTCCCCGTAAAATCTCACCTGGTTGCTCTGGGGCTCTGATGGTTTGTTCTGTGGGATCCTTGGTGCTCTCTGCACTTTTCTTGCAGGCCTTTCATGACCCAGCTAGGTAATACCATCAGTGCAAGAAGGGAGTGGGGTTTGCAGAGAGTGAAGGAGGAGGAGGAGGACTGGAGGGTCCTTGGTTCTCTCTGAGCCTGGTTGTTTTCTTGCAGACATTTCATGACCCAGCTAGGTAACATCATCAGTGCTAAAAGGGAGTGGGATTTGCAGAGTGGAGAAGGAGGAGGACTGTGGGGTTCTTGGTGATCTCTGAGCTTGCTTGTTTTCTTAGAGGTGTTTCATTACCCATGTATGTAATATCATCAGTGCTAGGAGGGAGTCCGGTTTGCTCTTTGTTTATATACAGTGCCCTGTCAATGTTGGTGGAGTGTGGTTTTCTTCTTGGTGGTTCCTTGATTGGGCTGTTGCTTACTGCTTGAATGTTTGTCTGGTGTTAAACCCTGCTTATCTGGATGTTGTTTGCTACAGAGGATTTTTCTGGCCTGTTTGTTTCTTCCTTAGATTTTTATTCTTTTGCGGTTGATCCTGAGCTACAACTATTCTCTTCTAGTGGTTTGTTCCAGAGGGTGTAGAAGTCGTCGTGCTAAAATGATGATTTAGATTAAGCCGTGGTTTGTCTCATGATGCTTGCTTGCTTGTGTGCGTCTGTGTCTTTTGTGTGTGCCTATTGGCACAGCTCACATGAAGTCAAATTCAGGTAGATTTGTCTTCTGCCTCAAGTCGTTTGACTTCACACAGATAAAAGTAAACCAAGACAGATTACTAATAGTCCATAAATCTCATTATACAGTTATTTCCTTTGGGCAATTACCTAAACACAAAGGGATTCCATCAAGTTAGGATTCTGACAGGGTTGTCTTTAGCAAGATTTATTGCAGAGAACTGGAGCGAGTCTGTAAAAATTCCCGCAGAGTTCCCATCTATATAACCAATTTGACTCGAGGGTGGAGATGTGCTGACTTTTTTCCTCCCCCTAATAACCTTTCTATCATCTTCAAACGAGAAAGTTTGCAGAATTTTTATCGGTCTGAGAATTGGCTCTTAGGATAGGGATACATGCGAATTCATTGGTGATTATCTCGGGTCACTTTCTTTGATTTTATGGTTGTATACATTTCAAAACATCCATAGCTGCAGAGGTGGGATTCAGCCGGTTCGGGAGAACCAGTAGAAGAGATCGTGGGTGGGCCCGGCCACCTGCCCCGGCTGTATGCCATCTGATTTAGGCACATTTTTGAGGCTGGGCGCATGCGTGGAAGGCGAGCAAAGTGCTTGCGCAGAAGGCCGAGCGCATGCACGGAAGGCGCACGCATGAAGCAAGCATGCGTGCATGGGGCGAACCGGTGGTAAGAATACTGGAAACCCACTGCTGCACAGCTGCCTATCCCACGTCCTTGGAAAGAACTTGATAAATGGATAAAAATGCAAAATCCAGTCTAAACATCTATGCTGACTGTGCAACCAACCATAATAGTAATACGGGTAGTCCTCGACCTATGACCACAGTTGAACCCCAAATTTCTGTTGCTAAGCGAGACATTTGTTAAGGGAACCGTGCCCCGTTTTACGACCTTTCTTGCCCCGGTTGTTAAGTGAATCACAAGCCCCTGTTCAATGAGTAACACATTCGTTAAGCGAATCGGGCTTTCCCATTGAATTCGGCTGGTCACAGAAAAACACCCCTAAGGACACCTGCGACCGTCATAAGTACGAGTCCGTTGCCAAACGTCCGGATTTGGATCACGGGGATCCTGCAACGGTTGTTAAGTGTGGAAAGCGGTCCCAAGCCCCTTTGTTTCCGGTGCCGTTGTAACTCGGAACGGTCGCTAAACGAAGCGTTGTAAGTCGAGGATGACCTGCAGCAGCTGTAGGCAGTAGGTAATCCTTTTTGTGCTGAGCTTTTTGGCAGTTGTCGCCAAGTGGGTAAATAAGATGGATACCAGGTTAAATTTAAGAGCGACGCTCAGGCTCAAAAATGGTTGAACATCGTTTCGGTGCTGCGTTGTGTTCAGATGTGTTGAAACAAGAACCCAGCCTTCTCACCTTCGTGGGCTTCCAAAACCAGTTGGGCCGCTATTGACGGCTTCCTCCCCCTCCCTTCGCCATTGTTGTCAAGTTCGGAGCCTACGCACGTGGTTCTGCTTTGTGTTGACTGGCACAGCGTCCCCGTTCCTAGTGCCAAGAACGGGCTTAATTCCTGATTTAAATACTTCGCCTTCCTACATAACCGAGTGCAGAGCAGCCTTCGATATTTTTTCTTACCGAGAGCAGCCTTCGATATTTGCCTTACTAAAGAAAATAGAAAATGGAGGTAGGAATTAGAAATTGGGAAAACATTATAATGCATAATATAAGCCCCTATAATTACTGTGTATACGTAAATGTTGGAAGATTTTCAACCAAGTGCCAAGTGTCTGAATTTTGATTGCGCGACCGCGGGGATGCGGCAACGGTCGTAACTGTGAAAAACGGGTCACAAGTCACTTTTTTCAGTGCCATTGTAACTTTTCTAAATTTTATTTTATTTATTTTTTTTAAATTTGATTTATATGCCGCCCTTCTCCGGAGACTCAGGGCGGCTTACAATGCGCTAAGCAATACTCTTCATACTTTTGTATATTTTATACAAAGTCAGCTTATTGCCCCCACAATCTGGGTCCTCATTTTACTTACCTTAGAAAGGATGGAAGGCTGAGTCAACCTTGATCCTGGTGGGATTCGAACCTTCAATAATTGCAAGCAGCTGATGTTAATAACAGTTAATAACACTGCTTTAGTCTGCTGAGCCACCAGAGCTCCTTTGAACAGTCACTAAATGGACTGTTGTAAGTCGAGGACTACCTGTACAATCTCCTACACTAGTTTTTTTTTTAAAAGCAGCTACCTCATTCCGGAATCATAGTTTGTGTTCGGAAGCAAAATCGTGCCCAGCCAGGATGCAAAAAAAATCATTTGATGCGTCGGAAGTTTTTTAGATCTGCAATTTATATTCCCAAGTTGGATACACTCCAGTATCATTGTATATCCTCCCTTTCTTAGCAGCTGCAAAATGTGCAGCAGACATTTATGAACTGATAAAATGTATTTAATGCAATTGTGGTTTTAAATTTGTTTAAAAATGTATTTAATGCAACAAAGAGGATTAGGGGACTGGAGGCTAAAACATAGGAAGAACGGTTGCAGGAACTGGGTATGGCTAGTCTAATGAAGAGAAGGACTAGGGGAGACAGGATAGCAGTCTTCCAATATCTCAGGGGCTGCCCCAAAGAAAAGGGAGCCAAGCTAGTCTCCAAAGTACCTGAGGGTAGGACAAGAAACAATGGGTGGAAACTAATCAAGGAGAGAAGCAACTTAGAACTAAGGAGAAATTTCCTGACAGTGAGAAAAATGAATCAGTGGAACAACTTGCCACCAGAAGTTGCGAATGCTCCAACACTGGAAGTTTTCAAGAAGATGTTGGATAACCATTTGTCTGAAGTGGTGTAGGGTTTCCTGCCTGGGCAGGGGGTTGGACTAGATGACCTCCAAGGTCCCTTCCAACTCTGTTATTCTATTTCTATTTTTTTTTAAAAAAAAATCCTTGGGGAGCCATTCAAGCCAAGAGAGTTAGCTTCGTCTCTGTGGCATCTGAGCTGCAAATGGGAATCCTCCAGAGGTTTAGAACATAGAAGAAGAAAGTTGGAAGGGACCTTGGAGGTCTTCTAGTCCAACCCCCTGCTCAAACAGGAGATCCTGTTCCAGCTCAGGCAAACTTTTCTTGGAAACTTCCAGCAATGGAGCATCTGCAATTTCTGGAGGCAAAACTCTTCCATTGATTCAACGTTCTTGCTGCTGCTAGGAAATTCCTCCTTCGTTTCAGGTTGGATTCAGGTTGCCTTTTCTTTTGGCCCTCTGAAAATCGGAAAGAGGCCATTTTCAAGTTGTTGGGAAAGGTTCCTGTTGAACTTTCAGGACTAAGTTGAAAGAATGTTCCAGGCCTTCTTCTCCCCTGTGAATGATGAGGGTTAAAGAGCTGCAAGTAAGTCTTTTAACTGTTGTATTTTGTGCTTTTATAGTTTTGTAGTATTCTTTTCTATATGGTAGCTTAAGCTGCCTAGGGTTGCCCTGTGGTAAGATGGGCAGCCAATAAATTTTAAGGGAGGAAGGGAGGGAAGGGAAGGAGAGAAAGAAAGTTGAGAGAGGGAGGAAGGGAAGAGGAGAGAAGGAAAGGAAGGAAGGAAGGAAGGAAGGAAGGAAAAAGTGGAAGGAGGGAGGGAGAGGGAAGGAAGGGAAGATAAGAAGGGAGGGAGGAAAAAGTGGAAGGAGGAAGGAAGGAAGGAAGGAAGGAAAAAGTGGAAGGAGGGAGGAAGAGGGAAGGAAGGGAAGATAAGAAAGGGGAGGGAGGGAGGGAGGAAAAAGTGGAAGGAGGAAGGAAGGAAGGAGAGGGATGGAGGGGGATGGGTGGGAAGGGAAGGGGAGAAAGAAAGGGGAGGGAGGAAGGGAAGAGGAGATAGGAAGGAAGGAAGGAAGGAAGGAAGGAAGGAAAAAAGTGGAAGGAGGGAGGAAGAGGGAAGGGAAGATAAGAATGAAAGGGGAGGGATAAAGGGAGGAAGGAAAAAGTGGAAGGAGGGAGGAAGGAAGGAAGGAGAGGGACAGAGGGGGTGGGAAGGGAAGGGAGAAAGAAAGGGGAGGGAGAGCGGGAGGGAGGGAGGGAGGGAGGAGAGGAGGGAAGAAGGCAGAGATGAAATCCAGCAGGTTCTGACAGGAAATTTTGAGTAGTTTGGAGAACCGGCAAATACCACCTCTGGCTGGTCCCAGAGTGGGGTGGGAATGGAGATTTTGCAATATCCTTCCCCCAGGAGTGGGGAGGGAATGGGGATTTTGCAGTATCCTCCTCCTGCCACGCCTACCAAGCCATGCCACATCCACTAAGCCACGCCCACAGAACCGGTAGTAAAAAAAAAATGGAATTCACCACCGGAAGAAGGGAAGAGGAGAAAAAGAAAGGGGAAGGGAGGGAGGGAGGGAGGAGGGAAAAAGTGGAAGGAGAGGGACAGTGCGGGACAGAGGGGGAGGGAAGGCGAGAAAGAAAGGGGAGGGAGGGAGGAAGGAAGGAAGGAAGGAGAGAAGGGAAGAAGGGAAAGGGTGAAAGAAAGGGGAAGGGGTGGAGGAAGGAAGGAAGAAGGAAAGGAAGGAAGAAAAGAAGAAGGAAGAGAAATAGGACCCCCTCTGATGGTTCCCAATTAGAAGGGCATTTTTCAAATCTCCTTTATCAGCCTCATTCGTGATTCCTTCCCACGGCTTCTGCTAGGAGAAGAGCTGCCTGGCATGTTTTTGCCTGGAGGCCAGCAGATTGCCTGGCTCGCTCTAGAGACCCACGTGTTAGTTAATATGCAAAAAAAGAGAGAAAGAAAATATATCCCCAATCCTGCGTAGGCAGAAGGTGACTCACACCTTCTCTCTTTTGGGGGAGCCCGTTCTGATCTGAATCCGCCTGAGGACTAGCGGGGCTGTAGTGATAAAATCTCGCGCGTCGTCGTTTTTAAGGCTACCCGTTTCCCAAAATGGAGGAAGCAGGTCAAGAGGACTGCTAGAGGTGGCTGCAACAGGATAAAGGGAAGGAGAAAATTGTCTTTGAAATTGGACAGCATGGAATAAATTTGGAGTGAGAAGGAAGGCAGTTGTGGGGCCCTTGATGCTCTCTGAGCTTGGTGGTTTTCTTGCAGACGTTTCGTTACCCTACTAGGGAACGTCATCAGTACTAGAAGGGAGTGAGGTTTATGGAGAGGAAGAGGAGGAGGAGGAGGAGGAGGAGAGGATTGGGGGAAAGCAGGGGGAGGAGAACTGTGGGGTCCTTGGTGCTCTCTGAGCTTGGTGGTTTTCTTGCAGACATTTCATGACCCAACTAGGTAACATCTTCAGTCACTGGCCACAAGGGTCATAGAAGGTGCTAGAAGGGAGTGGGGTTTGGGGAGAGTGGGAGGAGGAGGAGGAGGAGGGGGAGGAGGAGGAGGAGGAGGACTGTGAGATCCTTGGTGCTCTCTGAACTTGGTGGTTTTCATGCAGACGTTTCATGACCCAA
>WNWU01000061.1:5635873-5669164 GCA_012654045.1 Ptyas mucosa | reverse complement strand
TTGGCATCTCGAGTGTAAATCTTTGCGGTGGTATTTTCACGGAGGAAACACGCCGGGCCTGGTTTCAATTCGAACCTGATTTAGAATAAATTCTTCCGCGATTGATGCGTCCTCTTCCTCCTTGGGCGCTTCTGATCGCGCCTTCGTCATCTTGTCTCCTCTTACACCTCCACGGTGTAATTTCTTTAGTATTTGCGGCGACCTTGCTCTGTAATTACCTCACTCACTAATTACTACATTGTGTGAGGGAGCCAATGCGCTGGTCAAAAACAAGGCAGCGATAATTCCTGCGGGTCCGTGTGGCCTCCAGGGACCTTCGTGGCGTTGCTAGAAGCCACGGTCTGTTGTAGTTTTAAATACAAGCCCAGTTGCTAGCGGTAGTATCCTAATTGTAATTAAAACTCGTTGCAAAGATATCGCGGGGCATTCAAACACCTGATTGATTCCACTTGGCTTCGGTTTCCTCGGCCTACCAGAATCTGAGCTGGGGGATTTGTAGAAAATACAACCAAGCAGATATTTTCTCCCTGTTGTAAAGCTCTCTTACAGCGCTTGTGTTATGTCCGGGTAGTAAAACCAGAGATGGGAGGGTGCTTTTTGGAATGCAGGCGCTGTGTGCAAAAAGTCCTGTCAGGGTTCAGTTTACTAGTTGTCTTGATAATGTTAGGAAAGGGTCTGGGAAAATGGTGGGGAGATGTTAAGGTGCTGGCCCAGAAACCAGGAGATGGTGAGTTCTAGTTCTGCCTTAAGTATGAAAGCTGGCTGGGTGACTTTGGGCTAATTGCCAGGAGATGGTGAATTCTAGTCCTGCCTTAGGCATGAAAGCTGTCCAATCACTTTGGGCCAACCACCAGGAGATGGTGAGTTCTAGTCCTGCCTTAGGCATGAAAGCCGGCTGGTGACTTTGAGCCAACCACCAGGAGACTGAGAGTTGTAGTCCCAATTTAGGCATGAAAGCCAGCTGAGTGACTTTGAGGCAATCACTAGGAGACGGTAAGTTCTAGTCCTGCTTACCCAGGAAAGTTGGCTGGGTGACTTTGGGCCAATCACCAGGAGATGGTGAGTTCTAATCCTGTCTTATTCATGAAAACTAGTAGGGTGACTTTGGGTCAATCACCAGGAGACGGTGAGTTCTAGTCCTGCCTTACGCATGAAAGACAACTGAGTGACTTTGAGCCAATCACCAGGAGATGGTGAGTTCTAATCCTGTCTTATTCATGAAAACTAGCTGGGTGACTTTGGGTCAATCACCAGGAGACGGTGAGTTCTAGTCCTGCCTTAGGCATGAAAGCCGGCTGGCATCTTAACCCCAACAATCTGGGTTCTCATTTTACCAACCTCGGAAGGATGGAAGGCTGAGTCAACCTTGAGGTGGCTGAGAATGAAACCCCTGGCAGTCAGCAGAATTAGCCTGCAATACAGGTAGTCCTCGACTTACGACCACAATTGAGCCCAAAATTTACGTTGCTAAGCAAGACCGTAGTTAAGTGTATTTCCCCCCATTTTACGACCTCTCGTGCCACCGTGGTTAAGTAAATCACTGCATCCGTTAATTTAGTAACACGGTTGTTAAATGAATCGGGCTTCCCCGTCGGCTTTGCTTGTCCGAAGGTCACCAAAGGGATCACGTGACCCCCAAGCGTCATAAATATGAGTCAGTTGCCTATTGTCTGAAGTTTGATCACATGACCACGGAGACGCTGCAACGATTGTAAGGGCGGAAAAATGCTTAAGTCCATTTTTTTCCCAGTGTCGTAACTTCGAACTGTCGTTAAACGAACTGTCGTAAGTCGAGGGTGACCTGTTCTGCCTTCTAATCAATGTGACTTTTTAAAAATTGTGTCTCTTCCACTTCTCTTTTGCTCACCCGTCTGCTTCCCGAAAGCATTTCTGGGCTAAACACCGAATTTCTACAACGGCTAAAAACATCTGTCTCGGTCAAAACGAGTAACACAACACACATAAAAATCTGTTGTTGGGGGTTTTTTTTGTCCAAGTTCTTCACGCTTGGATTTAAAAAAAAAAAAAAGACTATTTGCAGAGCAGGAAGCGTCTTTGTTCGCTCTAATAATGGGGCAGGGCCGGCCCTCCGGCAGACAATCGCCAATTGATGGATCTAGTCCCACCTTTTCGCACAATAGCTTGTCCCCAGATTCGGAGTCAAGAGTTTCCTGAAAGACTCCCGAGACGCAGGCAGGCACGCACACGGAGCCTGCCCGGCGGCTTGACCGGTTGAATAGTTTCCAAATCCCAGCGGGAGGCGGGAGGCAGAGGGGATGGAATTGGGCTCCTGGAATAATTGGTAGAAAGGAGGCGCGAGGCTTCGAAGGGAAGCCCCGTTCCAGTGGCGCCAACAAATTCCTTCCAGGCGAACGACAAGGGTTTGGAGGCTGCAGGGACATCGCTGCACAAGACAATGGCTGCATTTCCTTGCATTAAGGCCGCCGGCTTTTTTTCTGTCGCCACGCACAATAGCCCACCGTCCAAGCCCCGTCTGATAAAATTCTTATTTTAGAAAGCCGATAGCGGGGCGGGAGGCCGGTCGCTTGAGGGCTTTTTCATCGGGCGTGGAACATCTAAACAAAACTCCTCTGTCTCCATTGTCTATGGAGATTCTCCAGCCATCCAGGTTGTCCCAAAAGTGCCTTTTTTTTTTTTCAAGAGGCCACTGGACTTTCTGATTTTTCTCCGAAAACGTTTCGCTTCTCATTCAAGAAGCTTCTTCAGCTCCGACCGGATGGTGGGGAATGGAAAGATTTATATTCCTTGGTCATTTGCATCCTTTTAGAGGGACGTTGAGGCCACTTGGAGATTTGTCTGTGTCCTCAGTTGTCCCAGATGTGCTTTTTTCAAGAGGCAACTAGACTTTCTGGTTTTTTCTTTGAAGACGTTTCGCTCCTCCTCCCAGAAGCTTCTTCAGCTCTAACTGGATGGCGGGGAACGGAAGGATTGATACTCCTTGCATAAAACTAGTGATTTGCATTCTTTTTAGGGAGTCGTTGAGGCTGCTTGGAGGTTTACCTGTGTCCTCAGGGTCACCTGAATACTGCAAATGGGTATGTGTTGTGGCCCGTCAGCGGCCTGTGCAGCTAGTAGCTGATTCCGACAGCGAGGAGGCTGGTGTGGTGCTGTGCCAGCAGCCTGTGCAGCTGGCACTTGAGTTGGATAGTGAGGAGGCTGGCGAAGATGTGGTGCCAGAGGCCGGGATTCAGCCAGGGCCTTCAGAACCTCCAGAAGCTTCCATGGGTGAAGAGAAAGAAGAGGAGCCTCTTCTCAATGCACGGGCACGCAGAGCTGCCAAAAGGCAGGAGTGGCTCCTCAGGAGGAGGTCTCCTCGAGAGTAAGGCTTGGGGCTAATTGGCCACTCCCCTAGCCTATTTAAGAAATGACAACGACTGAGGCAATTTGCAGGAAACAACTTCGTTCACATTCCTTCGCGTCTTGATTCCAGAAACGTTTGATTCGGCTCTTGTTTCTCTCTTGTCAGTTTTCCTGCAAATTGCTTCTGGGCATTCTGCCAACCACAGTAAGCTTACGGTTATCTGAAAGACTGTGCCTCGGCCAGGCGGATGATGCAGTGGTTGGGGATGATGGGAGCCTGACTCCAGCAGATTTCCTGGCAGGGTGGGGAAGCGTAGCTGGTTGGAAATGTTGGGCCTCCATTTCCTTTCTATCTACCACCTTGGGTTTTTTTAAAAAAAAACACCACCCAACCCTGAAATTAATTCATTTGAGCTCTGGAGATCCCGAATAAACAAAAATCCTTGAGGAATAGTGATGAAATAATCTCGGCGGCTCCAAAATAGAACAGAAAAACAACTTTAGGCTGTTTGCATTCAGATGCTGCGCGCACGTGGCTTTCGCCTGAAATTAAATTATTTCATTTCCAGCTCCGTTGCGTCTATTCTTGCAGATCGGAAGAGCTGATTAAAATACAAATTTAGGGGAGGAATCGTTGCACCGAAAGGGCTGCGTCTGCCATCGAGCCGTACTACAGATACTCCTCGACTTATAATGATCCGTTTAGTGACGGCTCAAAGTTACAACGGCACTGAAAACAGTGACTCAGGACCGTTTTTCACACAACTGTTACAGCATCCCTTAACAAGTGCAATGGTTCAATTAACAACTGTGGCAAGGAAAGTGGTAACCTGCAGGAAAACTCACTTAACGACTGTCTCGCTTAGCAATAGAAATTTTAGCTCAATTGTGGTCATAAGCCGAGGACTATCTGTAATATAAATTGGTGTTTTTTTCCCCCCCACTAGGTTAAAAGGGGGAAATGTCAGACGTCACTTATTTACAACTGTGGCAAGAAAAATGGAAAAATAAGGGCAAAAAGTCATTTAACAACTGTCTCACTGAACAACAGAAATTTTGGGTTCAATTGTGGTCGTAAAATCGAGGACTACCTGTATTATTGTCTGTAAGCCACCCAGAGTTACCTTATTATTATTTATTTATTTATTTATTTATTTATTTATTTATTAGTTCAATTTATATGCCGCCCTTCTCCGGAGACTCAGGGCGGCTTACAATGCGTTAAGCAATAGCCTTCATACTTTTGTATATACCTGCTTAGTAGGCCTTTCGGCCCCCCCTAAGCGGTGTTCTTTTTTTTATACAAAGTCAGCTTATTGCCCCCACAATCCGGCTCCTCATTTTACCTACCTCGGAAGGATGGAAGGCTGAGTCAACCTTGAGCCTGGTGAGAATTGAACTCGCGGTAATTGCAGGCAGCTGGCAGCTAAGTGCTACTTTAACAGCAGTTTAGTCTGCTGTGCCACCAAGGCTCTTATGATAAGATGGGCGGCCAATGTATTTTATAAATAAATAATAAATACAAATTATCAGCTCAGCTGTGGTCGTAAGTCGAGGACTACTGGAAAAAGTGGAAGATGCACGATCCAATCTTTTAAGGTAGCACGGCAAAATTTTATATAAATAACCCGGCTGGAGAGATTCAACAAAGTTTGCATTCTTTTTTCCATAGCGAAAGAACTATTAACAACAATAGATAAAATGTTGATTTGGGAAGAAAGGGGAGGCTCTGGCTTAAACCCCTATAATATTGTGAACCCCACAATGTGGGTTTAGGCTTGCTGGTCTCGTTCAGCCCGTCCTACCTCACAGGGCTGTTGTGGAGACTTTGCATAGGTCAGCTTGAGCACAGAGCTACCCCAAATGAAGGTCAGCCAACAGTTCAATCAATCAATCAATCCATTTATCCATCAATCCATCCATCCATCAGCAAATGCTCCAGCACTTTTTAAGTTTTTAAAGAAGAGGTTGGATAACCATTTGTCTGAAGTGGTGTAGGGTTTCCTACTAAGCAGGGGGTTGGACTAGAAGACCTCCAGGGTCCCTTCCAACTCTGTTATTCTATTCTATTCTATTCTATTCTATTCTATTCTATTCTATTCTATTCTATTCTATTCTATTCTATTCTATTCTATTCTATTCTATCCTATCCTATCCTATCCTATCCTATCCTATCCTATCCTATTCTATTCTATTTTAATTTTCTATTCTATTCTATTTTTTATTCTATTCTATTCTAATTTTCTATTCTATTCCATTCTATTTCCTATTCCATTCCATTCCTTCCTTTCCATATTTTCTTTTCTTTTTTTCTTTTCTATTCTACTCTATTTAATTATTCTATTCTATTCTATTCTATTCTATTCTATTCTATTCTATTTTCTATTCTATATAAACAGTAACTTTTCTCTCTCTTTTTTCTCCGCTTTTAGCAGAAAGCGATGGCTCTGGCTGTGTTTTATTGCACACATCAAGAAAAGTAGGTACAATTTTGCTTTAACTATTGTTCTATGTCTGTCGTTCCACTTTATAAAAATGAGATAAGATAGATGAGATAACTTTTAAGGACTTTTTTTTTTTACTGTGAGCACACTGGCCGACATTAAAAATGAAATTCTGTTGCCTGCTCTTAAAAGAAAGTATATATCTACCCAAACACATACATAACACATATATGCGCATGCTATATGCATACATCAATATATACCTGCCCCATACATATATATACATGTAGGTATTAATCACTGGATTATGGTATTTCCAAAAACATAGGCATAAGTTTCATTTTTTCCCTCAGTTGTGGTCTTCATAACAAGCTAGCTGGGATCAGGTTTCATCTGAACTTGTCTCTGGTGGGCATTTCCCCCAGGACAATATGAAAATTATTTTTTTTAAAAAAATATAATCATTTTTCATCATTTTACTTTACGATATTGTGGCCTAGTCTGGAAAAACAGGTTAGAAAACGAGAACCCTCTTCCATTTCAGCTGGGAGAATGGATTGCCCTTCTGGATGGCATCCGATTATCTTGCGAACATGAAAATTAATATTACAGGTCTCTGAAAATGGTGGGGTTTGATTGCAAGCAGTCCTCGGCTTACAACGGTTCATTTAGTGACCGTTCGAAGTTACGACGGCACTGAAAAAAGCCACTGACAACCAGTTTTCACACTTGTGACCCCTGTAGCATCCCCCCCCCCCATGGTCAGGTGATCAAAATGTAGATGCTAGGCAACTGACTCATATTTATGACGGATGCAGTGTCCCGGGGTCATAGGATCCCCTTTTGCGACCTTCTGACAAGCAACGTCAATGGGGAAGCCAGATTCACTTAACAACCACGTCACTAACTTAACATCTGCAGTGAGTTACTTAGCAGCCATAGCAGTGGTGAAATGTAAAATTCGTTACTACCGGTTCTGTGGGCGTGGCTTGGTGGGGGGTGGGATTAATATGACTGAGTGGGCGTGGTCAACTTTTTTTCTTTTCTCTTTTTTTAACTTTTAAAAATGCTTTGAAAAGCCTCTGATGATCCCAGCTGAGCCGCGCGATCATCAGAGGCTTTTTTTTAACTTTTAAAAGCATTTTTTCTGCCAAAGAGGTTGTAGAAAAAATGCTTAAAAAAAATTTTTTTTAAAGCCTCTGATGATTGTGCGGCACAGCTGGGCATGGGGAGGGGGCAGGGATTTTTGCTACCGGTTCTCCGAACCACCCGCCTCCATCGCTACCGGATCAGGCGATCTGGTCCAAACCGGGAGCGTTTCACCCCTGAATCGTGGCAAGAAAGATTGTAAAACGGGGCAAAACTCACTCAACAACTGTCTTCTTAGAAACAGAAATTTTGGGTTCAGTGGTAGTCACAAATTGAAGACTACCTGGACTTGGTTGGAAACTAACCAAAGAGAGAAGCAACCTGGAATTAAAAAGAAACTTCCCAACAGTGAGGACCATTAATCAGTAAAATAGCTTGCCTTCAGAAATCGTGGGTGCTCCATCACTGGAAGTTTTTAAGAAGAACCTAGACAGCCACTTATCTGAAATAGTATAGGTTCTCCTGCTTGAGCAGGGGGTTGGACTAGAAGACCTCCAAGGTCCCTTCCAGGTCTATCCTATCCTAAGACTACCTGTATACAGGCCTCTGCCCTTATAGGTTATGAGAGTAAATCTTTGATTGTTTCTAAGTTGGTTGTTGGATGTTGTCCATCCATCTGGAGAATTCCTGGATCACAGACGTTCTATGAGATGTTTCTGCTTACAGTGGGACCTTCTACCGAAATCCTTGTGGTGGCCACCCGAGTCAGAAATTCTTACGACATAATTGTTATGACAAACTAGACCCCATAATTGTTATGAAAAATCACATGTCACGCACCCAAGGCGGAAATAACTCAAGGGTTGATTTTTAAGTAGAAAACAACTCAGGGTAGGAAACATAACTCATCTGACGCTCCCAAATTTTCCTCACTCAAAATGTTTGTCTGTGTGCGACATGCAGACATTAAACCCTAGTCCGTTCAGAAGGTCCCAGATGTGGGAAGTCAGAGCAACGTGGTACAAAGAGCCCGACACCTCGCTGCGCCATCAATGCGTGGTAATATCCACATCCTTTAATCAAAGCTTTGAAGTCACATCCTGCCGGCTCATGCAGAATTCTCATTTATGGGTTGCTATCCTATAGCTGCCGTCACATCTGTCATTCTTGCCGAGTTTGAGTAGCGCACGGAGTACTATAAAATGATTGTAAAGGAAAGTCCATTTCCTGCTGGACGGATGTCGGTGCCAGTTTTCCAATCGGACAGATGAAAAGGACCTTCCCTAAAAACGTTAACCTTGTTGGCACTTCCACCGTTCCCTTCCAGCCCAGCCTTTGATGGGTTCGCTGACTTCTGACATCGCTCGGGGCCCTTCCTTCCACAGCCAGTAACAAGGACGGGACCCAAAGGATGTGCAAAATCTTGTAACTCGCCTCTTTTGGGGCGCTCCATCAAAGTTGGGTGGAGAAGGAAGCACCGTGAATCCTGGCTGGGATATTTTTATTGGTCTTGATGTCGTTGTGCAGACACTAAGGTCAGTTATAAAAATTACGGGCACGAGTGAAGGCAGGCTGGGGAATACTCGGAGTTGTAGTCCACCCATCCTGCCAAAGTTGAGAAAAACAACTTTTAGGGTCTGTACAGATAGTCCTCGAGTTACGACCACAATGGAGCCCGAAATTTATGTTGCTAAGTGAAGCATTGGTCAAGTGAGTCTTGCTCCATTTTACAACTTCCCTTGCCCTTCACATTTCTTAAGCGAATCACTGCAGTTGTTAAGTTAGTCACACAGTTGTTAAAAGCGATCACATAACCCCAGGACACTGCAACGGTCATAAATGTGAGTCAGTTATATCTGAATGTAAATCACATGACCGTGGGGATGCTGCAACGGTCATTAAGTGGGAAAAACGGTCAGTCTCTTTTTTTTAATGCCCTTGTAACTTCAAGCAGTCGCTAAGTGAACTGTTGTAACTCGAGTTCTACCTGTAATAATGCTTGATATATCGTAAACTCTTGTCGTAAGTTAAGAACTATCGCTCAATGGCCTTTGAGACCACTTAACGACTGTAACCAGAAGATTCCAGTCCCAAATTGCAGTTGTAAATTGAGAACTACTTGCAATGTGTGTTTGTTTTTAATACTTGATTTTAATTTATTCATGTTTTAATGCCAGATACAATTTTATGTCTGTAAGCCGCCCAGAGAGTTACCTTACGGTAAGATTGGCGGCCAATATATTTTATAAAATAAATAATATATAAATAAATTGCCGCCCGATAATGAAATGAGCGGAACATGAATTTAATAAATAAATAAATAGAGGAGTCACTGTGTTTGCACTCACCCCAGCAGACGAAGAAAATGTGTTTTTCCGGAGTTGTGGCTCGTACCAGAGACAAACGTTCCCCATTTTCTGGTTTTTTTTTTCCTTGCAGTACCTAAAATTAAAGAATTTTGAAGAGGAGGTCAGAGCCCACCGTGATCTGGACGGCTTCCTGGCCAGAGCGAGCATCATTCTGGACGAGACGGCCACTTCTCTAGATGACGTTTTGCGGGAGATGTTAAAACACTTTGCCGAAGACTCGGACAACACCGAGCCGAGCTGCAACTTTGACAAAATTATGAGCACTTTATTCACCGATTCGGGGACGCCCAGAGAGGGAAATGGTACAATTGCTTCTCGTCTGTCTAGGCTGGGAAAAATTGGGTGAAGAGGGTTTTTTTTTTTTTTTTGTAGGACGTTCTGGGTGCCCCCTTCCCAGTGGTGAAATGTAAAATTTGTTACTACTGGTTCTGTGGGTGTGGCTTGGGGGGGTTAATGTGACTGGGTGGGCGTGGCCAACTTTTTTTTTTTTTACACTTTTAAAACCATTTTTTCTACAACCTCTTCGACAGAGTTTTTAAAAGCCTCTGACGATCCCAGCTGAGCCACACGATCATCAGAGGCTTTTTTTTTTACTTTTAAAAGCATTTTTTCCGCCGAAGAGGTTGTAGAAAAAATACTTTTAAAAATAATTTTTAAAAAGCCTCTGATAATTGCGCGGCTCAGCTGCGGGACGGGACGGCAGGGATTTTTTGCTACCGGTTCTCCGAACCACCTGCCGCCATCGCTACCGGATCGGGCGATCCGGTCCGAACCGGGAGCATCTCATCCCTGTCCCTTCCCAATCCATGGTAGTCTCATTCTCCATCTGTAATGTTGGAAAATGCCTACAGCTTGATCCCAGGAGTCCTCTGCTCCTTAATTTACAGACAATAGTCCTTGACTTACAACAGTTCATTTAATGACCTTTCAAACCAGAGGCGGGTTTTACATACTGTTACCACCGGTTCGCCCAGTACCGGAAATGTGAACAAAACACGGCAATTTGCTCACGTGCCATCAGCACATGTGCGCAGTGTCAAAAACATAGTGATATAGGACGGGATTGCACCCGGGCGGGTGAGCTGAATACCAGCTGAATACCCACTGTGGTTCAAAGTTACAACGGTACTGAAAAAAGGGCCTTAAGAAAGTTTTTCAAGGTTACAACCTTTGCAGCATCCCCATCAAAATTCACCCCGTCATAAATGTGAGTCAGTTGTCAAGCGTCCGAATGTAAATCACGTGACCGGGGGAGGGGGAATGCCACAACGGTCATAAGCGTGATTTCATTTTCACGCTTTTTCACTGAATATTCAGAAATAGCTTTTTCAGGCTGTTTTCAGTGCCGTCGTAACTTCGAACGGTCACTAAATGAACTGTTGTAAATCGAGGATTAGCTGTAGATGTTAGCTTTCTGGCAAACGTGGGGCGAACTCAAATATAATATATGTAAAAATAAATCAAAATGTGATTTTTATTTATTCTTTTTTTTTTAACTTTTTTTGTCTTTTGGATAGTTCACCTTTTGTCGGACACAATTCAGGGTGTGACGGCCACAGTCACCGGGATCCAGTATCAGCAGTCGTGGCTCTGCATCATGTGAGTCCAAAGATTTATTCGGAAGTATCACCGGAACGTTTTGGTGCAAGCAGAATTAAGGCAGTCCATTCCGAATCTTCTATGGCAGAAATAGATCTTGTCTCTGTTTGGTTTACGACGTAACGGAGGAGGAGGAGGAGGACTGTGGGGTCCTTGGTGCTCTCTTGAGCCTGGTGGTTTTCTTGCAGACGTTTCATGACCCAACTAGGGAACATCATCAGTGCCAGAAGGGAGTGGGGTTTGCAGGGAGGAGGAGGACTATGGGGTCTTTAGTGTTCTCTGAGCTTGGTTGTTTTCTTGCAGACATTTCATTACCAGACTAGGTGACAACCTCAGTGTTAGAAAGGAGTGGGGTTTTGACTCTTTTTATACACCTTGTCAGTGTTGGTAGGAATGGTCTGGTGGTTCCTTGTTGTTTACTCTTTCATTGTTAGTTTGAATTGGTCGTTTCTTCTTTCCTGTACTGTTTTCTGCTTGATTATTTGTCTGGTGTTCATCCCTGCTTATCTGGCTGTTGACTACTGGAGAGGATGTGGGTTTTTTTTATTTTATTTTCTTCTTAGCTTTTATTCTCTCTTTTGAAAGGGGTGTTAAAGTGGTTGGTTCTTCTAAGGAACCGGTTCTTCCAAGTCCTTGGAAAATCGGTATTTTCAAAAATTACTTCGGGTTCCCGCTTCGGACTCCCAGAAGTTGTGGGCAGTAGTGGAATGCTGCTGGTTTAACAACCGGCATGCATGCGCGCGCATGGGTGCCAGTAGTGAAATCCAATTTTTTTTACTGCCGGTTCTGTGGGTGTGGCTTGGTGGGCGTGGCAGGGGAAGGATACTGCAAAATCCCCATTCCCTCCCCACTCCTGGGGGAAGAATATTGCAAGATCTCCATTCCCAACCCACTCTGGGGCCAGCCAGAGGTGGCATTTGCCGGTTCTCCGAACTACTCAACATTTCCGCTACCGGTTCTCCAAAATCTGCTGTATTGATGCGTATCCAAGGCGCTTGCGTTGAAAATGGAGCATTGAGAAGCTCAGCTGCTTACCTTCCAAGTCAGCAACGGTAACTAGAACAGCGAAGGGGGGAAATCAGCTGTCCCGCGCGATTGAGATGAGCTACAAAGCAGGAAATAAAGGACAGGATAGAGTGGGGGCAAGTGGGCGGGGCCAACTGATCGTCTCAGTGCTACCAGTTTGCCCGAACCGGTCTAAACCCGCTAAATACCACCTCTGGTTGTGGTTGCTCCAACACTGGAAGTTTTTAAGAAGAGATTGGACAACGATTTCTCTGGAATGGTCGACGGCTTCTTGCCCGAGTAGGAGGTTGAACTAGAAGACCTCCATGGTCCCTTGCAACTCTGCCGTTCTGTTACTTCACTGCGCTGAATTCGATGGCCTGCGTGGCCAAGAATCCACGCAGATGCTGGTGTTAATACAGTTCATTTAGTGACCTTTCGAAGTTACGGCGGCTCTGGAAAAAAGTGACTTAGGTCCGTTTTTCATCCTTACGACCGTTGCAGCATCCCCATGCTCACGTCGTCAAAATTCAAACATTTGGCGATTGACTCATATTTATGACGGTTATAATATCCTGGGGTCACGTGATCCCCTTTTGTGACTGTCTTATGAGCAAAGTCAATGAGGGAGCCAGAATCACTTAACAACCGTCTTATTAACTTAAGAACTGCAGTGATTCACTTAGCAAAGGTGCTATTAATTTACGAACCAGTGATTCACTTAACGACTATGCTATTAACTGATGAACTGCAGTGATTCACTTAACGACTGTGCTGTTAACTTACGAACTGCAGTGATTCACTTAACGACTGCTATTAACTGATGAACTGCAGTGATTCACTTAACGACTATGCTATTAACTGACGAACTGCAGTGATTCATTTAACGACTATGCTATTAACTGATGAACTGCAGTGATTCACTTAACGACTATGCTATTAACTGACGAACTGCAGTGATTCACTTAACAACGGTGCTGTTAATGTAAGAGCTGCAGTGATTCGCTTAACAGCTGTGGCAAGAAAGGTCGTAAAACGGGGCGAATTCACTTAAGGAGTGTTTCGCTTAACAACAGAAATGTTGGCCTCAATTACGGTCGTAAGTGGAGGACGACCTCTATTCCAAAAAAACCCCCCAACCTCATTTTGTGCCTTTACTCCATCACCTCCTCTTAATTAATTTGGTGTGGGAAGCGAAAATGGAGACAAAAGTACAGATCGAAGTAACATTTCTTAATTTGTCTGGTTTTCTTTGTTCGATTTTTCCGCTGAGAAGCTTCCCTTTCAGCTTTAACAGCGGAGTTCTTTTAAAGCCAAATTATTCTTTAATGCAAAATGAAGGAATACAATGCCAGCGGCACCTGTTAAAACAGAATAAAAACAATGGTACAGAGAACAAACGGACAAATTTTAAGTCCTTTGGAAGTTGGTGAATTTTTAAAGCTTTTACATCAGTGGTGGTTTCGTCCCGGTTCGACCCGGTTCTCCTGAGCCGGTAGCGGTGACAATATGACGTCACCGAACCGGTTCTGGTCCCCGTCCCCCCACGCCTCCCCCACCCCCAGTGTTATTCTTACCTTTTATTTGGCGCCACCCCCAATCTATTACTGCCTCCTGAGTTCCAGCTGATGGACTATAAGGAAAAACTGTTTAAACTCTTTGCTGGGCTTCAAAGGGCCACCCTACAGCTGATCAGTGTTAAAAGAAAACATATGAGTAGATCAGTGCCTGCAAAAATAAATGGGTAGACCAGTGCCTGCAAAAAAATAAATGGGTAGATCGGTATAACTCTGCAAGCAGTTAAAAGCCTGGTAGACCAGTACCGCTGCTCAATCCTAAAGAATTGTCACATGACCATCAAGCCGCACCCACAAAACAAGCCACGCCCACAGAACCGGTAGTAAAAAAATTTAGAACCCACCCCTGCGTTACGCGGCACTGGGGATTCGAACCGCTGAACTGTCGACCTTTCAATCCACAAGCTCAGCATCTTAGCCACTGAGCCACACACTTTTTATTTTTTTTTATTTTGTTTTTAAATTTGATTTATATGCCGCCCTTCTCCAGAGACACAGGGCGGCTTACAATGCGTTAAGCAATAGCCTTCCTACTTTTGTATATTTTATACAAAGTCAGCTTATTGCCCCCACAATCTGGGTCCTCATTTTACCAACCTTAGAAAGGACGGAAGGCTGAGTCAACCTTGAGCCTGGTGAGATTCGAACTTGCAGTAATTGCAGGCAGCTGAATGTTAATCACAGTGCCTTAGTCTACTGCGCCACTCTGTGCCACTCAGGCCCCATCCAAACAATTTTGGATTCAAAATGCCTTATTTTGAAGCACTCGGGTACGGTGGGTTTTTTTTTTCCCCATGTTCCAGTTTGAAGGTTTCAATTATGTGGGGATAATTTTGAGCTGGAAAAGACAATTTTAGCTGTTTACGGCTGTGGGCTGGGCGTGCGAGAAGACCTCTCTTTAACAAGTCCCCAAGGAAGTGTTGGGAAAAAATTTCTGAGGGAAAGTTGGAGGCATTATAACTGACATATATATGCAAGTTACCTACAGCCAGGAACGCTCACTGCCAAAAATTTTAAAAAATTAAACTTAATTTAAATCAAAATGTCTTTAGAGCCGAGATGTCCAACCTTGGCAACTATAAAACTTGCGGACTTCAGCTCCCAGAATTTCCCAGCCGGCCATGTCATGGGGGAAGCCAGATTGGTTTAACGGCCGCGTGATCCACTTAACAACTGCAGTAATCTGCTTAACAACCGTGGCGAGAAAGGTCATAAAATGGAGCAAAACTCACTGTACAAATTTGGGGCTCCATTGTAGTTATGGATTACCTGTATATTCTGCCACACTTTTTCTGCCACCTTTCTAAGGTGGGTAAAATGAGGACCCGGTTTGTGGTGGCAATAAGCTGACTTTGTATAAAATATGCAAAAGTATGAAGGCTATTGCTTAATGCATTGTAAGCCGCCCTGAGTCTCCGGAGAAGGGCGGCATATAAATCAATTTTTTTTTAAAAAAATGACTGAAGTCACTTAACAGCTGTCTCGCTTACCAACGGAAATGTTGGGCTCCGTTGTGGTCGTAAGACGAGGACCGGCTGTATAATTCACATTCCTGCCGCAATTCTTAAGGAGTTAATATGACTCTTGCTTTGTCTCTTAGCAAAATGTCAATCTCTTGAGAATTTAAGAAAAGAACCAACAATGCAAATTTAAATTATTCCTCCAAGATCATGTTCTAAAGCAGGGGTCTCCAATCTTGGCAACCTTAAGACTTGTGGATTCAACTCCCAGAATTCCTCAGCCAGCTCCGCAGGCTGCTGGCAGACCACAACACCAGGGCACAATCCCATCCTATATCGCTGTGTTTTTGACACTGCATGCAAGTGTGGACGGCGCGCACAAGCAAATTGCTGTGTTTTGTGATGCACACATGCGCGGACAGCGTGCACGCACATTTCTGGTGCTGGGCGAGCCGGTTGCCACAGTATGTCAAGCCCACCTCTGAGAATAACAATGTTGGAAGGGACCTTGGAGGTCTTCTAGTCCAACCCCCTGCTCGACCAGTGACGGAGGGACAATGCATTATCTTGGGAGCCAGAGACGGAGCTTTCTGAGTCACTTTTCCAAACCGCTGTGGCAGAAATTGGTCCAAAAAGATCTTGCGACTCTAGGAAGGATGAGGAGAAGAGAGCAACCAAGATGATGATGGAGCTGGGAGCTAAAACATACAATGAATGGTTGCAGGAACTGGGCATGGCTAGTCTAGTGAAGAGAAGAACCGGGGGGGACATGATAGCAATCTTCCAATATTTGAGGGGCTGCCCCAAAGAAGAGGGGGCTCAACCTATTCCCTAAAACAACCTGAAGGCAGGACAAGAACCGACGGACGGAAACTAATCAAGGAGAGAGAAGCAACCTAGAAATAAGGAGAAATTTCCTGATAGTTAGAACAAGTAACCAGTGGAACAGCTTGCCACCAGAGGTTGTGGGTGCTCCATCACGGGAGGCTTTTAAGAAGAGACTGGACAGCCGTTTCTCCAGAATAGCAAAAGCACTTATATACCGCTTCACAGTGCTTTACAGCCCTTTCTAAGCGGTTTACAGAGTCAGCATCTTACCCCAACAATCTGGGTCCTCATTTTACTGATCACAGAAGGACGGAAGGCTGAGTCAACCTTGAGCCGGTGAAGATAGAAGCCCTGGCAGTCAGCAGAATTATCCTGCAATGCTGCCTGCTAGCCTCTGCGCCACCTGGAATGCTATAGGATTTCCTGCTTGAGAAGGGGTTGGGCTAGAAGACCTCTGGGTTCCTTCCAAAGTCTGTTCTTCTGTATTAAATTGGCAAACGGCCACTTGGTCGTTTGTCTCGGGATGACATGTTTTCCCATCTCCGCAGGAGCCATAAATGCGCCGAGAAGCACTGAATTATTTCTGCAAGCGATTTAAAAGTAATTTTATGCCTCCCGCTTGGACGGGAGGCAACTTCCACATTAACGGGACTGAATTACGGTGCGTAATCCAGGTCATTATCAAACAACCGTTTTAAAAGAGCAGGTTTTTTATTTCCAAGGGGCTGAAAAACGTCATGATTTACTGCAAAGCTAAGCTCTTGGGGTGATGTAAGCGATATAGCTGTTTTCCATTATTATTATTTTGGCTTTTCTCTCATGCTGGGAGATTTGCTCTGAAGCAATCAATTCGTAACTCAACTACAGTATGAAGTACTACGCAGTAGTACCATAACACCAGTGGTGGGGTGCCGCCTGTAGTTGCGACCTACGGGTGCGCCCGCTTTCGCTCACATTCCCGGTGGTGGGCGAACCAGTGTTCTGCCCCAGCTACGGACCCCAAAGAACGCAGCACACTCAAAGTCCGTACAAACCATAGTTTACTAATTAAGGACTACTAATGAGCTTTCTTAGTAGTTGTTCGAATACAAGTACAGTTTAAATCAGTCTTTTCTGAACAAGGGTTGTTAATTTAACTTCACTAACAGCCGACAAGAATCCAAAGAATAATAACTCCATTCTGAGGCACGGTAATTCAGATAACCGTCATCTTACTGTGGTTGGCAGAATGCCCAGAAGCAATTTGCAGGAAAACTGACAAGAGAGAAACGAGAGCCGAATCAAACGTTTCTGGAATCAGGACGCGAAGGAATATGAACAAAGTTGTTCCCTGCAAATTGCCTCAGTCGTTGTCCTTCCTTAAATAGGCTAAGGGAGTGGCCAATTAGCCCCAAGTCTTATTCTCGAGGAGACCTCCTCCTGAGGAGCCACTCCTGCCTTTTCGCGGCTCTGCGTGCTCGTGCATCGAGAAGAGGCTCCTCCTCTTCTTCCTCTTCACTTATGGGAGCTTCTGAAGGTTCTGAAGTTCCTCTTTTTCTTTCCTTTTTATAATTTTATTTATGATTTTTTTTCTTTCACATCCAAAAGTGCTTGGTGAACAGTGCATTGTCTGGGATCAATACACTTTGCGTACAAATCTGATAATGATATTACCATTTAAATATACATAATTGTAATTTTTCAACTTCTAACATTTGTGTATACATTAGTAGTTACAATACGTTCTATTATATTTCAGTATACATAATGCTGTTTTCCCAATTTGTACTTTTTACTTGTTTTTTCTAACACTTAATAAAATAACCACTGTTAAAAAATATCCTACATCTATCCATCATCTCTTGCCCTTTTTAGAAATTCCTCTTTTTCAATCCCTCTTAAAATCCAAGGTTGATTTCAATTTGCGAAGCAGTTTAGCCACACAAACTTCCAAGAACTTTTGATAAGGACTTTTTGATTTAAAAAAAAACAGTAAAAAGTGATTATGAAAGAATTTCCACAATTCTGGTGGAGCTGGAGAGCTATTTATAGTCAACTAACTGATAACCCAGTGTTGCCTGGGTATACCAGAGGGAGCCCCCTTGTGGAGGTACTGTGAAGCCGTTAGGGTCTCCTGCTTGAGAAGGGGTGTACAGTAGAAGCCATTTTAAGGCACAACAGGCTGTATTTTAACAGAACGTGTATCCAAAATGCACACTATCACTGTCAAAAGTACTGTGATTTAACAGTACTTTTCATTTCAGCAGCCCAGGCGTTCCAGAGTTATGCTGGAGCACACACACACACACACACACACACACACACACGCAGAGAGAGAGAGAGAGAGACATTTATATATAGAGAGAGATTCAGTGTTCAAATTTCCACCTCTTTCGCTTGCCCAATATCAAGAGTGTTGGACAGCCTTCATTTTGGGGCTGAAAGCTCAGTTTCCATCTGCTTTCGTATTATAAATGGACGGATCTGCCATCAAGTTTGGTTTTTTTTTTGTTTTACTTCTGACAAGTGTGAGAACTTCACTTCGCACTTCAGGATGCTTCTCACAAAGCCTTGTCAGGACCCTGGATTATATCCTTTAAAAAGTAATTTTATTTTTTGAGCCAAGCTATGAAATCTCAGCTGCTTGTAGATTGCAAGGAGCTGAGTGGATGAATTCCTTGGATTTCGGGTCAATTAAGGCCTCCAATAAGATACGAATATGAGCGGGGGTGGGTTTCATTTACCTTTACCACCGGTTTTCCCCGTACGTGCGTTGACCACACATGCACCCGGCCTTCCGCGCATGTGCTTTGCTCGCTCGTGCACCATTCGCACATGCTCCTGGCCTCGAAAACGTGCCTAAACAGCATGACTTGGAGCTGGGGCAGGCCCACCCTGGAGCCGGGGTGGGGGCTGGCGGGCCCACCCTCGATTGCTGTTACCGGTTCCAGATTTTATAGTGGGTGATTGTGTCACGGCAAATCTCAGTGGCTGAAGTGATATCAAAAAGAGACCCCCATTCATTTAGGGATGGGTTCGAAGTTACAACGGCACCCTTAAAAAAGTGACTTACGACCTTTTTTTTCACACTTACGACAGTTGCTACATCTCCACGGTCATGTGATCAAAATCCAGATGCTTGGCAACTGGCTCGTATTTACGACAGTAGTAGTGTCCCGTGGTCTCCTTTTGTGACCTGCTTGACAAGTCAATGGGGAAACCAGATGAACTGAACAACTGTGTTACTACTGTGTTTCCCCGAAAATAAGACCCTGTCTTATATTTTTTTGAACCCCGAAATAAGCACTTGGCCTTATTTTCAGGGAGGTCTTATTATTTTGGGGCGTGTGGAGCAAGACGGGGATCCTCTTGCCGTCTTACCTGATTTCCAGTTCTGTCTCCCGAACCCTAACCAGAGGAAATGGCGGGGACCGGCTGCACATGTGTTTAAATATTTTCGGGGAAGTCTTATTTTCGGGGAGCGCTTATTTTTAGTGCATGCGCTCAAAAGCCTGATTGGGCTTATTATCCCGGGAGATCTTATTTTCAGGGGAACACGATAGCTTAACGCCTGCCGTGATTCACTTAACACTTATAGCAAGAAAGATCTTAAAATGGGACAAAATTCACTTAACAACTGTCTCACTTAGCAACGGAAATTTGGGGGCTCCACTGTGGTCGTCAAGCCGAGGACTGCCTCTAGTATTTTTTTGCTAGAAGCCGATGCTTTGAGGAGCACAGTGTTTCCCAAAGATAATAATAATAATACTAAAAAAATAAGCCCTGCGAGATGGGATAAATGTTACTGCTGTTGAATAAAAATGGAAGCTGTGCCGTTTTAGTGGATGCAAAGAACAAAACCCTGAATTGCAAATAGTGCATTAAGCAGTTCCCTTCGCGTACCGATTTGGGCTGATGAATATACATGAGAGCTCAGAGCATCTAAGAAGCCGGAGGATTTGACAGATAACCCGAATTGCCCCAGAAATTCTCTGGCATGTCTTGCCCGTAATTGCAATACATGGATGTTTGTGCGAGAAATGGACCCGCAATAAACTTTTTTTGCGGATTGATGATTTTCAGCCATCCTCAAGTGGAGCTGACCAACACAAATGCAATATGAACGGATTAGCATATAAATCTCATTAGCCAGATTTCTTACAGTTTTTTTTTTTTTTAAATTGATGAACTGTCACTGGGCGTCTATGGAGATTCTCAGCCATCCAGGTCATGGTTGAGCATGAAAGGCCTGGCAAATAAAACATACGAAGAACGGTTGCAGGATTTGGGTTTGGCCAGTCTAGAGAAAAGAAGGACTAGGGGGGACATGATAGAATATTAATACCTTACTCGCAGTAAAAGGAGCGTCACTTAGAATATGGAGATTGGTATAAAAAATAACATACTGAAATATCGAATAATCAAAGAATGAAAGATTGTAATTCGACAAAATATGTGTACCAGTGGTGAAATCCAAATTTGTTTACTACCAGTTCTGTGGGCATGGCTTGGTGGGCGTGGCTTGGTGGGCGTGGCAGGGGAAGGATACTGCAAAATCCCCATTCCCTCCCCACTCCTGGGCGAAGGATATTGCAAATTCCCCATTCCCTCCCCACTCTGGGACCAGCCAGAGGTGGTATTTGCCGGTTCTCCGAACTACTCAAAATTTCTGCTACCGATTCTCCAGAACCTCTTAGAACCTGCTGGATTTCACCCCTAATGTGTACTATTACTAAAACTCTTTAAGATTGTCAACTGTATTAAATATGAAGAATATTCTATTTGTATTAAAATGTAAGACATTCCGGTACTACACTGTTCAGGAGCCTGAGTGGCGTAGCAGGCTAATGCCTCCTATTAAGGCAGCATTTATCATCCAGCTGCCTGCAATTACTGCGAGTTCTAATCTCACCAGGCTCAAGGTTGACTCAGCCTTCCATCCTTTCTAAGGTGGGTAAAATGAGGACCCGGTTTGTGGGGGTAATAAGCTGACTTTGTATAAATATACAAAAGTATGAAGGCTGTTGCTTAATGCATTGTAAGCCGCCCTGAGTCTCCGGAGAAGGGCGGCATATAAATATATATATTTTTAAAAAATGATATGTTTGGGGGGGAAAATTGGGGAGGGGGGGAGAGAAAGAAAGGAGGAGGAGATTTTTGGCCTTTAGTAATCCTAACATCAAAAATGTGGGAAAGAGTATCCCTAAATGAGAAAAACCACGTTCAGCCTGGTGAAGAAAACACAAGAACACTCTCGCCAACATTGACAGGATAAACTAAGTTTATAAACAAAGACCAATCCCACTCCCTTCTAGCACTGATGATGTTACCTAGTTGGGTCATGAAACGTCTGCAAGAAAGCCACCAAGCTCAGAGAGCACCAAGGACTCCACAGTTCTCCTCCTCCTCTCTGCAAACCCCACTCCCTTCTAGCACTGATGATGTTACCTAGTTGGGTCATGAAACATCTGCCAGAGAACATCCAAACTTAAGAGAGCTCAGAGACCACCAAGAACCCCATGTTTGTACATAGATCCACAGAGACAAGAGAAATCAACGTTCACCTCAGTTGACATTAATTTTTTCCCCAAGGGGGTTAATGGGTCGCTTCATCACGATCCTTCCAAGAAATAAGCATTTGACGCACGAGTGGTACATTTTCTGTACAAATTATAAGGGTCTTTTTTAGTCAGTCCCCTGTTCACTAGTCCATCATGGAAACAAGGATTAATTGTTCCTTCCTTTCAAGCCAACTTCCTGCCCAGAATATGACCCCAACCATCTTCTAGGTCTCCGATCCGGCTGAAATAACCCGTATCTTGTTTTGACAGTTGCACTATAAAATCCCTCCAACGACGTCACGTTTGCATCAGCCGTCTTGAAAGACCCCAGAACTGGGGAGAGAATTCCTGTGAAGTGAGATTCGTCATTTTGGTCCTGGCGCCTCCGAAAATGGTACGTTTATTTTTCCTTCCGGGCTGATGTGAATTGATCTTCCTGGCTTTGGTGGGGTGTCCAAGCAAAATTCGCCTTCGCTCAAGTGACGGGGAAAGAATTCGTATGTGGGATATCATCAAAGGGTGGGATTCAGCCGGTTCGGGTAAACCGGATATTCATTTTACGTCCTGTTTGGCAAACCGACGACCGGCTGGCCCTGCCTCTCCCCTCCCTGGAGTCCCCATGCGGCCTGTTTTGGATCCCAGGTAAGGGTAGGGAGCGTGTGGGGTCCGGGGAGGTGGAAAACGGGCCTCCCAGAGGCTTGTGGCGGGCAAAAATGCCCGGTTTTTCCTCCTAGGAGGCTTCAGGGAGGCCTGCTAGGCCCAAAACGGGATACAGGAGGGAGGCGTGTCCCCCCCCCCATGGCCCGTTTTTGTTCCCAGGAGGGTGCAGGAGACCAAGTGCTGCTTGTCACAACCCTTGGCCACGCCCACCAAGCCACGCCCACAGAACCGGTAGTAAAAAGTTTTGAATCCCACCACTGCACCAAGGTCCTTTGAAGTGTCCACTGAGCCAGCCACTTTCATTAAATCTAGGATGAAGATGGAAAAACATTGAGATACCATAAAACGTAATGTAGAATTTTACCTCATCCATCATCAACATCTCTCTTGCTTCCTCAGAAAAGTACCAAAACGGCAACCGAAGTGGGCCGGACCTTTGCCACAATGTTTTCGGACATCACCTTCCGGCAGAAACTTCTAGAAACCAAAACCGAAGAAGAATTCAAAGAAGCTTTGGTCCACCAGCGTCACTTGTTGATGGTGGTCAACCAGAGGCCCTCGACAGTGACCGATGACCACAAAGCTCATGGTTCCAAACCTCTGAAGGTATAGGACGATGGACAAAGCGGGTGCCTTTTTTCAGGTTCTCAAAATACGACCATGTCTCTTAGAAGAGTTGAAGCAGAGGTGGGATTCAGCCGGTTCGGACGATCCGCCTCTGAGTTGAAGATCTCCTCAGTTCAAGGAGGCGTGTTATGGGTAGTTCTCGACTTACGACCACAATTGAGCCCAGAATTTCCATTGCTAAGCAAGATAGTCGTTAAGTGAGTCACATTTGACGACCTTCTTTGCCACAGTGGTTAAGTGGAGCACTGCGGCTGTCAAGTTAGTAACACGGTTGTTAAGTGAATCTGGCTTCCCCATGGACTTTGCTTGTCAGAAGGTCGCAAAAGGGGATCCCGTGACTGCAAGACACTGCAACGGTCATAAATCTGAGTCAGTTCCCAAGTGTCTCAACTTTGATCAAATGACCATGGGGATGCTGCAACGGTCGTAAGTGTGAAAAACGGTCATAAGTCACTTTTTGTGTGTGTGCCATTGTAGCTTCTCATGCTCACTAAACAAATGGTTGTACGTCAAGGACTACCTTTACGTGTTTAGTTTTTAGGCTCTGCTACGTAACCACACCTGGAGGACTAGGTTGGTTGAAAGTTCAGTGATAGAGACCCTCAGAGGCAGAGAGGTGAGCAGCCAGCCAGCAAACAACAGAAAGAAAAATTAACTTTGTGGGGTCCTTGGTGCTCTCTGAGCTTGGTGGTTTTCTTGTGGACGTTTCATTACCAATCTAGATAACATTATCAGTGCTAGTGATATTATTGATTATTGTACTGTTACTGCAGCACGGAAGATGTCATTTTATTGGGTGATGAAATATCTGCAAGAAAATCACCAAACTGAGAGCGCTCCAAGGATCCCACAATAATCCTCCTCCTCCTCCTCCTTGCAAACCACACTCCCTTCTAACACTGATGATGTTACCTAGACAGGTAATGAAACGTCTGCAAGAAAAGAACTAAGCTCAAGAGACCACCAAGAATCCCACAGTCCTCCTCCTCCTTGCAAACCCCACTCCCTTCTAGCACTGATGATGTTACCTAGTTTGGTAATGAAACATCTACAAGAAAATCACCAAGCTCAGAAAGCATCAAATACCCCACAGTTGTCATCCTCCTCTTCCTCCTCCTCCCACTCCCACATTCCACTAGTCTGCAAATCCTTCTCCCGTCTAGCACTGATGATGTTACCTAGTTGGGAAATGAAAAGTCTGCAAGAAAATGACCAAGCTCAGAGAACACCAAAGACCTTACAGTTCTTCTCCACCACCACCTCCTCCTCCTCCTCCTCCTCTTCCTCCTCCTCCTCCTTCTCCTCCTGTCCGCAAATCCTCCCTTCTAGCACTGATGACGTTACCTAGTTGGGTAATGAAACGTCTTCAAGGACACCCACCAAGCTCAGAGAGCACCAAGGACCCCACAGTTCTCTGCCTCCTCCACCTCCTCTTTCTCGTTCTCCTCGTTCTCCTCCGCCTTCCGTTTTCCTTCTCCTTCCCCTCCAATCCACAAACCCCACTCCCTTCTAGCACTGATGACGTTACCTAGTTGGGTTAGGAAACGTCCGCAAGAAAACCACCAAGCTCAGAGAGCACCAAGGACCCTACAGTTCTCCCATCTCCCCCTCCTTATCTTTCTCGTTCTCCTCCTCCACAGTTCAGCCCTGAGCTTCCAATATCCTCTTAAATTTTAACTTTGCCCGTGCGGACGGCAGTTTTGACGGCTTTGTGTGCAACCAGGCCAACCTTTCCTTTTGCGGGGCATCTTGAGATCCGGTGCCATTTTGGAAGGACCCCCTGTGCCGTTCCCCCCACCCACCGTCTTTTAAGTTCACGGCAGCTCCCGGTGCCCCATCATCCATTTCTTTGAATCCCGTCGCGGCCGCTGCCTTTTTTCCGTCTGGCTGGCTGCGCGCTTCTCTTTTCCTTCAACAATAGAGGAGCATTTTTTTTTTGAACCGAAATAACATTTCCTTCCTTTCCCTCAGCTGCACGAGTTCTTCAATGTTGGCAAAGGGATTTTTGATGACATAGCACGGAGGTTTCCAGTCTACGCTCTGGACTTCACAGACGGTAGGTGAGCGGGCGTTTATGAGGGGGGGAGAGGTGGGGCGGGAGAGCCCACATTGGCCCCGTGTCCTGTTTACCGGTGTCTGACAACTCGGCCTTGTTGTTGAAAGGAAACTGAGGCGCTGGGTTGGTGGTGAGAAGCTTCCCCGGGTCCTCAGCCAAAAGGGATGCCCCCTGACCACATCAAGGGTTATCCAGGTGTGCAAAGAAGTTGACATGCAGGGGCAAAACACAATATTATTATTCTTCCGTGCACAATATTCCTGTCTCATTCCCAGAGTCCCATTTTAAACATAGTTATTTATTTATTGCTTCAATTTATATGCCACCCTTCTCCGGAGACTCAGGGCGGCTTACAGTGCGTTAAGCAATAGCCTTCATACTTTTGTATATTTATACAAAGTCAGCTTATTGCCCCCACAATCCGGGTCCTCATTTTACCTCCCTCGAAAGGAGGGAAGGCTGAGTCAACCTTGAGCCTGGTGAGATTTGAACTCGCACTAATTGCAGGCAGCTGGTGCTAGTTAACAGCACATTAGTCTGCTGCGCCACCAGGGCTCTTGAGGGGTCCTTGGTGTTCCCTGAGCTGGCTTTGTTGTTGTTTTATTTTTGCAGATATTTCATGACCAAACGAGGTTTTAACATTGATCATATCTGCCCCAAATCCCATTGCCTTCTAGCACTGATGCGGTTAACCTGGTTTGGTAATCGAATGTCAGCAAGAAAAGCACTAAGATCAGAGAGCACTAAGGATCCCACAGTTCTCCTCTTCTTCCTCTTCCTCCCCCACCACCTCCTCTTCCTCCTGGCTAAGACGCTGAGCTTGTCGAATCAGAAAGGTTGGCAGTTTGAATCCCGAGTACAGGTCTCCTGCATGAGGAGGGGGTTGGACTAGATGATCTCCAAGGTCCCTTCCAACTCTGTTACTGTAAAAAAAAAAACTTGTGCTGCAATCTTTGAATTCCTCCTCCTCCTCCTCCTCCTCCTCTTCCTCCTGTTCCTGTTCCTCTTCCTCCTCCCACCTCCTCCTCTTCCTCTTCCTCTTCCTCTTCCTCCTCTTCCTCTCTGCAAACTTCATCCCCTTCTACCACTGATGCTGTTACCTAGTTTCGTAATGAAACGCCTGCAAGAAAACCACCAAGCTCGGAGACCACCAAGGACTCCACAGTCCTCCTCTTCAAGACAAGGAGACTTTATACTATTCCTGACAATTGATTTTCCAGTCTCTTCTTGAAAGCCTCCAGTGATGAGGCACCCACAACTTCTGGTGGCAAGTTGTTCCACTGGTTAATTGTTCTCACTGTCAGGAAATTTCTCCTCAGTTCTAGATTGCTTCTCTCCTTGATGAGTTTCCATCCATTGCTTCTCGTCCTGCCCTCAGGTGCTTTGGAGAATAGGTTGAGCCCCTCCTCTTTGGGGCAGCCCTTCAAGCACCTGATGATAACTATCATGTCCTTAGCAGTAACAGTAACAAAGTTAGAATGGACCTTGGAGGTCATCTAGTCCAACCCCTTGCTCACGCAGGAGACCTGTACTAGGGATTCGAACCGCCGAACTGCCAACCTTTCTGATCGACAAGCTCAGTGTCTTAGCCACTGAGCTAGTCAGGCTTAATCTTAATCGTGTCCTTCTCTTTGTTGGACTAGACATGCCTAGTTCCCTTAACTGTACACCGTACAACCTTCTTGGAAATGCACAGCTACCCTTCCAATACAGGTAATCCTTGATTTACGACCTTTCATTTAGTGAATGCTCAAAGTTACGACGGCACTGAAAAAAGTGACGTGAGCATTTTTCACACAATCATTGCAGGATCAAGTGGTCAAAATTGGGATGCTTGGCACCCGGCTTTTAGAGATAGATAGATAGATAGATAGATAGATAGATAGATAGATAGATAGATAGATAAAAATATAAATATATATGTGTGTGTGTGTGAAAAATGCTCACATCACTTTTTCAGTGCCGTCGTAACTTTGACTGTTGCAGGGTCCCAGGGTCAAATGATCCCCTTTTGTGACCTCCTGACAAGTCAGATTCACTTAACAACACTGTTACGAACTGAATGACTGCAGTGATTCGGTTAACAACTGCAGCAAGGAAAGTCATAAAATGGGGCAAAAACTCACTTAACAACTGTCGCGCTTAGGAAGGGAAATTTTTGGCTCCATTGTTGTTGTAAGTCGAGGACTACCTGTCCATTATATGAGATAAAATGAAAGAGGTTTTTTTTTTTAATAAAAAAAATTTCTGTCTTGCTTTTCACTTAAAATAGCTCCACTCCTTCCTTCGGGATTGTTCCCATTTTTAATTTCATTAGTCACAATGGAGCGTGAAGGAATGTCGAAGAACCAGCATTTTGAAATATAATAACTGTGAAGCGTATATTAGCGAGCTCGGAGTGCTATTTGGAGGCTCAGATGAAATACAAGCTGGTTTCTTAAAAAAAAAAAAAAAAAATTCTCATTGTGCTGTGCTATAATAGCTCCGGATAAGGATGGATTGCAATCCAGAATAGGGTATCCTATTTCAACTTCACTCTGATGCTTCTGGGGATAAATCTCACCTGTCTGGCTAGGTATCAATCATAATAGTTGGGGTTGATAAAAATTTTAACTCAGCAATATGTAGGTAGTAAAGATGGGAGGGTGGGAGGGAGGGAGGAAAAGAAAGAGGGAGGATGGATGGATGGATGGATGGATGGAAGAGGGAGGGAGCAAAGGAAGAATAAAGAGAAGGAAGGAAGGAAAGAGGAAGGAAAAGAGAAGGAAAGGGAAGGGAGGGAGAAGAAGGAAGAAGTGAGAGAAGAAGTAAAAGAGCCCTGGTGGCACAGCAGACTAAAGCACTGTTATTAACATCAGCTGCCTGCAATTACTGCAAGTTCAAATCTCACCAGGCTCAAGGTTGACTCAGCCTTCCATCCTTTCTAAGGTAGGTAAACTGAGGATCCAGTTTGTGGGGGCAATAAGCTGACTTTGTATGAATATATACAAAAGTATGAAGGGTATTGCTTAACACATTGTAAGCCACCCTGAGTCTCCGGAGAAGGGCAGCATATAAATCAAATCAAAAAAAAAAGTGGAAGGGAAGGAAGGAAGGAAGGAAGGAAGGAAGGAAGGAAGGAAAAGAAGGAGGGCAGATGAATGTATAGATGGAAGAGGCAGGGAGGGAAGGAAAGATAAAGAGGGAAGGAGGGAGGGAGGAAAAGAACAAAAGGGAAACTAAGGAAGCAAGCGGAAGAAAGAAGATAAGGAAGGAAGTAAAGAGGAAGGAAAAGAAAGAAAGGCAAGGGAGGGAGAAGAAGGAAGAAGTGGAGGGAAGGAAGGAAGGAAGGAAAAGAAGGAGGGCAGATGGATGTATAGATGGAAGCGGGAGGGAAGGTAGGATAAAGAGGGAAGGAGGGAGGAAAAGAACAAAAGGGAAACTAAGGAAGCAAGAGGAAGGAGAAAGGAAGTTAAAATAAAGAGGAAGGAAGGAAGAAAAGAGGGAGGGTGGAAAAGAAAGAAAGGGAAGGGAGGGAGGGAGAAGAAGAAATAATGAGAGGAAAGAAAAGAAAGGGAAGGAAGGGAGAAGAAGGACACAATAAAGAGAGGAAGGAAGGAAGGAAGGAAGGGAAGCCCCTATCTAATAGTCACAATGGCCTTTGCGCTATTGTGAGTTGACTGCCGTTCCCAGAATCCTCTAGGCCCCCCACCTGGTGCATTTCCACGTTTTTAATCCCCTCTTGGGGCTTTGTTTTAGGCATCATCGGCAACAACAAAGCGATCGGCAAATACATCACCACCATGATCTTCCTCTACTTCGCCTGCCTCCTGCCCACCATCGCTTTCGGCTCCCTCAATGACGAAAACACCGAGGGGGTCATAGGTGAGTTGCAGAAGTGGGCTGTTGCCGGTTCGGACCGGTAGTTGTGACCGTCCACTTGTCTCGGCGCTAATCCCGTCCTATATTGCTGTGTTTTTGAAGCCACGCGCAGGCACAGAAGGCGGGCGGGCGAATTGTTGAGTTTTTGAACCCGCGTCCATGCTCACATTTTCGGTGCTGGGCGGTTGTTACATTATGTGCCACCTAACTCTGGTGATTTGGCCTTGTCTTGGTTACCTTGGGATTACCGGAGGGGGGGCTCTGGGCATTGGGAAAAATCCCAACCGGAGCTTTGTGAATGTCTTTGCACAGGAAAAAATAAAATCCCTCTAGCAGAAAAGTACAGGCAGTCCTCAACTTACGACCACAATTAAGCTCCAGATTTCTATCGCTAAGCGAGAAATGGGTTATGTTTTGCCCTTCGACCTGTAGCCCTTTCAGTCAAATAGGCAGCGTTGGGAACATCTGCACGTTTTAATTATTTGCAGAATTTACTTACGAACAGGTCGTCTTCCACTTACAACAGTCCGTTTAGTGACCGTTCGAAGTTACGACGGCACGGAAAAGAGTGACTGGTGACCGTTTTTTCACACTTAACGGCCGGTTGCGGCATCCCGGCGGCCACCTGATCCAAAATTCAGATGCTTGACAACTGACTCGCCTTTATGACGGTTGCAGCGTCCCGGAGTCATGTGACTGAGCCTCTTTTGCGGCCTCCTGACAAAGCCAAGTCGATAGGGAAGCCAGATTCATTTAACAACCATTGATTGCAGGGACTGCCTTAACCAACGGGGCAAGGAAAGTCGTAAAATGGGGCAAAACGGTCACTTCACAAATGTCTCGCTTAGCGATGTAAATTTTGGGCTCCATTGTGGGTCGTAAATCGAGGACTACCTGTCTTTAAAAACCCGATAAAATGTCAGCGTGTAGCGATGAACCCCCCCCCCCCAAAAAAGAAAGAAAAATCCTTCACAAGGAAGGATGGTTTTTAAAAATGGTCATTAAGAGACTCTGGTGGCTCAGTAGACTAAGGCAGTTATTAACATCCACTTAGATCTGCTGCCTGCAATTACTGCAAGTTCAAATTCCACCAGGCTCAAGGTTGACTCAGCCTTCCATCCTTTCTAAGGTGGGTAAAATGAGGACTCTGGATTATGGGGGCAATAAGCTGACTTTGTATAAATATACAAAAAGTATGAAGGCTATTGCTTAACGCATTGTAAGCCGCCCTGAGTCTCCAGAGAAGGGCGGCATATAAATTGAACCAATAAATAAATAAATAAATAACTATGTTTAAAATGGGACTCTGGGAATGAGACAGGAATATTGTGCATGGAAGAATAATAATATTGTGTTTTGCCCCTGCATGTCAACTTCTTTGCACACCTGGATAACCCTTGATGTGGTCAGGGGGCATCCCTTTTGGCTGAGGACCCGGGGAAGCTTCTCTTATTTTTTTTTTAAAAAAATAAAGCTAGAGACGGCTCTAAAAATAAATAAAAGGCAGTGGTAGCAAGGATTTTTTTTTAAAAAAATAATAATTTAAAAACAGCCTTCTGTCCACAAAAAAAAAAAAACCTTTGTTGGAACCAGACCAGGAACTCTTAGCTTTATTTATCTGCTTGTCTACTTGGGCCCAAAGTTCAGGAAATTCCATTTTTCTGATTTCCAAGGTTAGAAAAGATAAGAACAGCTGATCTTGCTGAGCTCTAAGGACAGAATTGTGCTAAGACACACAAACACACACACACACACACAGAGAGAGAAACACACACAAACAACTTCCCGAAAAGCCAAAGGAGTCTTAAGGTTGTAGCTTAAACCTTGTTTATCCCTGGGATGCGCCCAGTGATGGATTTCAGATTTTTTTACTACCGGTTCTGTGGGTGTGGCTTGGTGGGCGTGGCTTGGTGGGTGTGGCAGGGGAAAGATACTGTAAAATCTACCCCAAAAATAAGCCCCAATTATGATCGTCAGCGGACGGAGGCCTTTAGTACTGTATTTCCCCCAAAATAAGACCTAACCAGAAAATAAACCCTAATGCGTCTTTTGGAGCCAAAATTAATATAAGACCCGGTCTTATTTTGGGGGGGAAATATAGTAGTCATAAGTTGAGGACTACCTGAAGTTCAGAAGATTCCTGCGCGTAGCATTTTAGCAATAAAGCGGTTTAATGGGACCAGTTATATATATAGACCTGGCTTTTTCCTGCCTGACGATGCTGTGGTTTAAGGCCGGTTGACTCCGGCCGATTCTGAATTCTTTTTCCAATGTTGTCTTTTGATTTCCAGATGTGCAAAAGTCCATCGTCGGCCAGTGCATCGGCGGCCTGCTTTATGCGCTCTTTGCCGGCCAGCCTCTCGTGGTGCTTTTAACCACAGCTCCTTTGGCACTGTATATCAATGGTGAGTTCACGGGGCCACTTTTTGGGGTTCTCACAAAGATAGGCTTTTGAGGAGGGGTCTTCAAACTTGGCAGCTTTAAGACTGGTGGACTTCAACTCCCAGAATTCTCCAGCCAGCTATGCTGGCTGGAGAATTCTGGGAGTTGAAGTCCACCAGTCTTAAAGCTGCCAAGTTTGAAGACCTCTGCTTTTGAGCATCGCCAATGCTCTCAAAATCCTCCCTGCCGCCCGTTTCTCGTCCCTTCCCCTCTTCTTGCCCCTTTGATCAACATCTCCCTTTCACGCTCAGATCTGGCCCTTCCTTTCCTGCCTTCCTTTTTTTGCTCCTTCAATCTGGGTGCAAAAAAACGCCGGGTGCAAATAGAATTCCTCTTCCTGACCTGGAAGACTGGTCTCCGTTTCTGATTGCGGAAAATCAGACACACACACACACACACACACACACCCATCCCCGGGACGTCCTGCAAACACCTGTGGGAAATTAGCACACCTGGGAGGAGAACGGAACAGAGTAAGAGAGTTGTTGGAAGGGAGCTTAGAGGTCTTCTAGCCCAACCCCCTTCTCAAACAAGAAGAGTTCCCGGCAAGCTTCTTCTCTGTTGTGTACAGTTTTGGCATATGCAAAACAGGAATCTTGCATAATTCAATTCGGTTGCCCACCCTATTAATCTCCTGGGATACCTTGAAGGTCCATTCCCATCTCTGGCCCATCTCTGGGTGATCCTCAGTTGTGTCCCAACACTTTCAAGCTGCCATTATTTACAATTTATTGGCCCAAAGCCATCCAGCTAGCTTTGATACCTAAAGCGGGGCTAGAACTCACCGTCTCCTGGTGATTGGCCCAAAGTCACCCAGCTGGCCTTCATGCCTAAGGCAGGACTAGAACTCACCGTCTCCTGGTGATTGCCCCAAAGTCACCCAGCTGGCCTTCATACCTAAGGTGGAACTAGAATTCTCCATCTCCTGGTGATTGGCCCAAAGCCACTCAGTGGACAGTCATGGCTAAAGCCAGACTAGAACTCACGGTCTCCTAGTTCCCAGCTTAACACTTTCATCAGTAGATCAAACTGGCTCTCTTGCTTTCTTGCTTCCAGTGATCAAAGGAATCTGTTACGACTACAACTTGGACTTCCGTGCGTTTTATGCGTGGGTTGGACTCTGGAATAGTTTCTTCCTCGTGCTGTACTCTCTCTTCAATTTCAGTCTTGTAATGAAGCTCTTTAAAAGGTAAGAAATGCCTCTTCTTCTTCTTCTTCTTCCTCTTCCTCCTCCTCTTCTTCTTCTTCTTCTTCTCTTCTTCTCTGCCTCCTCCTCCTTCTTCTTCTCTGCCTCCTCCTTTTTTCTTCTTCTTCTTCTGCCTCTTCTTCTTCTTCTTCTCTTCTCCTTTTTCTCGTCCTCCTCTTTCTTCTTCTCTGCCTCCTCCTTCTCCTTCTTTTCTTTGTCTTCTCCTTTTTCTTTTCTTCTTCTTCTTTTATTATTATTTTATTCTCCTTTTTCTCCTCCTCCTCCTCTTCCTTTTTCTCTTCTTCTCCTTTTTCTCCTCCTCCTCCTTCTCCTCCTCCTCCTCCTCCTTCTCTTCTTCTCTTCTCCTTTTTCTCCTCCTCCTCCTCCTTCTTTTCTTCTTTTTCTTCTTCATCTTCTTCTTTTCTTCTTCTCCTTCTCCTCCTCCCTCCTCCTCCCCCTCCTCCTCTTCCTCTTCCTCTTCTTATTCTCATAATAGCCACCCATCTCGTAATAGTGACTCTGGGCAACTTGGAAATTTTAAAATTCGTGCAAAAATACAATATAAAACATAGCACTATGTATAGCAGTTAAGGAATTGAATTAGTCTAAACAAAAGAATGCAGGTAGTCCTTGACTTACAACATTTAGTGACCATTCAAAAAAAAATGCTGAAAAATAGTGACTCATGATCCCTTTTCACACTTACGACTAAATCTCAGCGGTCACGTGATCAAAATTCAGACGCTTGACAACTGACTCGTATTTATGACGGTCACAGTGCCCCGGGGTCATGTGATCCCTTTGGCGACTTTCTGACAAGCCAAGTCGACGGGGAAGCCCGATTCACTTAAAAAACCATGTCACTAACTGAACAGCTGCAGTGGTTCACTTAACGACTGTGGCAAGAAAGGTCCTAAAATGGGGCACAACGCACTTAACAGCTGTCACACTTAGCAATGGAAATTTTGGCCTCATTGTGATTGTAAGTCGAGAACTACCTGTATATCCCTGGGGAAAAAAATATGCTTCAAAATGCTTTGAGGTCTTTCAAATTTTGTCTGTTTTCCTGCCTGAACAGGGGGTTGGACTAGAAGACCTCCAAGGTTCCTTCCAACACTATTCTGTTTTGTTTTGTTCTGTTTTGTTTTGTCCTGTTCTGTTTATTCTATTTTCCATTCCATTCCATTCCATATTTTCTATTCTATTCTATTCCATTCCATTCCTTCC